>CM076580.1:1615753741-1616338567 GCA_034641835.2 Pinus albicaulis
AAACAGCACATCTCGGCTATACACAACCTTCCTTGTTTCCGGGTTCCAAAGCTTGTAACCTTTTAAACCATCCTTATACCCAATAAAGATGCACCTTTCAGATTTATTATCCAACTTGGTCCTTTTTTTCTTTGGAACATGTACATATGCATCACATCCAAATACCCTTAGATGTGAAAGAGAGGGTTTCTTACCAGTCCATACCTCATGTGGAGTCTTATCCTCCAACACTGATGAAGGTGATCTGTTAACCAGAGAAAGGACCGCTCTTAACGCTTTCTCCTACTTTAATTTCGTCGATATATGTTCACCCATATATGCTTTGCCTTTTCCATCGTTGTTCGTTTATTCTTTCAACTTCGCTTTGTTGAGGTGTGTGATAGTCATTTTATTATACCACACTTTCAAAGAACTTTAAATCTTCCTCATAAAACTCTCCACCATTATCTCATATTTCTTTATCTTCTTCTCTGTCTGGTTTTCCACCAGAGCCTTAAATTCTTTAAATTTGTCAAAGACTTCAGATTTCTTCCTCAAGAAATATATCCATGTATTCCTCGAGAAGTCATCTATGAATGAAACATAGTACACAGACTTTCCCAGTGATGGAACTGACACAGGCCCAAACACATCACTGTGCACAAGTTCTAATATCTTGTTCACCCTCTTAGCACCAGAGGGAAAACTCACCCGATTCTGCTTCCTATATACACAATGTTCACGTAACCTAAATCCGTGAGAGCAATTAGACATACCTTCTACCATACCATTTATGCGTATTCGCGTCTTTCTCCAATATGTCTGCCATGATGCCATAGCATGGTCTTTTCTTCCGAGGACAACAAGCTTTCCGCCTACCCAATTGAAACCATAGAATCATATAATCTATCATCAGTGCTGGTTACCTTGTAGCTTGTACGTAGTTCCACTTGAACTTTGACAATACCAAGCAGTTTCAAATCATCTTCAGTATCTTTCGAACACCGATGCCATTTCTCATCCATTCGTTATAGAAAATAGATTTCAGCTACGTGTGAATATGTTAACACCGAGAGTGTTCTAATCCTTCACCTTGAATCCTTCACCTTCAGCCTTTCAGGTTGATTTACCGCCCATTTCCGGCTTCCTATCATCCTTAGGAAGACATCAGCACCATCATATTTCTCATACTGGTAACCACTCCCTATGGGGAGTGAAGTGAAAGGATGCACCTGATTCAATTAACCATGACTCATGATCTACATGTGTATTTGAAGAAGAAGATAAATAAACATCCCCACCTTCATCTGAGGTGATTTTTTCCTCTACAGAAGGAGCATCATCAGATCCCTTTCCTTTCTCAACAGCTTTAGATCTGCACTCCCTTTTGTAGTGCCCTTCCTTTCCGCATTTTAAAGATACCACAAGTCCTCTTGGTGAGATTTAGACAACCCACTTGAAACCTTATTCTTGTTTCTGTTTTGGTACCTTCCTCGTATAGATAAGGCATCTCCATTTTGGCCCTCCATATTTCTTCGTCTCATTTTCTTCGACAACAAGGTTGAGAAAATGTCATCAAAATTCAAGGTAGTTGTATTGCTACCTATCGCAATAACCAAACTATCCCACAATTCTGGTAGAGAACACAACAAACTGATGCACTTATCTTCATCTGAGATTTTAATATCACACATGACAGCTGACTTACCACAGTATTGAAGGCGTTCAGATGCTCTGTCACCGAGTCTCCATCCCTCATCCTCAGGTTATACAGATTTTTCCACAGGAACAACTTATTCACCAGAGACTTAGATTGGTACAAAGTCCCAAGTTTTTCCCAAAAATTCTTCGCTGTAGCTTCCCCAGATACATTCAACAATACATCCGAGACACACAACCGTATTGTGCTCTTAGCCTTCTGATCCAGTTTCTTCCAATATTCATCTGACATTGTCGTTGCTTTAGTACCTGGATCTACCGTGATCCACTAATCTTTATCCACCAGCAGATCCTCCATCTTGAGCTTCCATAAATCAAAACACTGACCATTAAATTTCTCGATCTCTATCTTTCTGCCGCTCACCATCTTCTTTCACCGCAAGAATCGATCCCGCAAATCTCCCACTGAACAGGGTCTACCTCAGGCCCAAGCAAAAAACCCTCAGCAGCAAAGGCGTCCCCTTGAAGTCGAAACAACTCTGATACCAAATGTAGGTTTTAACCTTGAACATAAATTATCTACACACGAATCTTATAATAGAAAATAAACAATAGTGAGAGCATAAAACATAAAACAGATAAACGCACACCAATTTTTTTTTTTTTTTGCCGCGGCGCTGCCGCCCCCCTTATGACCCCCCTGCTGCGCCCGACGCAACGTACAACGCGTGGGGCTAGTCGTGGAAAGAATATAACACATACCCAACAGTCCCGCTAGTAAAAACAGTCCTGCGAGTTGATTCCTCCACTTTTTCCACTCTCAATGCATCGAGATGGATGACAAACAATATAATAATCCAATTTGGATCACACCTCCCCATTTTGGGAGGCTTTTGATCCCAAAAAGCTTTACTGAAGGAGGTGAGGAAATTTTTCCTCCACCTTCTCTTTGGTGTACCATTTAGCTTTGCTTGGAAGTTGCCCCTTCAATCCAACCTTCCAAAGGTCATGCTACCCATGTCTTGTGGTTTTGGACTTGTTTGAAAAAATGTATCTTCCGTCAACTCTACCTGAGCATCTGATACCAAATCCTCCACAAAAGGTAGGACTTGTTCCTCTTTCTAATATATAGTATGGAAGGCTCATAGAGTTTCAAATTCCCTACATTCACATCTCTGAGTAAATGCACAAATATGGTGGTAAACTGAGTTGATATGTATTATCAACCACCTTTTAGGGTATCTCAAAGGGACCATACCTAGATCCTTGATTTTCTTACCAGGCCCCTAGAACCTCTCCTTGTTCAATTGCAACCATCCTCTGTCTCCCACCTTGAATGAATTCTTTGTTTTGTGTTGATCATGCCTAGCCTTATACTTATCTTGTGACTTCTATAATGTTTCTTGTACTTGTAGATGGATCTGCCTGATCTTCTCTATAAAATTTCCCGCCCTTAAAGCATCTCCTATAAGATCTTCCCTCACTCCTTGCTAACCATATGCAATATCCAAAGGTGAAGGTGGAAAATATCCAAAACAAGTCTCAAATGGAGACTTTCCTGTAGAAGTGCAGATTGCTTTGCTGTAAGAATGTTGTATATATACCACATTTTCATCCTAGGTCTTCGGATGCTTCTGGCTGTATCTCTTGAGAAGCTGCACCAAAGTCTTGTTGACTACTTCTTTCTGCCCATTTGTTTGTGGATGGAACGTTGTAGATCTCTTCGACTTTTTTTCCATCTTCTCCCACAATGTAGTCCAAAATGCACTGAGAAATCTTGTATCCTTGTTTGAAATGATGCTTCTTGTTATCCCAAAGTGCACCCAAACCTGTCCAAATAGCATGTTTGTTGCTGCTTGCCCGATGATGGTCTTTTTACAAGGCATCAGAACACACATTTTGCTGAACTTGTCAACTACCATGAATAGGTAGTCATGGCCCCTCTTGGTTGTCGGTAAACCTCTCATAAAGTCCATGGAAATGCTTTCCCAAGGATGTGTGTAGGTATATGTAAGGGATGATATAGACCCTGTTTCTTGTTACTAGGCTTGTTGGTACAACAAAGCATGCATCCTCTTATGAACCTAGCTACCTACTCTTGCATCTTGGGCCAATACACAAATCTTTGCAAGTTAGCGACAGTCTTACCTACACCAAAGTGCATTGCAACCTTGGAGGTGTGATCCTCTCTAATCATTTGCAACCGCTCACCTTTAGGAACACATAGCTTATCTAGCCTGTAGAGTAACACACCTTGGAGATGGTAGTCAACGATGTTTTCACCATTGTGCACATGACTTTGACTTTGCAACTGCTGATACAACTTCTTGAAGTCCTCATCCTCAGAATATGCTTCTCTGTATGCATCATGGGTGAATGGCTCCATGTGCATAAGAGTCCCCAAATTTGTAATCTTTGATGTAGGTGGCCTTGAAAGCATGTCATCCAACTTTTTGGTTCTTCCCTTCTTATACTTGATCACCAAATGAAATTGTTGTAAAAACCCCATCTACTTTTAATGTTTGATTTGTTGTAGCTTACTTTGGGCTTGCAAGTACTGTAACGATTGGTGATCTGTGTGTATTATCGTCTCCTGTCCCATCAGATAATGCTTCTACTTCCTCACAATTTGCCCCATAGCATATAACTCCTTGTCGTAGGTAGGGTAGTTGAGAATTGCCCCGTGAAATACTTCAGAATGGTAGCATACAAGCCTTCTTCCCTACATCAAGATAACTCCCACATCATACCCACTAGCATCTCTCTCCACTTCAAAGGGTGACTGTAAGTTTGGTAATGCCAAAACTAGTGCTTGGATGATCTTCTGCTTTAGCTCTTCGAAAGCTTTCTGCTGACCTTTTCCCCACTGGAAACTCTTGCCCCTTTCTGTTATGGCATGGAGCGGTGCTGCTATTGCAGAAAACAAGGCTATGAATTTTCAAAGGTGTTGTGTATCCCCAATGAAACTCTCGACCTCAGAAACATTAGTAGGCATCGGTCATTTCATGATGGCCTCCATCTTGGAAGGATCTATCTCCAACTCTTCTCCATCGATCACATACCCTAGATACACCAAAGGCTGCTGTGCAAACTCACACTTTTTGAGATTTGCTAGCACTTGGTGCTTCTTCAATGTTTCCAACACCTGCGTAAAATGTGAAATATGCTCCTCTTAGGTAGCACTATATACCATTATATCATCCAAATATACAATAACAAATGAATCTATAAAATGGTGTAGTACATCATTCATTAATCTCATAAATGTAGCTGGTGCATTACATAGGCCAAATGGCATAACTAACCACTCATACAAACTTTGCCTAGTTTTGAAGGAAGTCTTCCATGTATCTTCTTTGGCTCGAACCTAGTGATGTCCAGAGATCAAGTCCAACATGGTGAAGTATTTTGCTTGCTACAACTGATCCAACAAATCATTTATCCTGGGCAGGGGGTATTTGTTTTTTAGCGTGATTTTTTTCAACGACCTGTAGTCTATACATATCTAGAAAGTCCCATCCTTCTCCGGCACAATGATGATGGGTGACCCACATGGTGATGTACTAGGTCAAATGACACCCTGTTCTAGCTATTGTTGCAACTGTTTCTTCACCTCACTTGCTTCTATAACAGACTATCTGTACAACCCAATATTTGGCAATGGGGAGTCTGGCAATAGTTGGATCTCATGCTCCACTTCTCTCTTAGGTGGTAACCCTTTAGGCTCTTAGAAAACATCCTTGTTTGCGTGTAACAACTTCAAATTTTGTTTCTGTTTGTTAGTACACCCCTCCAGGGATGCCTTGCCTCTTATTGACACCTCTACAGACTGACACTCTTAAAAACAATAAAACATAATTCTTGCTAGAACTGATAAATTTCTTGGCTTGGTTGGCACTTATCAGTGAAATTTTGGACTTTCTTTTGTGCGTGTTGATGATGAATTATTTTCCATCCTTGACGAGTCAGTGCTGGTTAACTCTCCATGAATATTGCATCATGCGTGTACATGTATGGACTACCAAACATGACTCGACATACATCAAGGGGAACCACATCTAGATCTATGTCATCAATAAAATCAACACTGATAGCAAATATAATTTTACATTGTTTTGTTACCTTCAAGTCTGCATCTTTATTTACCCATCCCAGTGGATATGGGTTTGGATGATCACAAACTTCTTGTCCCAACTTCTTGACTAGCTCTGCTGCAATGAGATTTGCCTACGATCTTGAGTCAAACATAAGATCAATCTTTGCCTTCTTGACCTGTACCTTTATATGGAAGAGTTCGGTTATTTCTTTCTCTTTATGTTGTTGAAGGATACTCAAATTGCCTCCTTTTGTACTGATGTACATACAATCTTCTCCTTTCAACTTGGTTGTTTGAATCAATTACCATGGGATTCTTCTTCTTGTTCTTTGGGTTTAGCTAAACTTCCAACATTTTTCCTCTGCATGTCCATCGATGTTGCAATGGTTGCAGTGGTTGCTAGGATCTTTGTATTGTTGTGTTTTGGCTTTTGTCTTTTTATATTTTCCCCCTTTTTGCTTCTTCTGTTTCGATCTACTTGATTGTGCTCTCTTTAGGCCTATGTTCTCTAGGTATTGTGCCTGTACACAAGCCTCGTCTACTGATTTAGGCTTGAACAACATCACTTTCTCGTGCATATGGTGTGCATATGGCGGCGTAGACCCCCTAAATACTTGAGGAGAACATTTAGGTTCTTTGGAGAGATACCCAACATTATAGCCATCTTTATTAGTTTTGTGGTGTACTGCTGAATTCTTTGGCCCGACTTTTTCCTGAAGTAATGCCGCAGGATCCACTAGTCCTCCACATACCCAATGGGATAAAACTGACTTAATGAGGATTTTTAAATCCTCGCACCTAGTCACTGGAGGTTCTCCCTCCAACCTCAGGGTTTGTGTGTGGCTCTCCGACCAAGTCAGTGCATAGCTCTATAATTCCAGTCGCACGAATAAAATCTTTTTCCCTTCCTCAATGTGATGGACACTGAAATAAACTTCTAGTTGTTGCAACGAATAGTTCAGCTTCAAAGCATCGATCTCGCCATGGTACGACTTGATATCGACCTTTGATTCCATTTTAAACAGGGATTGTGATTGGTTCAAGACACCCGAATTGGGTTGATCTTTTTTGGGTTCTTTCTTCGACTGGTTCTCCTTTTCTCGCTGATCTTCTTATCCCCGTTTTGATTTTTCCTTTGCATTTAAACCCCCATCTTCTCCAAATATCCCCAGCTTGTTATTCAAGGCTACCTTGAGAAGGCTTACATTGCAGTTGATATCCGCGACTTGTTGTTACAGCCGCGTAAACCTCACCTATGCAGGATCGCAAGATTCATTTTCAGATTCGTCGCCCAGGATTAAGATTTTACGATTTGCGGCCTCGCTAATCTAGATCCCTGCAGTCTCCACAAAATACCCAAAGGAATGTGGCTATCATACCAAATGATCTGTAAATTGTCGTAGATATTCCACTGGATAGTTCATCACAACAGATCTAATAATAATATATTAAAATACTGAAATTTTACACTTAAAGTTTTATTAAAATTCTAGATTTGTAGATTTAACTGTAATTAGTGCATATGCATGCGAATGGAAGTTATGCATAAAAATAGAGAACAACAAAACAATCTCTGACACACACATAAGACACAATATATGCTCTATGGGAAACCCTTTCGGGAGAAAACTCATCTAGAAGGTGAGGTCACTTCGGTCTCTCTATTTGGAAATATGGCTTCAGGTACAAAGAAATAATGTTTGTGGCTCGTGGGTTGCTACAGTGCACAAGTCTCTCTGTGTGCTCTACCTCTTATCTCTCCTGGCTATCTTTGCTCAGTTATAGAACAAAATGCTCTCGAAAGAATGGAATGACTCTCATTAGGGGAATTTTGAAGTCTAAAATGGGCCTCCTAAGAAAAATGTACAACCAAAATAAACTTTATGAGAACCAAAAGGATTCAAGAAGATGATATCAACCATGCCGGATGATTCACCATTTTTCGAGAAAAAAAGTAAAAAGATTAAAAAATAATAAAATAATAAAACTACTTTTTCAACTTATCTCCCTAAGGGTTTACTCAAATTTCGAGCGGGAGTACTTATTGGATGCACATTTTAAGTCCTCATCCAAGGAGTACCCATGTTGCATACTTTTGATGGACCCTACTACACGAAAAATGAGAAATACATGAAAAACGTGATTGCAATCACGTTTTTTCATGTATTTCTAATTTTTCGTGTATCAGGGTCCACAATCATGTTTTTTCATGTATTTCTCAATTTTCGTGTAGCAGGGTCCATCAAAAGTATGCAACATGGGTACTCCTAGGATGGGGAATTAAATTTTGCACCCAACGAGTATTCCTGCTTGAAATTTGAGTAAAACCTTAGGGAGATATGTTCAAAATACGAGTTGAAAAGTAGTGTTTTTCTTTTTTCCCTCTAAAATTTGATGATGTAATCAAATCTTATTTTATGATTTCCACTATTATTTTATATTTTCCTTAGGAGGCCCATTTTAGACTTCAAAATTCCCCTAATGTTCTCATAGTGGCCTAGTTATAACACAACCCGATGGCCTAGTAATGGTTAATTTTGACTACATCAACTCTTAACTAGAGTTACAATATAGACTCTTCTAGAGTCTTTTACATCATAATCACATGGCTATCCCCTTTTCCATGAATAATGGGGGTTGATGCGACATCCTCCTGAACTATAGGTGTGAAAACAGGAAGGTCAACTTTTGAGTGGCATAACTTTTGCATACAGGCTCTGATTGACGTGCTTCTTGCGTCTTTGGAAAGATCCCTATGTGTAGAATAACATGAAATGGTGAGGCGCTAAAGAGAGAAAATTTTACCCCCAAAAAACATTGTTTGATGAGGCAAAAATACTCTTTGGAAGGTTTCGGACCTCGTTTCACCAAAGATCGCGGTCCTTGCCCCTGATAAGCTTGGTCTAGGTGGTTGATTAGATCACACTCCCCTCTGAATGCATGGAAATGGATGACAAACAATATAATGATCCAATCTAGATCACTAGGAGGTGGAAATTAAGACGATAAAGGTGGTTGAGTTAGGGGGGAATGGTCTGGTGTAATTGGTCGATGTCCGAGGATTACATGTCCACGGAAGGTGCCGGTAAGCTCGGGATGGTATCCCACTTCCATAACACGTGGAGACACGGATATCGGGGCATGTGTAGTAACTTCAACTCATGTTTATCCCAATGAGCTTGTAAAGCGGGTAAATGTGGGTGTTTGTTTGTTAGTTTACATGATGACTATTCAACATGAGTAGCATATGGTGGGGTATGAGTCGGATGAGGAGGAGGATGTGCTATGGGAAACGACAACTAATTAGATTGACCCAGTGGCTCTGTTAATTATGTTAGTCAGATGAAACAACATTGTCCTTTAGGCTAACCATTGGCGAGGAGAAGACTGATGTACAAACATAATAGGAGTGATAATGCTCTGGGGACACTTGTTTGTCAAAGTGGTGTTGAAGCTTGGGGATAGAACCACTGCGGGAGGTTGTTCTCAGGAGGAACGCCAAATTTATCAACAAGGGAAGATCTTTTGGAGATCAGTGGTACTTGTCAGCAGGCCTACCACATTGTTGAGGTGTAATGGGGTGTAGTGACAACTAACAAGCTGAGTATTTTAAGCAATAACCCTCTGAAGTACACATGAGCAGGAGCTGCTTGACTTGCAGTTGCTCAGTGCTCAGAGAGGAAAGTCTATGAATGGATCTTGATGATTGGCCAGACAAAACTATGAGTTGAGCATGAGCTAACCTCAACATATGACAGGCTGGTGTTTACCTTGGTGCGCATTAGGTGGAAGGTGATGAGTTGGTACTGGTGTGGAACAACATCTGATATACCTGACACTAATAAGAACATGCTGATAGGGGTGTTGTGCTTGGCAGTGTTGTATAAGATCTAAGGATTTGTTGATGACGAATAATCATAGAGGTTAGGGACTGATTCATGCTTGCTCACGGGACCCTACATATTTCGGTGGTGGGGATTGAAATAACTAGAGTTTCGTTTAGGCATTGTAAGAATAAGCAATTGCAGGTGGGTAGGATTAATGTTCCACTCTTAAAAATCAACTGAGAGCTCTGCCAATTTTGTAGTTCAGGTGGGGAACAATTTTGGACTTGAACATAGAAAAAGTGGGAAAAAATATGATCAAATCCAAATTTTTATGAAATAGAGGCTTTGGTGTAAAAAATTGTTGCATAGTGGATGTGGGGCTTGCTCAGAGAATTCAAACTCTCTTGGGTGTTGGATTGGAGAAGAGGAAGAGGGATGCGTTTGTGGAGCCCACAAGGAGAGAGAAGGAAAGAATTATAATGAAAATTAAGCCTCATTTTGGGACTTTTCTTATTTAGGTTTGATTCTAGACATGCTTAGCCAAGTCAACTTGTCTTTGCTTAGTAGAGGTTTCTGGGCAGGCTCTAATAACATCTTCTTCATGGGACTTGATTCACTTTGGAGAGCTCCACCGCTGTCATAGCAGAGGGTTGTTCTAGAATCTGGTGTTCAGAGTATATTCAACTAATTCTTGGGTAAATTGGGTATGGAAAGAATTCCACCTGCTCAGGAGAAGGCAGCTCATTGAATGTCAGGGTTTTTGGTCTTTTGAGGTCATTCACTTGGTTTTCAGGACACGTGTTGATTGAACCAAACTTGGTGAGGAATTGTAGGGCGTCATCTGACATTTCTAGGGCTTGTCTCAGCTAGAGAGACAACATTGCTGGGGTTGGGGGGAACGGTATAAGCTTGGGTTATTCTGAAAGTGTTTGCTCCCTGGACATTTGCTTAATTCATTTGTTAACAGGTGGTTTCAGTTTTGGTAATTGGATTTCTTGTGGATCTGAAAAACCCAGTGGACAGGAGTGCACATTTCAGGTCTTATTGGACTAGTTGGATTTTTAGCTATGAGATCTCTAGTTTTTGAGTGGGTTAATACAGGAACTAGCTAAAATTTCAATTGGGAGTTGCTATGAGGCATAAACAAAATTTCACCTACTGAACAGTAGTGAGCTTTCCCCAGGTCATGAGTTTAGAGGAAGACTTACCAACACTTGGTCCTCATTATTTCATAGGTTTTTTAACCAATAACGGCAGCAAATACCCAAGTTCTCTATTCTCTATTTGCTCCATTCTGTCAATTAATAAAGGCTCATCATTTGGGTATGCTCTAATCAATGTTACATTTATTGTTTATTATTAATTTTATTGTTGGGGTTTAAAATTTAAATTATCTCGGAAATTATTGGGAAGCTTAAAAAATGCAAAATAGTCATTTTTCATTGTTTAACTTCTAAAACAACATCAACATCAAACAACACATTACAAAATGTAAGAAATAAAATTGATATATAAGATGTATAGGGTGTAGTGAATACCATCAAACTTGATAATGAAATATGATTTTTTCTTGAGTCATAGATCTCTTAGAGCCAATTACAAATTAGAGGAACAAAAACAGAAATATCATCTCATGAGATGATCTTAATGAAAGCAACAAATTTCTCCTTGTTTGCTTGTTGCAAAATGATTATCATCTCCATGGACTAAGGTGGCAGTAGAAAAATACAAGATATTCAAATTTGAAAAATATAAATTCATGTACATACAGATGAATCAAATTATTGCCCATAAACCTTTAAAATTTATCATGTATATAATAAAGTGCTAACCAAATATTTAGTTGCAAGCCATCTTTGAATAAAAAAGATCAATAAGGCTCACAGTGTACTTCAAATCCAAAAGAAAATCATGCTACTAATAAATAAGTACATAACATAAAACTATTACTTTATATTAGGATTCATATATTAAGTCACCACTTTAGTGATAAAATAAAGATAAAACAACATCTAATCAATGATTTTCCCTTGTTAAATTGTATATTTTAATAAGATCTGAATAATTGAGGTTAAGTGTACATTAATACTACAATCAGAAAGGGATCTCAACACTAGTGCCTGCTAATACTAAATTTTGCATAGATGGCCAGATGTTGATTAAAATGTTGGTTCATATCTCTGCTGTGATATCTAAAACATTACAAACTTGTCAATCAGAAATATAAAAAAGCGACCAGTACGATTGGATTTTGAGTGGGATCCGCATTACTCATAGTGTAGTCCAATAGATTAAAATCTAAAGTATTCTGAATCTGCTTGGTTTTGGTGGATCTAAATTATACTTTCTCCATAATAAATCTAATGATCAAACACTCTCAAGCATAAAACATTCAATAGTAAATATTTAAATTTAAGTAAAAGGATAGAAGAATAGGGAAGGAGAAATGTCCCTTTCTATTTTAAAATTGTGTTGAATCATGAAATGAAAATAATAATTCTACCCTTGTTTTCAACAGTGAAGCAATCAAATATCATAAAAATAATCCCCTAACTCACTTTTAAATAATTGGTCAAAAAGAAAAAATATTTCCTGAGATTCAAATTAGTAAAGGCTTTGTGATCATTTCAATTTAGACAATTTATCATAATAAATATTAATGATAATATTGAATAGTGAATAATATTATAATATTTTTCAAAAAGGGTTGTGAGAGCCCCACTCCTCTTGAACACCTCTTGAAGTACTTTATACGGGCATTGTGAGAAAGTCACTCCCTTCAAAAAAAAAATCTATTACTATTATTTCGAGAGTGGTTGAGGTGTTCAGCTCCCATTGGCTCTTGAAACGATTTTTAAAGGCGGAGGGCGTTGGAGCGTCACTCGACTAATCACCTTAAACATTGGCTCCTCATAGAGCTGGTACTTGTTTGTGCGGCGAGAAGGAGGGAGGAAGGGCGAAAAGAAATAAAAGGCCTCCTCCTTCCCAATGTTCTCATTGCATTTGAAAAAGTAGAGAGGTGCAATTGGATCTTGATTTAGAATTATCTTGATGGATTACTTGGGAGCTTTCTAGGAGATTTGTATCTTGATTCAGGGAGCAAAAGGAGTGGATCTTGACTCCAATCTAGCATTTGTATTTTTATATATTCATTGTTCAATGGATCTCTTTTGTAATTCCCATTTCTCCATTTTATTGGGAAAAAAATAACTCCACAAAGTTAAAACTTCCATAAGTCAAAACTTCCAAACATGCTAAACTCTTTAAAACTGACATTATGTGATGTTGATTCCTCTTTTTGTTATTGTGGTGCTGTAAGTAGAGAAGTAGGGTTGATCTCATGATGTAGAGGATGAAAGTGGGTGATGGTGGTTGAAAAAGCTGAATGGAGTACCTTTGGTGAGGATAGAGGAGAGAGAGTGGAGATGATGGGGGCACCAAAAAGCAGAAAGCGGAGCTTAAAGCTTTGGTTGTTAGTATGTTTAGGCACAGAAGCAGGGAAAGAGGTGAAACCATTAAAATTTACTTACCAACATTGCAAGCTGCCACCAGTCGCACCCTTGCATAAGCCTTGCTGGGAAAGTAACTCAGGATGGAGGTAACAAATGAGATCAAACTTGTCAGTGACAACACAGACAATCCTATAAAGAGGGAAGAGGAGAAGCCCAATATAAATCTAAAAGACAAAATGGCAGACTTTGAACAAACCTTCCACAAATACATGGACAAAGAACTGCATGTTTTATCTCCCATATGAAATGGATATGGAGAATAGAACAAACATCACTTACAAGGTGTAGAACATGAGGATTTCCTTAATGAAGGTGTAGGAATGATGTAGATTCAAAAAATTCAGGTTTCTTTATTAAATGGAATATATTATTATTTTCATCCACCTTATTGGCATGAAATGCTTTTTGCCATTAACAAGTAAAAGATTACAAAGCGTCTGGTATGATGGAGCTAACTAACATGGGACTTGATCATGAAAAAGAAAGAAATAACATTCTTACAGAATAAAGTAATTTTAGAATGACACTGAATCCTTAGATCGATGGATGAATGGAATGTAAAAGGAGAAATATTGATAAATGTTCTTGTTGCATGTCTAGTGGTGGAATTTTAATCTTCTTCAGCATGGATTAGTTAGAGAAAATTTAGACATATAAACATAAAACTATTACTAGCTGAAACAATTGAAAGTACATTGCATACAATGTCTAGCTGAAGTCATCCACTTATGATAACTTCTAACTTATAATGCTTCTAATTGTAAGGCAATGGAACAATTGTGAGGATAAATACAACATATTTTAGTGGAACCTTTGGTTCATAATGAACCTTTGATTCATGATATTATTAAGAACAAACACCCTGATACATTAAATTGATGATTTGCACAAGAAAGGAAGAGAATGATAAGAGCCTGTACAATGTAACATGCCGCCTGGGCTTTTGGAGATCTCAAGGTTAGTTCGTGAAGATTGTGAGACTAGATTGCTAGCTATTTTTACTCACCTTGGTACCTTTTGAAGGTAGAGTCGTGGTTTATGGTATGAATTGCTTTGACGGTTTTAAGAATAGGCTCTGCTGCGATTTAATGACAAGGTTTTGAACAAGTAGACTGTACTCTTGATACTCTTGTTTGAGTAGATGTGAGGGTAATTTTCTAAACCATTTATAACATGAACCGTCTTAGACAAATATAGTGATTGCAGGTGTGACAGATGGATAACATGTTGGGGCAAATTAATTATATTGTTCAAAGGAAAAATCCCAACTCGTATGATGTTATTCAGAAATATGGCAGGTGGAGCCTCTTAATGTTCCACTACATACCTTGGCAATGTCACAAAATACTACTCTCATGCAAGTTGGAGGCAAACTTGCATAAGGGGTGCAGGGTTAGGGCAAAACCCATCTTTGATCTGATATCTAGAAGGGGATGTCTGAAAGCATTGAGCAAGTTAAATTTGAAAGTAGAGTGGCACTAATTTTGTGTCTCTAATTAGGGAAGATACTTCACTACTTTGAGTGTTTTGTTCTTTGCCACTAATGGAAGATAGGGAAAATTTGATGCTATCATGGTGGGGCATATGTAGATGGAGGGACTTTTTCATAATTGGAAGAAAAAATGTCTTCATAGTTAATGTTCTTACATAGAGTCCAGTGAACACTGCTTCATTCCATAATGTGACCAAAACAACATAATAATGAGAAGAAAAAATCTTTTGGTTTGTATTTTCTAACTTCAGTTGTTGATTTATTATTGTGATCAGACTTAGTGAGGATACATCATAAACAACTTGGAGATGATAAGCAACAATCTAGAGAAGATGTTTGGAGGATGGGTGCTCCACATCTGAAGAATTACGAACAAAACTTTTGAAGGAAATGATGATGAAGCAACTTTGACCATACCACCCCCACCACCATCATTATGGGAGTATGGTTTAACATATTGTATATCTTTGTTTCCTCATCTTCATGTCCTCACTTTGATGGAGCATGTATGCGAGTTACTGTTCATCCTACTATGTAGGAAGGGGACTCTAGTAAATAAAGACCATAGTCATCTTTTCAGAAATTAAAATTCAACATTAGTAATGAAGGCAGTTGTAGATAACAGATTACTTGTTTTTTATAGTTTTAATAGTTTTTATAAATTGTTGCTGTATTTATTTGTGATATTTTTTGTAAACAATATCTGAAAATTTGGTTGAGTTTGAGGTGGAACTTGAAATTATAACTCTAGTAATGAATTATGAATATATTATATGATGATGCTTAGTGAAAGTTGAAAGTTCAAATCTGTTCATTTCATGATGAATGTTCTTTGTTTCAAATAGTTAAATGACACTTTAGTGGTTAATGATGATAAATGTTGCTATATTGAATTTTGAAATCTTGAAACTTCAAGTTGATGAATCGCGAGACTTTAGTATATTCTATTGCCTTGTGGACATAGGACGATGGATTACAATTTCTAGATGATTGATGCTAGCAATTCAATCATGTTTTTATGTATTTTATATAATTTATCATTCTACAACATGTTGACATATGCATCCAAAATCTGTAAAAATATATATTATATAAAAATTCTCTGGTTCTCCAAACTCAGAAGCGTTTGAAAATGTAGCCTCACTTAGCAGCCTGTTTACTCTTTCCCACTTTTGCTCTTGCTCCCGTCTAATCTTGATGTACAGCTTTTGGTTTAATATTTATTGTGCATTTAGTAGGGAATTTGGTTACGTATATATTTTTGCTTATGTTATCACAGATATTTCCATTGAATATTACACTAGATAAAGTCTTGAGGTGTAATCAATGGGGCGGAATATAACAGATAAGTTTGCTTTCTATTAACCCTTTATACAAATTTAACCAATGCTGTAATAATAGAGACAATTTCAAAGGTTAGTTCAAATTGTAGAAAAACACCTTTGCTATTGAGATGTTTGGATTAATTGATTGACTCTGATGATAAGACTCTGTGATTGACTAGCAGTGAATTGACTCTGTAGATTATTTCATGAAGTGACCTTAGGTTAAATATGCTGTATGCAAATATTCCATACATAACATGCTCAATCTCGAATTGAACCATGAAAAAACAACAAGAAAAATAATATCAATAACAAAGCAATAATTAATACGTTAACGAATCACTTCCACACTGGTAACATCAGTTATCTTTCAATCATGGTTTTTTGTATATCTATATAACCTGGGAAGATTTATTTCTAAAATATGATATTTGAAGATGTTATTGAAATAAAGTAAAGATGGTTAATTTTATTATATAAGGTTTTATGTACCATTAATAGAATCACTGTTGCACGTTGCATACCAATAACGAATGATTAAAGATAAATCAATGGAGGGAGTTGTGCAAGTAGCAAAAAGATGATTGTTTGCTCATAGGACTTTTGTGTTTTCAAATTTCGTGAATCCACATTTGCACGTTGCATTCAAAATATGAATGGACAAAAGAAGTTATTAACTCTATTAAATTTTCTTTTGTGCATTTATTCTGATTACCTTTGCTGAAGGATTCTGCATCATTTCAAGTTTCTTATTTCAAGTTTTCTTGGGTTGTGACTACTAACTAATTGTTTGTTTCCATTGGATAGTAGACATCATTTTCATTTGATCTGTTTCTGAGTTATACTTTTCTTGGATTTTTGTCATAGATGCCACATTTGTGTTGGCAGTTTCTTTCAATTTGATTACCCTCACATTTCATTTTTAAATAAATTTTATGACGAAAATCTTAAAACTAACCATAGGTACCGCTTTAATCTTCAGATTACCACCTTGAACAAAGGTTCATAGCAATGTGAATATCGTTTGATATGAAAACCATACTGAAATTGTATAGTTATGTATTCACGATACAGTCGGAAAGTCTTTTTGCTCGACATTGCCTCCACTGTCTTTCTCACGATATCACGTTGTATCCCTCTTTGGTTTAATATTGTCAGAAAGAAATGAGTGATTGAAGATAGAATCAGATATTATCAAAATAGAGGTAGATTTGGATGAATTTTGTAGACATAATCCTTAGTACTGTCTTTTGTCTTTATCTTATGGGTTAACAGGATTTATTAGTCGACTTGAATGGTTTTATTATAGGTTGTACTATTATTAGTCTTGTTCTTTGTCTTTATCTTATGGTTAATGGATTGGATTGACAGATGGTTTTTTCATTACGGTTATATTGAAATTGGTTGCATTACTATGATATGAAAAACATAGCTATCTGATAAACATGTTTATATATTTTTCTATTTTTTTATTGTAAATATATTTATTTATTTTCTTATCTTTTTTATACGTAAACATCATATACTTATTTTTAAGTTATTTTTATTTGTAATAATTTGTTTAACAAAATGGCATTTAATATAGTGTGATTAATATTAACTTAATAGTTTATCATAGTATTTACTTTCTTATATTTCCTGTTTAACCTCTGACTCATTTTAAATCAAATTGTTCTTTTACATTTATATCAGAGGTCCTATACTCTAACTTTGGTAGTGAATAAAGACAACTATTTGTGACGCTTTAACATCCTTAATAACAATAAACAAGTATAAAGACATAACACCTGAAATAGATTTCTTTTTAGAAATGACCTACAAAATGGTTCAGATTTTTTTTTTTAAAAATTACCTACAAAAACAATTCAGATTTTTTCAATTACACATACAAAATAGTGTTTTCTAAAATTGGATATTAGCATCCACCTCTCATAGAGGACACTTCCGGAGGTTCCCAAAAAATAATTGATCTCAACAACCATGAGATTAAAAAAAATAAAAATAAAATACTTAGAAATATAATTAACAATTAATAACAAAATTAACAGAATTTTAAGAATAATAAGATAAATCTTACATTTTATCTCTAAGATAAATTTTTAAGATTATTTATTTCCACAAAACAATTTCACGTTCATTAAAATTTAGCAAACTTCGATTTGAAAGTTGACAATATTATAACATCTCTAATTACACTATGAGTTTACATGGAACAAAATTTTTATACTAGATTTTATAATATGATTTTTATATTTTAAAATCATATTTTACTAAAAACAAAAACCCATCAAAATTTTAAATTTGAACTTTATACAATCTGATCATTTGTTAACAGTTAGATCGATTAATAAATTGTTTTTGAAAACCATATAAGAATCTGAATTAGAATCGATATGGAAATATGGGATCTTCACTTTACAATGTGTAAAATCTCATAACCTAAAATTGTATGGTTTCAATATCCTTTTAACAAATAGGGAGGAACACAGTCTTGGATTGGTAGTCAGTAAGGAGGAAAAATGGGTGCTTAGGCCTGAGAGTGATTGGTTGGATGTAGGAGATTGGAGGCGAGTCTCACTCAATGTGCACAAAGCATGGATGAAAGAAGTGTCGAAGAAGGAAAATCAGATTCAGATTCCAATTTACAGATACATGGATTCTGCATCATTGCCACCTCTTTCTTAAATATTTCTATCAGATCGATGTTCTCCATAACCAGCACCCACCTTAAACAGCCCTTCTACCAACCAGAACATGCTCATGCACCCCTACTAAACAGCCATGCAGCCAGTACAGCAAGCCATAAATATAACTATTGAAAATTAGACAAAAAAATCAATATGGAAGCATAAATTAATGGAATACCAGTGATCTCACAACATTGACTTGAAAAACCAACAATCAATAGCAGCAGTAACAGCAAATACGATGTAGCTATCTGTGGATCCATGTTGTACAAGACAACTGAAAGTAGTTCTCATTTGGGTATATATATATATTCAATGGTTTCTTGATGGGCATTAAAGTGTGTGTACAATCGACTTGACAGATTCTGTGAATGAAATCAACTTCAAACTGGTGCTGCAACTGCTGAAGTAATAACTGAAGGCCTAAAACGTTCGTTTGATTTAGTAACGGTGTTAAAATTCAGACGATATGACATACGACTCTATGCTTTTAGTAACGAAAAGCGGAAACTAATAGCGAGCGAGGGAACTCTCACCTACGATCAACCTCAAGCTGTTTGTTGTTCAGAAGTTATCTGAAAAGTGGTGCCATCGTTAATTTTACTCTTCAACAATGGATGCGCACTGTAGCAAGATAGCTGCCTGTCTGTGATAATAAGAGTATGAGTAATCACTGGACGTGTGCCTTTTCTCGAAGGACATCACATCTGAACTGGTTTCATTTATTTGTACATTAGCATGGATTGCTGCAGTTTTGCTAAACTTTCTCCTGTGATTGGTTCCACTTTCTATAGTTGGACCTAATTTGGCTATATTTATATTCTTAAAAATTAAAACAAAAAAGGTGATATATGACCAAATATACTTTCTAACTATAAAGTAACCTGGTGTGACATTTAAAAACACTCCAAGAATGTTAGTTATAAACCTTGACGTTGACTTTTATAAAGCGTCTGGTCCTCCCCATCAACCCAACTCTTTGCTAACTTTTTAGTGACAACGACAAGCATCGACTATCACGATATCATGTGATAACTTGGACACTCAAACATTACGGCTCTTCATCCCTTAGCACACGTTTAGGTTGACTATTAAATATCGTAGAGATCTACGAGTGCCTTGAGCAATGATAGCGAAGTTCATGGAGGAGAGTGAGAGCATTTTTGGGAATAGGATTTTTATTTCCTTACAAAGTTGGTAAAAGGTCCTTCATTCCGTCGTTGTCCTATCTAATGTATTACGTGTATCAATATAAAAGATAAACATGATAATATTAATTGAGTAATTTATTTGATTTCATGATTTATCATTTAAAATATAAAAAATGCATACTAATAAGGTCAAAAATATAGGTTTTAGGCGGAAATGGCATTATAGATGGACCCTCAAAGTTTCTCTAGTGGTAGACACTTGCTACTTCTTCAATATCCTTACATTCTTAAGTTTCTTTCTTTTGATTGAAATGTGAGCAAGACATCTCTATTGAACTTTAGTCCAACTCATTTTGTATCTATAACTTGTTTCGATTGCTTATATAGTGTTAGATCTAAGACTGATTTTGTATCCGTAACTTGTTTCGATTGTTTATATAGTGTTAGATTCAAGACTTTTGTGATCCATAATGTAGATAAATGTCTTTCGGATTAATCACATCATTAGGATCTGGTCGACGTTTCAAATCATCTAATGTGGTTCATCCTCGGGGCAAGGTGAAAAAATTAATCGATCTTTGTGAATAAATAGTATGGATGCATCATTGCCCAGATATAGCCGTTGAAAAACTAGCCATTATTGAATTAGTTAATTAGTTGTTAAGGAAATTAATAAAAAAATTGTAAAAAAATTAGCTGTTAAAAATATATATTTATCAAGGCGTTCATGAATAATAATAAAATAATTTAAATAAATTATTTTATTATTATTCATGAACCCCTTGATAAATATATTAAATTATTTTATTATTATTCATGAACCCCTTGATAAATATATATTTTTAACAGCGAATTTTTTTATAATTTTTTTATTAATTTCCTTAACAACTAATTAACTAATTCAATAACGACTAGTTTTTCAACAGTTATATCTGGGTAATGATGCATCCATACTATTTATTCATAAAGATCGATTAAGGATGAACCACATTAGATGGTTTGAAACGTCGACCAAATCGTATTGATGTGATTAATCCGAAAGACATATATCTGCTTATATAGTGTTTTCCTTGCTATAGTAACCTATGGAGTGTGAGTAAATGAGGTTCTCTAATTTCAAGGTTGTAAGGAAGATATTTCCATAATATTTGGCAAGCTAGGGTGGCCTCATTTCTAAATAGTTTGTGTGTATCCTCTAAATGTGATACAACCTCTTCCTATATTCTTTTACAAATGGGAACCACTACTTGACCACAATATAAAATCACATGGGTTGTCAATATTATTTCTAGTTTGTAGGGTTTAACTTTGATCTATAGGGAATGGACAATTCTTCTTGTCATCTCCTCAGTCCTCAATTACTCATGCCAGGATAATGTTATTAGTTGCATGTCTCCCATGTAAGGGTTAGGGTCCCAAGTATGTAGAGATGAGAAAGGATGATTCCTTAAATATTCATGCCTTATCCATGAGGATAGGGCCATCAATTGCACATATCCAATGTAATAGCTAGGGTCCCAATTGTGTAGATGAGAAAGGATGAAGTTGTAAAGGTAGAATTCACATAGCCTTTACTCTTCCTCCACACTGCTATTTTGATATGTTTGCATTGATGATTGTGGTGTTTGAACGCTGAACTCTCCTGGTTGTGCTAGGCTAGAAAGTTTTTCCTTGAACCAATTTTCTTCGAGGAACAAGGCATAGTTCATGGTAGGTGACCTGTGTTCTACCATTTCCATAGCTAAATGAGTCATTGTCCCTAGGGATTCTCCCAATTATTCAATTATATTATCTCTAATAACTACTTCCTTTTTAACCTATTCTAATTCCTACCCGAGTGCTTCCTTTTCCTTAAGGAATTGTTGTTTGCTACTCTCTTCTCTTAATTGTTTTATATATTCTCATAGCTTTAAATAATCTCCCATCTCTTAGTATGATGGCTACTCTTCTCACTTATGTTCTTCAATTCTAGGTTTTTGAAGTTCCAACATAGTATGGGGTAGAAGGAATGCAGGAGTATTTCAATTTCGGCCTAGAACACTTGCTATTGCTATAGGTTCTTGGTCTACTTGGGGTACCTATTTTGGCTAAGGTACTTCCTCTTTTGTTGTAGGTGCTTCTGCAAAGTTGGGTGAATCTTCAATTTATACCACTGTAGTGGAAGATGGTGTTGTTTTTGTTTTTTTTTCTTAGAGACTCCATGGTATATAGTCCTTTTTCTCTGGTAGATTTGGGGACATAGTTGTTGGGTTGGTGTGATTCTCTTAGGATTTATAGGGGTCTGTAATTTGATCGAGGTTGTAACTTCGTCATTGTCTGAGGGATCTATTTTAACCGTTTTTATTTTCCTTTTGCTTAGAGGGTCTCAATCCTTTGATTTTTTACTTTCCGTTTTCTTTGATATATTTCTCTCTAATGGCTTCCTAGGTTTCCTGGAAAGTGTACTTATCCATGTTCCTAAAACCATGCCATGGAATTTTGTGTTTTAGCTTATCCATTGTGTGGAAAACTATTAAATGGATGAGCCCATGTTATGTTTATGCTTCCTATTTTCTTCCCTTTACTTGAGTACTCATCTCATTTAGAAATTGTAGAAGAAAATACAGTACAGTAAGAGTTGTTGTACGTTGTAAGTGGGGTTAGTGCCTTGGTTCGAAAGTAAGCCTAAATTGATAGGCATATACCACAACCAATCTACCTTCAAAATACTTTTATAATATGGTAAGCCACTTCATTCCATGGGGAAGGTAGGTTGTTCTAGTTCGAGTATGAAAAAAAAATCCTACAATCCAAGTGTATGGTGCACTTTGCTTGACAAGTTTGCATCTTTCTCTGTAATAAAAATGTGAAGAATTTTTTTTTGATGTTAGATACTTCGGTATATCGGAAAATTAGGGGAATGTGCTGAGATGGAAAAGGGTTGTTCATTAAGGAGCTAATCCTCCATAATTTTTCCATGTACTAGATTGGCTAGTTTTTGAAAAAAAAAATCTGGAACAACATTTTGGCTTCCTAGCTTGTCACCTATATTGCACACCTATATTCCAGGGTATTTTTAAAGGATTCAATAAATTATATCTATGTATAGTATTATATGTTATTCTTTCAGATAAAATACGAGAGAAATAAATAGAATAATAATACTCATAGCAACAACATTCAAACCATGTACACATTTATTTGGAAAACCCCAATTGGGGGAAAACCAACCAAAAATAGGTCTATTATTGTCCTTGGCAAAAACACAGCCAAACCAACCAACAACCTGAGCTTTTATCGCTCAACCATGGCTCTCTACAATGGAGAATCCTCTAGCCTTTTAATGGCTTCAACTACATGTAATAACATGAGCTTATTACTATGGGTCACCAATACCGGGTGCCCAAAACCACAATTGTTAACCATAATTGTTGACACAACCTCAACTTTATCACAAGGTCAAGTTTATCTAACAAACCCCCCTTTAAACTTGACTTTGGGTTTTCCTTAGCTAAATCTAGCCAAATTGCGCAAGTGAGTCAATCTCCACCACTCACCTCCAGGGCTTACCAAGTTATTGTCAAGGTACTTAAGAATTTCACATGTTGTCCTAGCTCCACATGCTTTATCATACAATCACACTTGTTCCCATATCACCTAAGTGGACATGCAGACTTTACTCGTGATTTACTGGGGTAAGCATGCCTTGTAAGACATGCCTTGTCAGGTCTTACAGTTGTATGCCCATTTAAATGTAAAAACTTTAACTCCATTATAATTTTTTTGGGGGTTACTATCTGGCCTTAAGCCAACATTCTCTCATTTACATTCCTTTCCACACCGAAGTTTTTTTTTTTTTTTTTCTTTTTCTTTATTTATTTGTTTTGGTTTTTGTTGTAGATTTAGTAGTTCCTTACTATTTTCTATTTCTCAAAAATATAGAGCAAGTTGCAAACATATTCACAGATGGTGGCCTCAACCTGCTCGTAGGAAACCAGGTCTGTTGGCCACCTTAAGGCATTAAATGCCATCCAAAATTGAAACTGTTCCTTTCATATTCTTGCCTCTATGGCATGTTTACTGTTTACTACCAATCCTATTAAACAACATGAAATATAAAAGTTATCCGCAAAAAACATGTTAACAAAAGGTCAATTAACCATTGGAAGAGTCTATTGGTGCTGGGTCTTTTGCTGTAGAGCCCGACATATCAATCTGCTGCATCTGCTGTATCTGTATTTCAATCCTGCCTATATGAGCAGTTGCATGATACTGTGATACCCTTATCATTCGAATATCAGTTTTGATTTCCTGTAGGATTGAAAGCACCTGAGGATTTCCTTCATTTATTTGTAAGCTTTGTAGAGCTTTGGCTAAAACACATTTTAGTGTCCAGTAAGTGTGTATTGATTGGTGAAAGAGGGAAAGACGACCTCTCGTGCTCCAGGATTAACCACACAGTGCATAATTTCCTCTTGAACCTCAATATCCTCTTCTTTACTATCACTTTCTCTTTCCCATCCGTGAATGACATTCCGAATTTGTGGAGAGTTTCTAGCTGCATAAACGTCAAAGAGATTCTCCATTATCTCCTTTTTCGTCCTTCTTCCTCGCTTACTGGTTCCGACATTATTTTGCTCAAGCTTTTTCTTCCCATTATCCCTTGGCTGACGCTTTGCAGCCTGCCTTTTCACCATTGCATACCTCTGGCTTTTGAACCACGGATTTTGTAAACCTGAAAAGTGCGTGAGATAGCCTGTATAGGGTGACATTTTATAAACACAGAATCTGGTAAATGCAGTGAGTTGCTGCGTCCTTTTGTGGAGATACATATACTTCCTATTACAGACACTTTTAATTAAAAGCAATTAACCAAGGACCTCACTAATGGACTCCTGACCATACTTATCCATTCTACTAGTCTGACAGAGGTAGCTATCACGCATAATATGCAAAGAGCCTAAATAGGGGTGAGGACAGAGCAGCTTCATTATTTTACTGAGATGACAATCATAGTAAGAGGAGCAAACACCATCTACTTTATCATGGCTTTGAATGCTAAGGATTTCATATAATTGAGCATGTTGTTCAAAGCTGCGAAAAGGCTAAGCACAAAACCTTTCAAATAGCAAATTTCTACCTAGATTTCTACAAGGACTGTGAAAATAGGGGTTTATATTTTGCTTAGCGAAATACTGAGAATTATACCCTGCCCATAATCATAACGATGCCCAGAATCAATATGATGCATTTTATTAATGTTGGCGCTACTCCTAGTTCCTCTATGCAAGGCCCTACAGTTACCTATGATTTCAGAAAACAAGGTGAAAAGGACTTGGGCAAAAGCCGTAACTGTAACATACCAATAACCCAGAGACCACAACAGTTGCAGGCTTGGCTGAGCAAGACCCGGAGCTTTCTCCTCCGCTACTCCGCAAAAACTGTTACCAGAAAGAATGTTCTGGCCGTGAGTTTTTCTTAACCTCCGCATATGCTGTTTCTTATGTCTGTCTGACAGGATTAGTTGGCGTCCGTCTAGGTTCATCATGCTCCAGCATGCAGAGTACCGTTCCCCTTAATTGCAGGCTTAATGACTGGCAGCCAAATGCACGCCATCACGTGCTTGCCTCTCCCGTCTGATCACCACTTTCCCTCCTTGATGAGCCACTTGGCACCCTGATCGGGGGCTTTCCACACCAAAGTTCAAACATACTCTTCCTCTTGAAATTTTTATGACCTTATAACTTTCATGGTTGCCAGTGACTATAAATAAAAAAACATAAATCCCATTTTTGAGTGATAACATTTTCAATGTTTTGAAACCTAGATAAAACCATTTTAGAAAAATGACTTACTTAGAACTAATCCAATCAACCTCTGGTCGCATTCGCGTGTGCTGGAAATCGGGCGAGGGCTTCTCACCGTCGACTTCCGACCTATGGAAATTGCGATGGAAATGGTAGGTTGGGCATTGGAACCCCGTCGTTTCATCTTGATCGGTAGAGGGCATGAACTCCCCAAACTTATTGATTGCGTAGCCGCCAATGGAGGCTGCCTAGTTCTTCCTGCACTCTCTGTACTGAACTACTTTCTTGGCATTACTCACGTCGTCATCGCTGTCGTCGTGGACGTTTCTGGAATCAATCACATTCTTGTCGTGTTGGACAAAAGGTTGTGAATTTGAGTAGCCTGAGGAAGAGACGAAATGTTCTGTTCTCCCTCTTCTCCTGCTGCCGCCCCTCTTGTTGTGGTTTCATTAACCACCATTGCTTCTTTCGCTGCCGTTCTGAGGAGTTTGAGGATTTCTTGTTCAGCTTGCAAGTTGTTCTTGGGTGGCTGCGCTGATTGGTTTTAGACTTGGTTACAAATCGTTTTTCACTATTGGCACCAGAAAACAATGAATGGGATCACCAATCCCAAACACTCACATCATGCTCTTCATCGAACCATTCCCTACTGGTTTGTGCAACGAGGGATTGTTTCAACCAATGCTCCTAGTTTGTGTAACGAAGTCTATTTCTGGGGACAATCCATCTATAAGAACAATTTCATGAGAAGGAACAACCAGTCGTTGCTCACCAAGCTCTCATACCACTGGTTATTATTTCAGATAAAATACGAGCGAAATAAATATAATAATAATACACAGCAACAATTTTCAAACCATGTACACCATGATTTATTTGGAAAACCCCAATTGAGGAAAAATTCAACCAACAATAGATCTGTTACTGTCCATCGCTAAGACATAGACAAGCCGACCAACAACTTGAGTTATCACGGCGGAGAATCCTCTGGCCTTTTAATGGCTTCAACTACATGTAATACCATGAGCTTATTCTTCAACATTATAGGTGAATATTCTCGTTAGAAAAGTCGTGCATATAGAATGTAAGTGAATTTTTGGAATCTAAGCTTCTGTGATCCATATAAATTAGTAGAAATTCTTTCGGTAATAATCACATGCAAACGAACGAGGTCGACGCGTTTCGAACCAACCAGTGTGGTTCATCATCAGGACATAGTCCTGATGATGAACCACACTGGTTGGTTCGAAACGCGTCCTGATGATGAACCACACTGGTTGGTTCGAAACGCGTCGACCTCGTTCGTTTGCATGTGATTATTACCGAAAGAATTTCTACTAATGTAAGTGAATATTGAATTAAAAAATGCAATTTACTATTTAAATTGGTAGATTTTTGGCTAATTTTATCCATTTAATCATATATATGAAAAAAACAGGTGAATTTTTAACCAAATGGATGAATTTTTTTCTTTAGAAAATATTCAAAAAATAGCTAATTAGCGAAATTTCACCCCTAAAATTTTCCCTGTTATATTGAGATCAAATTGTTGTAACAATAGAATCCATCTAATCACTTTGCCATTAATATCAGGTTTGTTCTTTTGGTTTTGTAAACATGTCTACAAAATTTTCATAAGTTTACACTTTCTTAAGAGCTAGTTCACCTCTATCTATAACTAGTCTAACAATATGGTATTTCATATCAATATCGTTGGTCTTATTGTGATAAGACGGTTTGATAGCCAAATGAATAATAGTTTGAATATCCCATAATACATTCACCTTGTCTTCTATTTTTTGCAACTCACTCAATAGACCCTTTAACCAAAAATTTTCTTTGCATGTATGTGAGAAAGTTATAAATTCTCCAAAATTTTTCTTTGCATGTATGTGAGAAAGTTATAAATTCTACCTTAGTATTGCATAAAGCAATTGTTTCTAAATGCTTTGACATCCAACTAATATATTCTCCTATAAGAGTAAAGACATAACTTGAAATAGATTTCATTTTGTTTAAATCACGTACAAAACATTAGTGTTCTACATGGACACATCCCCAAGGGTTGAGGTTCCCCCCCTTGTTTTCCACACTTCAGGGATAGGGGGATCCATAGGGAAACATTTTCTCATCTCCCCCTTTTGAGGGAAACTAGGGTAAACACACAACGAAATGTATCCCTGATGTGAGGGATACATTTCCCCAAAAGTGGGATGGTTCATCATGACATGCATGGAGAATATGATGCACTTCATCCCCTTCAAATATCTTCTCAAGGTCTGTTCTAGTTCGAGCTTGAATAAACATCCTACAATCCAACTGTATGGTGTACTTTACTTTACAAGTTTGCATATTTCCTTGTTAGAAAAATATGAAAGAATCTTCCTTGATGTTAACTAGTTGGCTATGTTAGAAAACCAGGTGACATGTGTTGAGATGGAAAAGTGTTTTTCATTCGAGAACTAATCGCCCATCATTTTACCATTAGTGTGATTGGTTAGTTTTTGGAAAAATTATGCAACAACATTTTGGCTTCCTAGCTTGTCAACTATAGTGGCATCAAATTTGTGTAATAATATAATACATCCAATAACTTTGACATTAATATCAATTTTATTCTCTTGGTTTTGAGAACATTTTTGCACAATTTTCTTGTTTCTGCACTTTCTTAAGAGCCACTCAACCCATATCCATAACTTGTCTAACAAATGGTATTTAATATCAATATTGTTAGTCTTATTGTGATCAGATGGATTGATAGCCAAATGAATAACAATTTGAATATTCCAAAATACATTCACCTTGTCCTATACTTTTCCAAACTCACCAAATAGACCCTTTAACCAAATTGTTTCCTTACATTTATGTGAGACAACTATATATTCTAGCTTTGTAGCGGATAAAGCAATTTTTTCTTGATGTGTTGATATCCAATTAATATATCCTCTTGTAAGAGTAAATACATAACCTGAAATAGATCTACTTTTGTCAAAATCACCTACAAAATCTCAGTGTTCTATGTGGACGCATGCTTAAGGCTAGGGATGTGTCCCATGCTTTCCACACTTCAGGGATAGGGGGATATATAGGGAAACATTTTCTCATGTCTCCCTTTTAGGGAAAATTGAATAAACACATGAGGAAATGTATCCCCAATGTGAAGGATGCGTTTCCCCAAAAATGGGATGTCTAACCCCCCGAAGGGGATGCCTAGGCACTTTCCCCCAAGTTTTTTTGGTCAAAGAACCCATGAAAAAAGTAAGGGATAGAGATTTTACAAGTCTAGAACCTTGGTTATTGAGGGTAATTGTAAATTTTTCTAGTGTCAATATGTCCAGTGATCAAACATGCTCTTTCAGTTTATTTGCTACTAGTCCTAGGTCAAAATTTTTGTCTTTTCAAACAAGTTTTCATAGAAATTTTGGTCACTACATATGGTCTAGGTCAGAAATGTTGCTCCTTTCATTCCATCCATGACCATCATCATCTCAGAGGTCATGTCACTCGTTGTCATTGAAAGTCTTAGGTTTGTCATTCCATCTCCATCTAAGTCTGTATCTAGGTCTCCTTTCTTTGCCACTGAAAAGTCCTAAAATGTCACCAAAGGGGGCAAACAAGGCTCCATTTTCATCAAATCAGTATTTTAAAGGGAGTTAGCATGGTTAGGAGAATAAAGTAAGACACTTGGTCTTATTTCAAAACTTGATTCATTATCAAATAGTTCCAAAAAGGGTTGAAAGTGCGTTTTATCCAAAGTTTGAGGAACATTATAAAAAATGAACTAATGACCTAATGTTTGATGTTTATTATGTTCCTATCCAAAGTTTAGAGGCATTATGCATTTTATCCAAATTTTTTTGCTCGATTCATAATGTTTGCAAACGACAATTTTTTTTTTCTTCGTTAGTGGTTAAACCTCAAACTCCTCCCAGCCGCTAGATCTTCCCTTCGACAGATTAACGATCAATAAGCCTCTTCGGCCCCACCCCGCCCTCTCCATCCTACCTTTGTCGGCAGGGGGGGGGGGGTCCGAAAAGGTGGTTTCCATCCGTTGGGCCCACGCCAACGTGTCAGTCTATTATCATTTCGCACCCCCCGCGCAAAACCTCTTACCACTCCTCCCCCCCCCCCCCTCCGAAATCCATCAAATCAAATCATTTCACACCATTTTGTCCTACGCTTCCCTCCGCTCCCCTATTGCCACGCCTGCGGCTTACTGTTCCATTCCCGTGCACTCCACTCCACCCTCTTCTCGACGTGTGACGCATCTAGCAGTGCTTTGTTACTCATCTAGCAACCTTGTTACGCTTTTGGGTGAGCTTGTTACACATCTGGAAAGTGTACTGTGTTTTTGGTATTTTGCTTTCACATCATTCATCCGAGCTCCATCTTCATTGCAATCAGTTTCTACAGCTTCCTCAACAGTAAGTAAACACCTCATATTCTCATTAAGTCAAATTATCAAGCACTGTGTTGGTTTTCTTGCTCATCTCCTTTTCCACTACATTTTAACTCCTATTTACCATTGGATGACTTTAGTGAATTAAACACATAACCCTATCATCTAATATCCTCATACACCTTCCCAAGACCATATTCTATCATTCCCTACCATTCACAACCTCCTCACACCTCATTCCCATCAAACCCTAACTTCATACTATTTTTTTATTACAGAATTAGGAAATCCCCATGTTTTCCTAATTTGATCACCTCCATTACACCCATTTCACCACATTTCACCTGTGTTTTGAGGCCAATACACAACCCTACCTCCTGAATTTTTTTGGGAATTTTCCTTTGTTTCATTATCCTTAATTTCATCCTCCAAACCTACCATAACCCTGTCCTCTTTTTCTCCAGATTCATTCCACATACCCACTGCATCTAAATACCCAGGGTTTCATCCTTTTGATAGACATTATGGAAAGTGGAAAGAAAATCCAAAAAGGAGGGCGCCACATCAGATTTGAGTCTTCCACCTTGCGAGAAGTCAATGCATCACCTTTTTCCAAAGAATGCTTTGAGAAGACTGGATGTTTGAGATTCTGTGAGAAAATCATGGAAGAAGGCCATTGTTGCAGGTGTAGAGTTCAACTTATGAGCAGAGATGTGATTTCTTCAGCAACAAGTATATCAAGTCATGGAAAAAAGTGGTTTAAGGGCATGGACATAGATCTTGAAGATTACAAATTATTCATCAAATCTCATGCTAGATAGAACCCTTAGTACACCTTTCCTTTCAGGCACCTCCTTAACAGGCATGCTCCTTTGATGAGGTTAATTATGAAATATTTCACTTGTGAAGGGAGATTCTCTAGGTTGTACAGGTACCATATCAAATTATTGATGCATTTTACTTCTACTAAACCACTTGACTTGGCATATTACTTATATAGAAGTCTGGTTAGAATGACCGAGAAGGTTCAAAGCAGAAATAAAGATCATCACCCAAGTCTTTTCCACCATGGTCTACTCAAACTCATTGTTTTGCATCATCTCTCAGCGATCAACATGACTTGTGAAACCTTCATGGAAAAAGCAACAACATCCACCACTAGTCCTCTTGTCATTCATGGAACATTGTCACAATCAGTGTCAGCACAACCAATGGAGGTTGGCTCTTCCAGCGTGCAAACTCAGATTTCAAAGGCTCCTAGGGTTATTGAGTTCACTCACATCTATGAGAAAGGGAAGAGTTAGGTTTTTGTTCCCAAATTCATCAAAGTGTACCACACATTTGACATTATAGCTAAGAAAAGAGAGATAGAAGGGTAGTCATTCATGCATCCAATTGAATCACCATTGGACCAACATGATGAACAGATGTTCTAGATATTGATGTAGCAGAGCAGGTTTAAGTCAAATTAGCTGAGGAGATCATTAGGGAGAAAGATGAGGAAATAATAGAGTTGAGGAAGATTTTATCCATTTCAAATTCTCAAACTACTTTCCTACAACAAGAAAATTGGCAATTGAAGGTAAAGTAGTTGATACAAAATAAATCTAAGGCAGACCTAGAGACAGATAAAGGTAAAGGAAAGCAAGTAATAGATGTTGATCAAATGCAAGACATGGAGATTAAAACACAACCAAGAATGCCAAAGACAAGAGGCCTTAAGAGGGTGTTGGAGCTAGAATGGAAGTCAGTTCATCCACCTAAACAGTTGGCCTTTGATGAGTTAGTAACTATGGAGATCAATCAAGACAGAGAGCTCTGGTTAGAAAGGGTGAATGAACATTTGGAGAAGCTTTTGAAAAGAGTCAAAAGAGACAACATTATTCGGAGGCATATGGCCAATTATTATTGTCCCAGGAACAAAATTTCACAAATCAGGCTTAAACAAGTGAAAAAGAAGCTAAAAAAGGCTCAAATGAAACTAAAGGAGAAGAATGGTTTAGATTTGCTGGCTCAAGCCTCATTGGTTGTTTAGCACCTCATTCACAGGTGCCGCAAAACAAATTTGGAGAAGTTTTGAGCAATTTTGGTATTTTTAGTGATTTTTGCACTAATTGGAAATTCAACCTTCACAGTTGCGTAGCGCCAAGTTGTTATGCTTGTTACTAGGGCATCCAAATGATGAATGGCTTACATGGTTGGATGCATTTTGATGAGTACATCAGAGATCGGGAACCCTTGTTGCATGAAAAGCTCTAGTTTGGAAGAAAAAGCCAAAAAACCACCAGTTTTCTATGCTTTTGCTAGTATTTTTGACAATATGTTACGCATATGGAGTAACCTTGGAAGAATAAACTTTTGGAGGCATTTCCATGGGTCATTCTTCAAAATTCAAGATGTTCTGGAAACAAGACACACAAGGCTAGTTGACCAATCTATCAAATTTGGATTTGGAGTCTTCAAAGTCCCTCAAAATCCGCTGCAAAAAAAGTGTTACGCCTCTGTAAAAGTATGTTATGCATTTGTAGAAAGTGTTACACATTTGCATAGGATTCTTGAAGACACTTGTGAAACTCAGAAAAAGTCGGAATTTCAAGGTTTTGTTGTCCTTTGAGCTGGCATTGGAGTATTTGAGTTGGTTTTTACCTCTTATCATGAGGAAACATGTAATTTAATGTGGGGGACATACACTCTTAGTCTATAGTTGAATTTGAGGGAATGGTTTTTAACCTCCCTAAATTCTAGGAAGTGACTCATCTTATGTAATTATGATGCATTTTGGGGGGGATTTTGTCTTGATGAGGGGCCATTGTTCATATTTTTCTATAAGTAGACCCTCTTTAGTCTTTTCTTACGTTGGATAGTGTTGAGAATCTTGTGGTATGCCTTGGAGAATTTGTTCTTTCTTTGTATTTTTATCTTATCATGTTGAACTATATGCTTTCCTGTTTCATATACATGCTTTCATGCATTTATATTGTCATTTTATAAGCAGAAAACATGCATTTTCATGCTCTGTTTTAACAAGACGCACATTATGTGTTTATTCTCTTCTAAATGAATGAATTCACTTCAGTGCTCATTCAAATTTTCTATCATTTCATCCTTTACACAATGACAAACTAAATATGCTTTGAAGCTACCTACCTGGCATCATCCATATTCTCTGCAAATTGATTTTGAATTCAGGCCTCAAACCCTTGGCCTAGTCTCCTTATTGCCATTCCTATCCAACACAAAAATAACAAACAAAAAAAACCTTATTTACTGAGCTTATATACCTAGCCTAATATCATTAGATATTCAATCATCTCATTGACTGCAAAGAGACATTGAGAGAGCCCTCTCCGGTCTTGGTAGGGCTAGCTACCTGACCTAAAGGTTGGTATGTAGTTACCTTCCTTCAATGCCACTTGCAACCTTGGGAATTTTGGGGGAATGATAACAAATTCTTGAAAGGATAGTAAAGTACATGTCACATTTTCTATTCTTTTACTTAATTTTTTAACATTACCATTAATTGTTTCAAGATATTGACAATGATTCCAATGTCATTAGACTTCAGAATTTAGAATTTAGCAGACTTAATAGATTTTAGGATTGGTAAGACTATAACATTTCCCTTGGATCACACAATGATGAATTTGCATGGGATGAATTGTTACTATTGGGATTACATCATTATGGTTTTTTTGTTTTATAACTTTAGAGATGAGGACTCCTATGCTAGGGACCATGAAGTCCCTCTCATCTCCCTTAAATATTCCTAAATTTTGGGGGTACTCCCACATTCCCCCCTTATGTGTTTCCTTGCTCTCATACTCTCCTATCCTAAAAACTTGGTGGAACATAGTAAAATATAAATTAACATAACCGCATATTGAATCACTACAACTATTAAAGGTGGTGCAACAATTATTTGTGCCTCTAAGATATCAAAGCACACATTTTACTATTTCCTAATGCTTTCTATTTGGTTTTTCTATGTTTTTATTGACAACACCAATTGCATGTAAAATATATGTTCTAGTACATACCATTGTATACATGAACTTCCTACCAGACTACCATATGGTACATGACATATAATCATTTTCTTCATTACTATTACGACATAAACTTGAAGAAATCTTAAAATGAAAAAGCCAAAGAGATATTTACAGGTTTCACATTATTTATATTAGATTTCACGAGTATTTTATCCATATACTTTTGTTGTGATAACCAAATCTTACCATTTTTCTTGTCTCTATGTATCTCTATGCCCAAAATTTGTTTTTTTCCTCCTATGTCTTTCATGTCGAAGTCCTAGTCATTTGAGTCTTTAACTTGTTAATATCAACCATGCTTCTTTTTGCAACAAGCAAATTGTCAAAATATATCACCAAGATAATGAATATATGATTTAAACTTTTGAAGTAAACATAACGGTTGTACTCTGTTCTAGTAAAATTTTGACCCAATGTGCATGAATCGAACTTCTTATACGATTGACTGGGAGATTGCTTTGAGCCATATAATGACTTCTTAAATTTGCAAACGATTCTTCTTTTGTGATCTTAAGCAAAACCTACTTCTTGTTCCATATATATTTTCTCATTCGAAACTCCATTTAAAAATGTTGTTTTAATATCTAATTGATGTAATTCAAGATCAAGTAAACTAATTAGTGCTAATAATTTTTTTTTCTATGTGGTTCATGGACCCTAGAGATCGGTGATTGCTATTCCCACAAAATATTTGTACCAAGTAGACCCCCCTGAAGAGATCACTATCTGTCAGCTCAAACACAGAGCCTGGTCGTGAGGGTGTTGAGAGAATTGAACTCGTGACCTATCAATAGAGAAGGTGCTTTAATGACAGGGACTCGACTAATTGAGCTGACCCTCAGAGCTAGCTATTGCTAATATTACACGAATATAAACAAGTTTAATGAAAAGTGGAAGGATTTCATAGAAATCAATACCTTTCCATTTGAGAATACCGTTTTTCTACCAATCTTTCTTTGTGCCTTGCAACCTTACCAAGAACACACTTTTACATTATGTATACCCACTTTCAGCAGATAACTTTTCTATCCTGGGAGTTCTACTAGGTCTTAGGTTTTTTTATTGCCCAAGTCATCAATAACTTCATTCATTGTTATTTTCCATTTCACTTTTTTAATATAATTCATCGCTTAGTGATAACAAGAAGGTTCACCATTATTAGTAATCAACGTAATGGATGAAACATAATCTTCATACCTATTAGATGCATTTTTATCGTATAAATCTCTTCATTGTTGGTTGTGGCCTTTCCACATTTTTTGTATATTTTTTGCATTCACATATTCTTCTTTCTTAATTTTTGTAGATAAATCAATTTCTTATTGAATTTATTTTTTTATTTTCGTTGTACTTGTTCCTATTTCATTTCAAATTCTACAATGTCTGATTTTATGAGGGGAGATTAATCATATATTACATCTCTGCTAATGTTGATTTTATGGGTAGTCGGATCCTATGAGTCTATATCCCTCAACAACATCATCGTACCCAACAAAAATATACTTCTTAGATATGGGGTCTAACTTAAAATGATGATTTTAGGTGTAAGAGCATAAGCTCCATAACCAAATAAATGAAATTTGAGGAATCACAAGAATTACCTGTCCATAACCTTTCAAGAATCTTACAGTGTATTTAGCACTAATTTATCAGATATCAAGCTATATTGACTTTTGTTGATCACAACTCTTGTTCCAAATTGATGTTACCTAGCACTCTCCTCGTTCTCTATAGAAGAGATTTTTTTAATGCATCTTTTGGTGCCATTTTGCTAGTGAGTGTATATTATGGTTGTATACCTTTCAATCCCAACTTTATTGAAATATATTTCAATTTCCAATGATGTGAACTAGCCTTCATTATCTATTCTTAAACATTTGATTGACCTGCTCATTCTTTTTTCAACTAATGATCTAAATTTCTCAAATACTTTAAACATATCAACTTTTTTCTAAGACTATAGACCTGCACCTTTTTATAGTACTCATCCATAAATGTTAGAAAATATGATGATATTCCAAAATAAACTATGGGGGATGGCCCCAAATGTCTTAATAGATATAATTTAGAATAATTGTATGGCTAAGTTACATTTACATTTTTGTCTACACTGCTTCCCAAAATCACAATGTTTGCATAAATTCAAATTCAAATATTTTAAATATCGAAGTAACTTTGATTTTATAAGCATCTTGATTCTTGAGCCCTTTCTAATTCATATGACATGCCATAAATGAGTAGATTAATTTGCTTCCTTAGATACCAGTGTTGCTTCATTTATTGAGTACTCCCTTCCAACGTGTAAAGGTTCCTAATATTTGTAGCCATTGTAACCATCAAAATGCCTTTGGACACCTTAAGTGCTCCACCTTAAATTGCACATCCAACAAGTAACCACTTTGTATACTTTTAATTAGATACACACCAAAAAATTAAAAATACATGAAAAATGTGTTTTTTCAATAAACATATTTTCTCATGTATTTTCAGTTTTTTTGAGGGTGTGAGTCTACTAAAAAGTATGTAGACTACCCACTTGTTGGTTATAAAATTTAATTTTGCATATAACAATTGCCTACACTTAATATTTTAATATTTACCTATAATAAGATGAGCGGAATATATAATTACAAAAATAGTTTTCTTCTTTATCTTATTGGTTCTTTTAAAGTTGATTTTGTTAGTACATTTTTTGTTTTAAAGCTCATTTTTTACCTCAATATTCTCTTAATCATCTAAGAACCATTATTTATGGTATTATGTGATGTTTTCAAATAGGTAAAATATTATCAATTATACATAAACTTGCCTCAACTGGATTTTCTAATATTTAGCCTTGAGGGTTAGCTTCGATTTCCTGTAATTAAACACCTCTGCTATTGATAAGTCACAAGTTCAATTCTCTTGACACTCTCCGGGTCAACATTTGTGTTTGAGCTTGAGGGTAGTGATCCCTTCAGATGGATTTGCTTGGAAAATTATTTCGTGGATGTAGCGAGTCACTGATCTTCCGGGATCATGAACCATATAGAAAAAAAAATATTTTATTTTCCTGATATTTATAAAAGATACTAATGGCTAGTTAGTTAAAAATATTTAATAGGTATAATAATTTTTTGAAAATGGTTTAATTTTAAATTATTAATATGCTTGCTATTTAATGCATTATCTATATTTCATTAGTATTAGTTATAATTGATTAATTTATTATAATTTTGAATTGTCCATTTAGCCCTCGTTACATTGGGTGATATTTGGAAGGAAGAAGTGGGTTTTATACCAACGAAATGAATTGTATCACACTAATCATCACATACAAAGAATTTTTGGAAGCATCACCCCTCTTATTTGTAGTTTTGAATACTCCATTTAGTGCTTATTGCATTGGATGATGTTTTAAAGAGTAAAGAAGTAGAATTGATATCAGCCAAATAAGTTTCATAGCATCAAAGATCAACTTTGAGATTAGCACATGGTAATCAAGACTTTTGAATGGCAACCCTCCCATGATTCATTGGCTTCATTATGTAATTTTTCCATAATTAAGCCCTCTTAACTTTCTATGAAATTTGAAATGCCATGACAAGCATTTTACCATATAAACAATTTAAATAGAGATTCTTTGACTCATTTACTTTAAGTATTGAAGGTTTGCATAGTTCAACGTCACATAAGATATCATATTTGGTATTATTTATGTAGATTAAATCATTAATCTATGACCTATATCCCACGAGTATTAATTGCAACTTACCAACTGCTCATGGTTTTGAATATTCCATTTAACATTCAAAATATCAAGATGTTCACAAGGATGAAGAATTAGATTAATATTACATCACACCAATCATTATCTTTGATGCTTGCACATAGTAACCGAGGCATTCCATGAAGTCATCCAGCCAAATGCTTCTCTAACTTAAACATGCTTAATGGTATAGTTTTTCCCTCAATCAAGTAATAACCAAGGCATCCCATGAAATCCTCCATCCAAGTAGTAACCAAACATCTCATGAAGTCATCCATCCAAGCACATAGTAACCAAGGCACCCCATTAAGTCATCCATCCACATACTTCTCTAACTTAAGTATGTTTAATTGTAGAGTTTAATGTGCATAAGTGAAATTCATATCATTTCATTCATGTATTTTTTTTTGAAATATATATCATTTTTGAAGCAATAGATTTAGGATTTATGCTTGAAGTTCTGTAATTTTATAATTAATTGTAGAGTTTAATGTGCGTAAGTGAAATTCATATCATTTTATTTGTTTTTTTTTTTATAAATATATATCATTTTTGAAGCAATAGATTTAGGATTTATTCTTGAAGTTCTGTAATTTTATATTGTATTTAAGGATAATTTTGAGTTAGAATTTTAATCTCAGATTGTTATACGCAGGGATCAAACGTGGGGAGCTTTCCAATTATCCCAACTGAAGATGAAATGTCTTCCCATCGTCCAGAACAATTGCCTGTCAACCGAATATGCCAGACTTATAACAGTGTTGATGAATACTTGTCCACACACTTTCATTTGGTCCGTGAGGACTGCTTCGCCTCTCTGAGGCGTGCTATTCAGGACTTGCGCAAGAATCTTGTCCCTGATAATATTAAGACATACAAGGAAGTGAAATTAATGTGGAACCAATGTGGGGATCAAGGTCTGGAGCACTGCATCCGTTTCAAAAGAACAAAAATAAATCCAGTTGATTGGAGCTCTTCGAAACAAATGATGTCTGGTGCACTGCTGTGCATTTCCTCCGATGGATTTCGGAACTATGCATGGGGCATTGTCAAGGAGCGAGACATCAAAAGCCTTGAGAAGGGAAATGTTGTTTTGCAGCTGATTCCCAGCAATGAAGGTAAGTTTGAGAGTTTAGTAAAACACAAATGTTATGAAATGTTTGAGTCAACTGCAGCTTACTTTGAAGCTTACGCCCCTGTTTTGAGATGCCTTCAACGGCCAGAAATGAAAGAGCTTCCTTTCTTGGAGCACTTTTTGTCATTACAACCCCAAGTTATGGAGCCGGGTTATCTGAAAAAAAGGCTAATGAAAGATGCATATGATTTAGGATGTGTATTTCCTAAGATCCAAAATTGTTTGGGCAGAAGCACAGTCAATATCTTGCAAAAATGGCCCCACTGGAATTCTTCCTTGGATGAAAGTCAGATGGAAGCCGTGAAGCATGGCCTCACAAAGAGGCTAGCGATTATTCAGGGCCCTCCGGGAACTGGAAAAACTTACGTGGGCTTAACCATTGCTAGGATTCTCCTTTCTAATATCCAGTGCGGTCCTATTCTGGTCATCTGTTATACCAACCATGCATTGGATCAGTTCCTGGAAGCCATTTATTCAGTAGAAAATAACATTGTTAGACTGGGTGGTAGATCTACCAATGAAAATATGTTGAAGCGAAACTTGAAAGAGCTCAAACGAGGTGCTAGTATTTCTGGGGCACTTCGTTCCAAACATGGAAGACTAATGGGTACAAAAATGCATTTGGAAGAACAGATCAGAAGATGTGTATTTCGTTTGAGAGCAAGGCGAATCTCCAGGTGGATGTTACAGGGCATAGCTTCACAACAACAAATTGAGTCCCTCTATAGAAAGTATTCAATTAATTATCAGACAATAGTAGAGGTATGGTTGGAAGGGAAGGAAGATGAACTAGTAGCCGATAAAGGGGGTTGGAAACGGAAAGGGAAGCAGAACATGTTGTCCAACATGCCTGTAACAACATATAATGCATTCTCTTCACTAGACAAAGCTGATGAACCTACTACTGCTGATGAGGATGGTGAACCTAGAGTTATTCTTACTGCTGATGTTGATAATGGTGAATCTAATGCTATTCCTGCTGATGATGATGATGAAGTTGTGCTTGCAAATCCAGCTAATAAATCTTCTCTAGAAAGAATCCTTGGTTCCGAGGATGTATGGCTGTTACCCAAAAAATCAAGGATCAGGCTTCATAATTATTGGTTGCAGAGAGTCGTAGAAAATGCTGAAGAGGAATTGCATCGCTTGTCTGAGATATACAAAGAAGTCTGTGATGGGCTATTTCAGCTTGATCGTCAGCAATGCCTCCAAATTCTAAGCCAAGCAAAAGTTGTGGGAATGACAACCACTGGGGCAGCTAAAAATTATGATGTTCTCCAGGCGTTGAGAGCAGAAATAGTGGTCATAGAAGAAGCTGCCGAGGTTCTGGAGGCCCATGTTTTGCCATGCATTGGGTCCTTCACCCAACATCTCATTCTCCTTGGCGATCACATTCAGCTGCGTCCTTCTGTTGCAGAGTATGAGTTAGCCACCAAACACAAATTGGAGATCTCACTGTTTGAGCGATTGATAAGCGGAGGGATTGAACACGTCACCTTAAGATGCCAAAGAAGAATGAAGCCTTCAATTTCAAGATTAATATCTGATCTCTATCCTTCCTTGCAGGACCATGTTAACGTCACCAAGTATGAAAACATCAAAGGAATTAGAAATGATGTGTTTTTCTTGGATCACAAAGCCATGGAATCGCAGACCAGTGAAGCCAACAGCAAAGTTAACGTAAGTGAAGCGCGGATTGCTGTGGAACTTTGTGTTTATCTTCTCAGACAAGGATACAAAAACAGTGACATAACAATTCTGACAATGTATAAGGGCCAGATGGATGAAATTCAAGGAGACCTGAACAATCGTTTTCCTTATAGGAATAGGAAAACTGAGAATGAGAAGGTAAATGATACCATTCCTGCTACTCCTCGAGTTTGTTCCGTTGATAACTATCAGGGGGAAGAATGCAACATTATCATATTATCTCTGGTTAGAAGCAATAAAAAGTTGGGAATTGGAGGGTCCAGAGGAAATATTGGTTTTCTCAAGATAGCAAATAGGGTCTGTGTGGCACTGTCGAGAGCCAAGATTGGGCTGTACATCCTTGGCAATGCTGAGCTTCTAGGATCTAAATGTAATTTGTGGGACTCAATTATTCAGAAATTAAATAGTTCCAATTCCATAGGACCGGCATTAACTCTGGCCTGCCAAAACCATCCACAAACGGAAACAAAAGTCTCTGTAACCGAAGATTTCAGACAAGTGGAGGATGGAGGGTGCAGCAGACCTTGCGAATATCAGTTAAAATGCGGCCATGCCTGCCCGAGAAGGTGCCATCCATCTGACCATGAGAACATTATTTGCCCCAAGCCTTGTCCACATAAATTCGAGGCTACATGCGGTCATCAATGCACCAAGATCTGTCATTTTCCCTCACATTGTCCTCCTTGTCAGGTTCCCGTGTCCAAGATTCTTCCTGGGTGTGGCCACCGTATAACTCTTCCTTGCTCCACTGCTGTTGAGGGAGCCCTCTGCAACGAGCCGTGTCCTGTTCAGCTTGGTTGCGGTCATCCATGTAAACTAAAATGTGGAAGACCTTGCAGACCATGTAATGTAAAGGTTTTCAAAAATTTGCAGTGCGGACATCAGGCAAAGTTGCCCTGTTTTCAAGACCCCAATACATTTTCTTGTGATTCGCCCTGTGGTCAGGTTCTGAGACCTGGATGTGAACATATTTGCAAAGGAACATGCGGGTCATGCAAGCAAGGCACTTCACACATTCCCTGCAAGGAACAATGCTCAAGGGATCTCCCATGTGGTCACCAATGCATGGCCGGGTGCTCCGAGATCTGTCCTCCCTGCAAGCATCCTTGCGAAAAACGTTGCCTGCATAGTCGCTGCAATTTTATCTGCGGAAGCTTATGCAGGCCTTGCATGGAGAAATGCGACTGGAAATGCCAACATCATACTTGTGATCTCCTTTGCCATGAAACTTGCACCAGGCCTAGGTGTGACGAACCCTGCCAAGAAACTCTAAGGTGTGGGCATCCTTGTATAGGTCTCTGTGGGGAACCGTGCCCCAAGATTTGCAGGGCTTGCAATCCACAGTATTTGGATGTCATTACGCAGATGACTTTAGAAGAGTGTGATGAATCTGACAGGTTTGTGGAGCTTGTAGACTGTAGGCATGTATTTGAAGTAAGTGGGCTAGATACTTGGATGGCCATGGACGATGCAGTAGCTGAGACCGGTGCTGCTGCCATCAAGCTAAAACAATGGTAAGTATAAATATCGCGAGTTCTCATTGTTCTGTAGTCTCTTGATTTTGAATTAAAGATTGCTAAACTATACTATGAACATTCTGAAATGCTTTGCTATGCAGTCCTGGATGTAGATCACCTATTAGAAGAACGCTCCGATATTCAAACATTGTGAAAATGAAGTTGCAACAAATTGAAGAAGTGAAGAAAAGGGTCATTGGATTCGAAAAAGTGAAAAGAGGTAACGATATGCTGGCGGTGAAAGATTATGAGACAGCAATGTTGGAATTCAAAGTAGCTCTCAGCAGCAGTCCCGGATTTCTTGAAGCCCATCTAGGGCAGGCCCGTGCTCTCTGTGGATTGCATAATTATAAACAAGCAATACAACATCTCTATTTCATCATAGAGCACAGCTCCTACAAGATGCTTATTCTTGAAAAGCTTCCCATACTGAGTCTGAAATCTAGTTTAAACACCAATATTGTTATGTCTAAATTAGCAGATAATGAGTTGGCCATTGATGCACTTCTCCAATGGGCCTTGGTTTTCTCCGCTCGGAATGATTTCGCCACTGGATTGGGGATTTGCGAAATTATTCTGAAGAAAAACCCTCATCATGCAAAGACTGCGGAAATTCGAGGAGAGATGATGACAGAAACTCGAGTTTTGACAGAAAATCGAGTTAGGCGAGAGGTTATTGAAGTTATTACTAAAGAGGTGGGAGGAAGAGGGCACTGGTATCAATGTCCGAACGGCCATTACTATGTGGTGGGAGAATGCGGAGGGCCCATGCAGACATCTCAATGCCCAGATTGCAGAGCCACAGTGGGAGGAGAGTCTCACCGTCCAGCAGAAGGAAATAGGCATGCAAACATTGATGGCAGTTCTCATGCTGCGTGGAGCAATGCCACAGGTTTGGGTGGTGTTTAACGAATGTCAGAATTGTGTGGGAAGCTTTCATGTAAAGTAGATATTGGAGTTTTACCATTCCCATAAAACCGTGTTCTAATCTACCGGTGCAGCGAGTTTCATGGTTGGAAGTTTCTTTTCGTCAAACTGTCCTGAATATAGTATAGTCGTGTATATTGGTAAATGTTTTGTACCACAATTCAATGCACTCTGTAGTTTATTAAATGTCGACAAAGATATTTTCCAATTATGTCAGGTTTATGTCTTCGGTCATGTCTAAGTATTTGCTATTATTTAGTCTTATATGCTGCATGCTATTCCGAAGATTAAAGATATAAATATATTATTTACGAGTAGTTTATAATGCAATTATTTTTGAAGTTTTTTAGGGTAGTTTTTTCCGATTTAATTTCTCTAAATTTCTGTAGAAATTTATTCAAAATAGAAGTTTGATGGGTAATCTTGCACAATCGAATCGAAGTGCCTTAGGAGTCTTTTAGGATGCTGAATCCATATATAGAGTCAAAAAACTAATTTAAATAACATAAATCAAGATTTTATCTCAATTTTTTTCACCGACCTGAAACTCCAAAAAGTGACAACTCCATAGAGAAAGTTTTTCGATTATTATTTTTATTTATTTTGCTATTCCAAAGATTAAAGATATTATTTATTGATAGAAAGAGTTTTTTAATTATTATTTTTTATTTTTTTTTAAATTTATTGATACTAACTGGTATGAAATATTTTTATTTGTAATAATTTGATATTAAAAGTGATGGTTGTAAACCATTTATTTTTAAATTTTAATTCATGATTTATGAAATATAATTTTAATTATTAAATTTAATATTAGTTTAGATTTATCAAGGGATCAAATTTTTTGTATTTTAAGATATTTGGTCTCTTGGCCCTTGGTAGATCCCAAGTTAAGATGGATTTAAGCTGGTTTAATTCCCCTTTAAATAGGTTATATTTCACATGGATATTATTGACAATACCATAGTTTACCTTAATAGAATTTTAATTTTAATATAGGTATTTAAAAATATATATATATAGTTTGCTGACTAAGTCAAAATGTTTACAGGACATTACGACATCTCTTATCTCTTGCACATTGGACTGGAAAGAGTTTCTCAATGCAATAATAAAATAATTATTAAAAAAATATTAATATCTAAATGTTGAAATAATTTGAATGTGTAAAGAAATCCAATAACAATTCCAAGAGCCAATTAATGCATGAATATGACTACCTTTTATTAATACATGTTTTTTTCATTAATACATGTTTTTTCCAACTCTTTAACTTCATTTTCAAAAAAAAAAATTGTCATGTATAAATTTCTCATTCTTTTACCTCATCCGAAGTCCAACAATAATATAATGCACTTGAAAATAATATAATATATAACTGCACTTGACAATAACCATCATTTTAAAATTAAGCAATAAACATCACCAATAACATTCAAAACCATCTCTTTAAAATTTAGCAATAAACATCATTGATAACAACCAAACATTCAGAATGAAACCTATGTAACTGATCTCCATATAATACATACATATTATAATCAATTTAACAATGAACATCACTAATAACAACCAAACATTCAATATAATGAAACATATGGAACTGATCTTCATGTAATACATACATATGAACATCACTAATAACAACCAAACATTCAATATAATGAAACATATAGAACTAATCTTCATGTAATACATACATATTATAATCAATATGTCAGTTACTAAACTAATTAGTCAAACAATAATTTTCAATTAACATAATCATTGTTGGATTCTAATTAGTCAAACAATAATTTTTAATTAACATAATCATTATTGGACCTAATAAAATATAACCAAATTAAGAATAAAAATAAATTAACTTTCAATTAACATAATCATTGCCGTACTCTAAACCATAAGCTTAAAGAAACGTAACCAGATTAAAAATAAAAATGAATAAAAGTAAGTTTTATAACTATTATGGCCATCCATGCAACTTTCATCGCACGAGAGTGTGTATGAGAGAGGACCATAGCTAATACAAGAGGTTCTCAACTAAATAGGTGCTCAACAACTCAGGCCAACTACATGGCTTCCCATGTATTCAAGCAATATAAACTATTTTGCATTTTTGACACATCATAAATATCGTGGTATAGTTGTCAATTTGGACACACCAAGTCATTTATTGCTCTTTGTTGAACTTAGGCACAGTAAGAAAATTATCAACTAGAACATAGTAAACAATCTATTCATCTAAGCAAACTATCAAACTATCACAACTATCAAACTTTGTTTAACTTATCAAACTATCTAACATTTAACTTAAACACATTGAATAAACACAAACATGTCTAAGTTTGATCTCTCTCACATAGCTTTCATTGTGATATACAATAATCATTATACCCTTTAAAATTATCCTTATTCCTTAAATTTCCGAACACCCCTCTTAACCCTCACCCCTCTTCACACTTAGCTACTTGTCACATACTCCATCCCACCACTCAAATAATAAAAGGCTCGAATGATGAGATGTGGGAAGGGCTTCTTCCTTTGCCCATTTGTCCTTTGAGTGGTGGGCGAGGGGAGCCCCATCCCCACCTTTCCTTCCCACATCTTGGTACCTAAATGAGCATTGGTTTTTAAACCATCAATCATTTTAATGATGAGTGTGAGAAGGTAGAGGACGAAGAGAGGAAATGGGTGCAAGTGGGTGAGTGGAGAAATGAGAGCCCTTACAGCTATTGTTGATTTATATGTTTGGGTGTGGGAAGGGGTTGAGTGAGAGGACATGACTAGATAAGTGGGGGTGATAGACAATTTTGGAAATTTCTCACTTCTCATTTTTAATTTCATTTTTATTTAAATTTAAATATATTTTTATTCTTTTGTTTACTAGTGTTGGATAGTGATTTTTTAATGTAAAGTTATTGGTTAATTTTTCGTCTTCAATTAGAGTGATATATGGGACATGATGAAGATGTAGTCCCACCAAGCTTAAAAAAAATGTTTTTATCATTTTAATATTATTTTTAAAAATGCTTTTCCTCTTGCTAATTTTCGTTTTTAAATTTATTTTGTCACATGATTAAGTGAGTGAGTGGTGATTGATGGTTTTAGAAATTCCCTCACAAAATGTTGAGTTTTTAAATATTTTCGGTTTTATTTTTTTTTTCTTTTTTCAAAATTTAAATTTATTTTGTAGTTTAATATTACTTTTAAAAAGTCCACAGGGCGTAGAATAGATGATGATGGGGTGTATTGTTAAGTCACTCTGTGAGGTGAAGGTTACCAGTTCAAAATTCTGTGGGAAAAAATCCAACCATGTGTGGCTCAAGTGGAGTGTAATCCCCGAGTGATTGTAAGGACTTAGAATCCCTCGGGTTGTTGTTTTTCAAACCATAGGTCAAGCCTGAAATAAACTCTAGAGAATTCAAAAAACTTTAATAAAAAATATTGCATATATATATATATAAAAGTGATTTTTTGGCTTTTGATTATTAAAAAAAAAGGTGTATATATATATATATATATATATGTGGATGGTTTAAAAAAAAAGTTAAATGTGTATTTAAGGATTTAAAAATGAAAGAAAATGTCCATATGGGTTTTCTTTTGTTTTTTTTCCCTCATTATATATATATATATATATATAATTTTTCATTTTTAAGAGTAATTTAAATCTATTGTTAAGAGTGTTATCAAGGTTTTAAAGCAATGGTTATAACTTTTAGGAAAAAGTTATTATTAATAATATTATTTTTTTAAATCAGCATTGATCTATTTTAACTTTGGATTTATTAGGTGTCAAAGTTTTCAAATATTTCAAGATGTAAACCTTTTTTTTAGTGCAAATTTTGAGAAAAAATTTGCATTTCAGTAGATTTGATCTCTCTCGACACTTGGTAGATCCGGAGCTAAGATGGATCTAGGCTAGTTTCAGTCATGTGCGGCCACACAAAATTTGTTGAATATCTAATTATTCCAATCATTTTAAAAATTTCTAAGATTAAAATGTGGTAATTCTAATTTTAAATTTACTTGGTTACCTCACTTTTTTGAGATGATAGAGAATGTTACTAACTTGAATGATGAGAAGTGATAAAATAAAAAAATTTAATGCAAAGTGAAAATGTACAGTGTTGAATGATTGAAAATGTGAATAATACATGTAGTCAATTATAAATAATATTCATTGTGATGATTCCCAAACTATTTTCTTCTACTATTTTTATTGTCACACTTGTTAGTTTTGCCATCTTTTCATATCGATTGTTGTGTAATCAGCTTCAAAAATAGAAGAAAAGAGATATCAACGCCTTAGAAATAAGCCACTTCGAGGGGGCAACCTCTAATACATTACATAAATGCACAATTCTTGGATGATACAATTTACAAAACCTCCTTTCTATATATAGGAGTCCATGGGGCCATAATGTAATCCTAGTGGGCCACAATGTAATCCTAGCCGACCTAACAATAATAACTTAAGGGCACAATAATAATAAAATGGGGGTTACAAGGGTACAATAATAACAATAAGGGGGTTACACTAACAACAATAAGGGACTATACTAGTAATATAGGGACCTAACATGCCCCTCTCCTTCAAAAAAGTGTTGTCCTCAACGCTTGAGTAGCTTCGGGTGCTTCTGTATAAAATTCTCATCCTCCCATGTAGAATCTTCAGTGGGTAAGTTCTTCCACTTGATGAGATACTCTGAAATTGATCGATTCCGTAGTTGTCGAGTTCTTGTTTCCATGACCGCTTCTGGTTCCAATATGATTTTTCCTTCCTCATCAAGTTCTGGAAATATTGTTTGAACTGGAATATTTTCACCTATAACCTTCTTTAAGCATGAAACATGGAAAACTGGATGTACTCGCGAAGAAGCAGGAAGCTCCAATTTGTATGCCATAGTACCAATCTTTTGCAACACCTTGTAAGGACTATAGTACTTTGGCGATAATTTATTATCCTTCTTAGCTTGCTTGAGGGACATTTGTTTATATGGTTGTAGCCGTAAAAATACCCAATCTCCTATATCAAAACTTCTCTCGCCGCGATGTTGATCTGCCTGTTGTTTCATTCGATTTTGTGCCAAATTCAGGTTATCCTTTAAGAGCTGGAGAACTTCTTGCTGATGCTCGACGTGATCTTCCACCGCTTGAACCTTCGAATTTTCCCTTAAAGATGATGTGATCGATGGTGGATGATATCCATAAAGTGCCATAAATGGGGTCATTTTTGCTGCAGTATGGAAGGAAGTGTTATACCACTATTCAACGAGAGGTAACCACTTGACCCATTGTGTTTGTTTATCAGATACAAAACAACGAAGATATCCTTCCAAACATTTATTTACTATCTCAGTTTGACCATCAGATTGAGGATGATAAGATGAGCTATGAGCTAATTGAGTACCCAAACAAGAAAATAACTCCATCCAAAAATTTCCCGTAAAAATGGGATCTCTGTCGCTCATAATAACCCTTGGGCTTCCATGTAGCTTTTGAATTTTGTCCACAAATGTAGTAGCAACTGTACTTGCTTTAAATGGATGAGATAATGCACAAAAGTGTGCATACTTGGTAAGTCTATCAACTACCACCATGATGACATTCTTTCCTTCGGACTTAGGTAAACCTGTGATAAAATCCATTGAAATCACCTCCCAACGTTGACTTGGAATGGATAAAGGTTGTAGAAGTCCCGGGGTCTTAGTTGTCTCCACTTTATTCTGCTGGCAAACCAAACATTCCGCCACAAACTTTTGAATATCAGATTTAAGGCCATCCCAAAAAAATTCTTTCTTCACCCTGTGGTAAGTTTTTAAAAATCCTGAGTGTTCTCCTAAAGGAGAAGTGTGCAATTCCAGAAGAATCTTTTGTTTTAGTTGGGAATTCTTACAAATATATAAGCGATCTTTGTACCATAAGGAATTATTTTTCCAACTAAATGTATCAGATGTACTAGGATCTTGCTGCAACTTTTGAATGAGTGTCCATACATCTTTGTCCTTCTTCCATTCATCTCTTGCTTCAGTTATCCAATCTCGTTGGATAATAGAAATGGCACAAAGAAATGCTTCCACCTCTTCATTCTTTCTTGAGAGTGCATCTGCAACAACATTAAGCTTTCCTTTTTGTAGATTATTTCAAAGTCATAACCCAACATCTTTGTGACCCATTTTTGCTGCTCTTCTGAAGATAGTCTTTGTTCCAAAAAGTGTTTAAGACTATCATGATCAGTTTCTACCTTGAAGTGTCTTCCCATTAGGTAAGTTCGCCATTTCTTTAGTGCATGTAGTATTGCTAACATTTCCTTCTCATAAATAGGTTTCTGTAAATACTTTCCTTTGATCGGACGACTTTCAAAAGCAATGGGTCTTCCTTCTTGCATTAAAACAACACCAATTCCATTTCTTGAGGCATCACATTCCACAATAAAGGTTTTTGTGAAGTATGGCGTAGCTAAGACTGGTGCTAGGCACATTGCCTCTTTAAGATGTTCAAAGGCCTTAGTTGCTTCAGGAGTCCATGAAAATGCATCTTTCTTCAATAATGTTGTTAGAGGTGCTGCTATTCTCCCATAATTCTTAACAAACTTGCGATAATACCCCGTTAACCCGAGAAATCCTCGCAACTTCTTTATGGTTGTGGGGACTTTCCATTCCTTAATGGCTTTAATTTTGTTAGGGTCTACTTTAACACCCTCGTGAGATACAATATGACCCAGACATTCCACCTCTTGTACTCCAAAGAAACATTTGGATTTTTTTGCATATAATTGTTTCTCCTGCAATAGTTTGAGCACCCTGTCAACATGTTCAACATGATCCTTCCAAGACCTGCTGTAGATTAGTATATCATAAAAAAATACTAGCACAAATTTTCTAAGGAAGGGTTTGAAAAATGGAATTCATCAACCCTTGAAATGTAGAAGGTGCATTGGTAAGGCCAAAAGGCATGACCAAAAATTCATAATGACCCTCATGAGTTCGAAATGCTGTTTTTGGAATATCTTTAGTCTTCATTCTAATTTGATGATATCATGAACGAAGATCCAACTTGGTAAAATAAATTGCTCCATGTAATTCATCCAATAATTCATCAATCACAGGAATGGGAAATTTATCTTTAATGGTGAGCTTATTGAGCTCCCTATAATCCGTACACATTCACCATGATCCATCCTTCTTGTGTACCAATACTACAGGAGCAGAGAAAGAACTTTGACTAGGTTGAATTATACCCGCCTCTAACATTTCTGCAATCATACGTTCAATTTCGCTCTTTTGGAAGTAAGGATATCTATAAGGCCTGATGTTTGGAGGAACACTTCCTGAATCAAATGAATAGCATGATCATGATCACGAATAGGTGGGAGTCCTTTGGGAGTTTCAAACACCTTGGAATGATTGTCCAAGACTTGTTGGAGATCCGCAGAAATAGATGATTTTGATGTCGGAACTTCTAGTGAGCATAATTGTGCAATTACGCCTCGTTGTTCTTTCTTTAGAAGCTTTGTCATGACATTAGAGCTTATTATCCTTCCCGGATTCCCTTCAATACCCCGTAATTCGACTTCCTTTCCTTCTGAAAAAAATTTCAAGAAAAGTTCTTGAAAATTAAAAGCTACCGTCCCCAAAGATTGTAACCATTGTACTTCTAGTACAACATCAGCACCTCCCATAGGAATGGAAAGCATTGGACTAGTCAACACATATTCCCCCATGGTTAGCTTGATATTATGGCATTTTCCAGAGCAATTTATAATTCCTCCATTTGCAACCATCACTTGACATTCTGGTGCTGGGTATAGGAAACAATTTAATTCCTTGGCTACCTTACAATGAATAAAATTATGGGTGCTACATGAATCAATCAACACTATTACCTTTCTCTTCTTGATTTGTCCTTTTATCTTGAGAGTTTGAGGAGTGGTAATTCCTGCCAGTGCATTACACGATATGGTTGGATTCATTTCTTCCTCTTCTGGGGCTGGTTCCTGGTGTATATCCTCTTCTTGTTCATTTTCTTCTTCCTCTTTACAATCTATGTAAAATAATTTCTTCTCAGCACACTTATAACCTTTAGTGTATTTGCTATCACAACTGTAGCAAAGCCCTTTTGCTCTTTTTTCTTCCAATTGTTGTGGTGTCAACCTTGTAGGTTGTGGAAATCTAGGGGTAGCAACATTTCCTTCTTTATAGAATTGAGTGGTAGGCTTCCTTGTCGCCATAATTTTACATTCAACTTTTCTTGCCAACCTAAATGCCTTCTCCAATGAATCAGGTTCCAAAACGCGAACTTCATGTTGGATGTTATCCTTTAAAGTGCCTATGAAAAGATCAATCTGTGTTCTACGGAATATCGATTTACCCTTATATTCAATTTTTGGAAGTCCTCAGTAATTTGCCCAGTCAAACCCTTTTGTAGATTTTATCAATTGGCTAAAGAAGGTGTTGCTCTTTGTATCCTCATAATGTGCTATCATTTCCTCAGTAAAAATTGACCAAGTGACAATTTTTTTGCGAGAACAAAGCCATCGATACCATACAAATGTATTTTTTGTTCTAAATGTAAAGTTGCAATGCATAAATTTTGTGTGTTTTGCACATTATTGGGATCAAAATATTGCTCCATATGTAGTATCCATGTTACAAGATCCTTTCCATCAAACTTCCTCATATCCATTTTTGGAATATGGTGGTTCGTGCCTCCAACATTAGAGTTTATGAAATCATGATTAATATTTATATTGTTCTCATCATGAGTTTCCTCTACTATATTTTCACCATTAGGAAACATTTCTTGTATCAACTTTGCCAAACCTTCGATGTCTACTTTTAGATCCTTCTTCATGTTTTCCATGTTATCTTTCATTTTTTCATCCATCTTAGCTTCCATGTCATCTATCTTAGCTTCCATGCCCACTTCCATGTCATCCATATTAGCTTCCATATTCTTCAAACCATCCATCTTCACTTCCGTATCCATCTTAGCTTCCTTACTTTCTTCAAGCAGTCCTCTTCACTTCCTTTCTTCAAAACTTCCATTTCATTTTTTGTTGCTCTTTGCGAGAGCGAAATTTGGTGCACTTGCTCTTGTAATTTTGATAGATCATGTTGCAATTCTCCATCTTCATGAGTCATAGTAGAGTATTATTAGGGCTTAATGGGTGTTGAATTCTTTTTAGGAGGCATTTTAGAACCGAATACTGAAATATATGCTCAATAGGCCCTTGGAATCAATTCAACTTGATTCTTCAAACAAGACTTATGCAATTCGGAAAAAACAATACACACCTTTTTCTTGCTTTGAGGAGCTCGATATTGAAATTGTATTATCTTTGTGATTGTAGATCTTCAATATCTGAAATTCAGCACTGTAGTAGCCCTCTAAATTTTCTTTTGAATGCCACAGGTATGACCTGATTTGGATTCTCCAAGACAAAGTTGTGTCCAATCTCCCACAATGACCTAATTATGGACTGGTTCAGTAGAGCGAACTTGTACGACTTGTCACGTGTCACTGTTTCATCCTTTGTCTCTGAAATTGATAGCCAATAAACTAAAGTCTGTGTACTTGCGACCACTTTTTACGGCACTCCAATCTGATGCCCAGAGAAAGAGTTATTGAACTTTTCCCACGATCACCTCTTTGAGATGCAATTCAGGAGCCTGAAAAAGCACTACCTTCCACAGATCATATCTCCAAAAATATTGCGAACCAAGCTCTGAAATTTTTTGACGAATTTCCTCAGGATTTCATCTTCGCACCATATGAATTTCAGACTCTGAAACTTCGTACAAAAAAATTTATAGCGCAATTGCCACGATGACCTGTTTATGAGCCTGAAAAAAATACCTAACTTCCACAGATGATATCTCCTCAAATATTGCGAACCAAGATCTGAAATTTTTAGACAACCTTCCTCAAGATTTCAGCTTCGCACCCTAAAACTTTCAGCTTCTGAAGCTTCGTAGAAAAAAATTTATAGCGAAAATGCCACGATGACCTGTTTGGAGCAGCGAAACCCTAGAATCCCAAAGCTCTGATACCAAATGTTGTGTAACCAGCTCCAAAAAGAGAAGAAAAGAGATATGAATGCCTTAGAAATAAGCCACTTCGAGGGGGAAACCTCCAATACATTACATAAATGAACAATTCTTGAATGATACAATTTACAAAACCTCCTTTCTATATATAGGAGTCCATGGGGCCATAATGTAATCCTAGTGGGCCACAATGTAATCCTAGCCGACCTAACAATAATAATTTAAGGGCACAATAATAACAAAATAGGGGTTACAAGGGTATAATAATAACAATAAGGGGGTTACACTAACAAAAATAAGAGACTATACTAGTAATATAGGGACCTAACATCGATCATACGAAAATGACACTTGAAATCGTAAGTCATTCCAATACCTAATATCTCTAGCTCTACAATATTAATAATGTTTTTTTCCAATGACAAACATTGTGACCTATGGAGTGTTAAACCCTAAGTAAGTTTCAATGGTAGTTGTTTTCTTTTACCTCGTTTGAATGTAAAATGATTAATAATGTTGAATGATGAAAAATGAGAATAACAAGAATGTAGTCAATTACAAATAGTTTACAATTTCTAGAAGCAAACATTTAAGGTAAGTGAACATATTTAATTTAAGATGAAATTTCAAATATTTTATTTATCATTAAATTACTGTAAAATAGAAATCAATGGACAACGTTAATAATTTTTTTGTATGTGCACTATTAATCCAATTACTTTGAAATTAATGTACACCATACATCTAGTTACACAAAATTAGAAATCAACATCTACACTTAAATCAATGCATCTAGTGCAGGCAATCAAATATGATTAGAAATAAACATCTACATTGAAATCAATGCATCTACTGCAGGCAACCAATTAAGATAAGAAATCAACAACTACACTGAAATCAGTGCATCGAGTGCAATCAATCATATAAGATCAAAGATCAACATCTACATTCAAATCAATGCATTTATTTCAGTGAAAAACTAAAATATTCATCGATTGCTAAATCCAACTTCTTTTACCTTTTTAAAAGCATTACTTCCTCTTCCTCTTCCTCTATGGTTAATAATGTTCAACGTTATATAATACTATATAATATATGTATTTGCCTTCATCTATCTCTTTCATCTTCTCCTTTTCTTTCTCCTCCATCTTTGTGTCCCTCTCTCCCATATCATTGAAAATAGCTCATACTCAGGTAAAAAACATATTTATCATCAATTACTTCCCACAATAATTTAAGCAAGTCTTTAGGAATAAAATGTAAATAAATATACTTACTAGGAGTTACTTCCCACCATTATTTATGTTTTACACAACAATTATGTAAATCTGTAAATGTGTAGACTTATTAGTTGTTACTACCAACCAACATTTATGCATGTTCTTTTGCCTCATCAAATAATTTACTTATCCACTTCACATCTTAATTTATTAATTCCTACCAAAGAAAGACTATAGGATGATTTTTCTATTGACCACTATTAATTTAGCAATGACTAATGCAAGTTATAATTATTTATGCAAATTTTCCCAAAGCATGATTCCTAACTTGAATTAGAAGGACTAAATTGCCCTGAAAAACAAAATTACAACATAACAAATTGAATTTTATTATTTTTATTACTTTTAACTTTTTGTTATTAATTGAGTCAACATTTAAATGTTTACGCTCATTTAATGACACTACAACATATTCTTCATAATGGGTTTTATATTACTTTTAACCTTTTATTAATTTTTAATTGAAATGTAAATGTTAAATGTTTACAAACATTTACACCTACACATCCTCTTCCCACATAAAAAAAACATCTATCAAATACAATAATTCATTTGTTTTTACACAGTTATAATCGTAATTATGTTAATAGGCATTCTATTATGAGATTTCTTGTGGTGACACCGTTGAGATTGATCATCCACAACAAAATCTCAACAATGTCAACCCGCATTAAACTCTCTCCAGTCTCTCCATCACGTATTAAACTCTCTCCATGATGCTAAATTCAAAAGCACTGTGAAGAGACCCCACAAAGATCACGGTGGAAATCATCACTGCGATAAGATGACGGGTTCGAGCCGAAAGAAAGTTTCTTAGAAAATAAGCACAGTGTGTCATTGTCGTTGAAATTGAAAACCTCAGCGACTGGTTGTGACTGGTTTATCAACAAATCTGGCCCTTGGAACTCTACGTCGCTCACAAAATCGACAGCATTAGCGTACCCATTGCTCTCGCTGAAGAAAGAAGCCTCAGGCATGAAGGAATCCATCGACAAAGCCTGACACTCCTTTGATGAAACTCCGGGCATTTTCAGGCTAACAGAACTCTTCACAAAACTTAAAATGCGTTGAATCTCGGTGTCTAGAGTTCGAATCTCGAAACAATTTAAGTATTATAACGATAAAACTGCTCAACGTTCAACAAGTTTCACGGCTGAAGAAATAATTTTATAAATAAGCACCGTTTGTCATTGCTGCTGAAATTGACACCCTCAGAGCCTAGTTTTTTTTCAAGAATTTTGCATATATTTTATTAGCAATGAGAAAACATGAAACCAATCATTCACCCTCTCAGAACTAAGACATACGAAGGCACTGCTACTGTATCATCAAATATGTAAGAAAGCACAAGATGAATGGAGATAATGTTGCATCTTTCATGCCTGTAGATATAAACATGGGATATAAAAAATTATGCTCGGATACTCTGTATTTTTCAGCTGCAATTGATTGACAAAAACTATCAAAATACATTTTGACCCAGCCGCAAATCATTGACAAAAACTATCAGAATACACACTGACCCAGGATGCAATTCAACAATTCCTGTGATGAGGAATGCAGCTACGAAGAATCTGCATTGACAACATCGTCTTCATCGATTGTCAGCCAGTCACTTGATTCTCCATTGTCTGAATTTTTAATATGCTTCTCAGTGGATTCCTCTCCACTTCGCAATATATTAGCATCTAATTTGGTGTTTTTTGGTCTCTGAATTGTGTCCTCCCCCTTTCAATTATAACTCATAGAACATTCTTCTACAGAGTTGGAATCCTTGTTAAATTGAACCCATCCTATTGAACCTTTTGATGATGAATCAAAGCTTTTTTTTACTCCTGTAGTAGTAATCTGCATATAATCATCCTCATCTTCGAGATCACTAAATGAAACATCCTCCTCGTCTCCCAATCTTGCATTAGTACACGCTGACGCATCTTCTCCAATAGGCTCTTCCTCTAGCCAATCACATTCCTCTTCTTTCTTGATATTTCAAATCTGAAAGCTTCACAATTCCAAACAACAAATTTTTATTTCGAAACAATGAATCCCACCTAGGTGCACAATATCGATCATTGAAGATTTGCTTCTGACTAGATATTGTAGACAGTTGGTCATCTCTATGAAAATACTTAACAACTACAAAGGTTGCAGATTTAAGCGATACAATCTTGAAAGACCCTGTCTTCATATTCTTGTTGGAAAGAATTGACTGGTTTGAATGTTGAAGATCAGAAGCACAGCAGATTAAACAAAATACTCAGCAAATAAATCAAGCACATAAGACACAGAGGTTTAACGTGGTTCACCCAACCAATCTGGGCTACGTCCACACAACATAGGCATCGACAATTCTTTATTAATCAAACATGAGATTACAAACTCTCACACTCTCCAACCATCCGTATGGATACCTGTTTTATAGCAAGGAGAATCTAACTGCCTCATAAATTCTCTCACATCAAATTTAGGATGCATTAACTCTCTCCCAACAACCTGGAGCTAATCTAGCAACAAATTCCTATTGTTGTCACACATTGAGATTTTTGCCTATTTTATTTAAAACAGAAAATCTCAACAATCTCCACCTTGACAACAATTAGCCTGATGCCCTGTTTGTTTATTATTTTATCTTTTCTGCAAGCCAAGAGAAGCCAAACACCAACGCAGCTTCTCCAACAAAACTGGTTTCGTGAACATGTCTGCACAATACTCCTTTGTATGCACCTTTTCAAGAGAGACTCCCCTTTCAATGATAACCTGTCTTACAAAATGGTACTTGATCGGTATATGCTTTGATTTACTATGATAGGCCGGATTCTTAGCCAAATGTATTGCACTTTGACTATCACAAAGTAACTTGATGTTGTCCTGTAACCTACCAAACTCACCAAGCAAACCTTTCAGCCAAACCGCCTACGACTTATTGTGTTCGCTTAGCGAGGCTGGCCCTAACCCTTGACCTTTAGCTATCAAATTGGCTATGTATCTCCAATGAACGAATGATGAGCAGTAACATAGTAGTTGACATCGCCCACTTCCTCATATTGTTCGCTTGAACAGGCATTCTATCCCGCACATTCCAAATTAAAACCTTACTACTTCACACTTTAATCACCATCTTCATTGCCCTAATATTTCTCAACGAAATATCTCAACTAGTAAGAATTACTGGTTAAATTAACTAACCTTTAAATTGGTTTAATCCCTTCAAATCACAACTATAAATGATTCCTTCAGTTTTCAATTATATTATTCATCAATGTAAAGGATAGTGTGAATCCCAGTACTACGACTCTGGTATCAAGTCGAGCTTGAAGCTCTGATCATGGAATTTGATGAAATTGGATGTTTTAAGTCGAGAAGATTGTTCACTGAAAGTCAAAAGGATTCACAAATATCTAGAAACTAGCAATTTCTTCAAGCAACTTTGCAAATCGGCTTGGAAACTACCTCCCCTGTCTGTGGACAAAACCTCATGGCTCAAAACGAAATGGAGAGTAGCTTAAAAAGGGAGAGAGCATGCCACAGTTGGGAAAACGTTGGCCTTATATATCTTTTGATGCGGGAGGAGCTACCAACCAGTTGCAAAAGTTGGTACCTTAGGAGGCGTAATTTGAAAAGGGCCATGGTGGAGGGGAAACAACTACAGTGTGGTCTATAACTATTTATGATATTTAAGTGTAAATTAATTGTGACTAGTTATTTTTAATGATTTTATGTTCCTTTCTTTACCAGATGCAAATTTAGTTCCAAGAACTTGGTATGGTGAGAAAAAAACAATAACATGGTGTATTCATATGTTATATTTTATGCTATGGCTATGCAATATTTCTTGAATTATTTAAGTTTTTCAACTGCAATATGTGCTAACTGTAGTTTTTTCACGATTTTACCCATATTACTACAACTTGTATTGCGTAGTTGAAATTCAACTAAGGCATACAAGGAGAAAATATGCATGGTTCCCATTACAAAACATGGACTCTTTGTTCCCTTTATCACATGCAAAACCTCGAAGAATATGGTGGGAGGAGAAAAATCAACAACATATATGTATCGTATCATTTGTGTCATGGCTATGGAAAGTTTCTTATTTTGTTATGGGATTAAAATTTGAAGAAGGCTAGATTATTCTAAGAAAAATCTTTTCAAAGATCTCGAAGTACAATTAATTCCCCCATAGAATAGTTCAAAACCATTTCAAATATCTTCTTCAAAGTATAATTAATTTTCCATAGAATAGTTCAACAAAGTTGAAAAATATATATTGGATTATGACATATTGGATTATGACACCTAATAATATAGTGTCTATAATTATTATAAATGTCCTCACGATTACAGCATGTGGATGCCCTTATATTGTAGCAACCAACAAAAAAATGTAATTTATAACATTGTATTAAAGTGAAAGGAAAATCTTACCGTATTTTTCTATCCAAAAAACAATTTTGAATGATAGAGGAAAAATGGTAAAGTGTGTTGCAAGAAATTAACGTTCAGGAAATTGAGCGATTCCATTCAAAATCCATGTATTCGCAATTTCATTTAAAATTCATGTATTTTGATTCTCCACGGATCCAGTTATTTGTATATGTACAACATCTAGGACGAGATAGTGAGAATTCTGATATTTTATATTGGTGAACTTATATTAATTACAGATTTTAAGAATATTTCAGAAATTGTAGAGAAATTATTTCATTACCATGTGGAATTGAATTTTTAACCAATATAAATCAATCAAATCACTCAAATATTCAATTCTACACAAAATCTATGTATTTTGATTCTCCATCTAATCTAGCTATTTCAATTCTACACAAAATTCATGTATTTTGATTCTCCATATAATCCAGGTATTTGATTCATACATGACTACAAGTTTGGGCAATAAATTAACTATTTTATGTTGGTGAACTTATGTTTATTGTAGATTTTACTATGTACCATATACAACATGACTAGACTCCACATTTGGGTGAGAAATCAAATATTTAAGATTGGTGAACTTATTTATGTCCATTGGATATTTTAAAAATATCTTGGAAATTCCAAAAAATCATTTCATAAATATTGATGTGTAGACTTGAATATTTTACCACAGTAAATCGAGTTATTTGGTTCAAAGTGAGGCCACGGGAGCAGTCTTGTAGTGTGACATGCGTTGTGGAAAATAGATAAATAATTTGTTTTATAACATAGATATCTTATGTATCTTTAGATATTTGATTAATTTCCTAGTTTTCTAAACTATATTTTGTACTTATTCGGTGTATGAGAAAAATATTTTCTTAAGTGTTTAGGAATTTTTGGACTTATTATGTGTACCAGGACCGTGGAATTATGACATGTGTCTGAGAGGATAAAAATTAATTGAGTTGTTTGATCAAATATGGTATTATAATAAACATTTGTGTATGATCATGTATTTATGTGTTCGTTGAGTGGAATGGAGTTAATTGAGTTGTTTGAAGGACAAAAAAAATTTGATATTTTTAACATTTTAAGTAGTTGGATATAAAATTTTAAAATTAAAATAATAGTGTTTTTTTTTTAATAAAAATAAAATAAAATTATTAGTTAAAAAATTATGGTTAAAATTAATAAAATTATTATTACTTTTTTTTGTTTTGTTAAGTTGGGCTATTCTATTAATTTCGAAAACATAAAGTTACATATGCTATAGGTTGGGTTGGCAAGCTACGCTTAGTTGATCCCAGCCTTTGTTACACGGTTTTTGGGCTGCTTCGGGGGAGGAAACCAACCCAAACAAATATTAAAACAGAGAATTACATTATGCGTAGTAGCACTGACATATCTAAGAAATGCAAAGTAAACGGTAACAGAAAAGCACTAAGGGCAAGGATGACAAAAAACATAGGAGAACTGTGTAGCTGCGCAGACTTCACTTTTTATCTTCATCATCACTGTTGGGGGCCTCCTCCTCAATGGGGCAAGTAGGAGCCTGCGCAACAACTACCTCCGCATCTACCATTGTATGCCTCGGGTTTCCGACCGATGCGCAGAGGATGGGGGATTCCGGATCTACTCCATCGGGAACACGCGTCCAGATTCCATCGAAGTCCATAACCCAGATGTCCATATCTTCATCTTCCTTCTCTGGAGTCGGCAGCGGGTCAACTTTGTAGTGCTGGGGGTGCGTCTGGGGAGAGATAAAGGACTTCCTCGGACCCCGTCTTCCTCTCTGCGCAGTGTGCCCAGAGGCTTCGGCATGCTGTTCGGGATCAAGACTCTGACGTGAAAAGGTGTTGTAAGGGGAGCCCTCTATTGACTTGAGACGATTATCCTCACCACGATGATAACGACCAGGGAGAGCCCCTCTCTGACCTCCTCGGATGGTATGTTGGCGAACTCTTAGAGCCATTGTGCACTGAGGCAGGGGTGTACAGTTTAGGAGAAAAGGTAATACAAAAGGGCGATCAACACTGGGGCTTAGGGGGGAAGAAAAATCTAGGGGGAAGATGCGCAGGAAAGGTTGCAGCAACACAAAGGAGACTACACAGCACTACGCTAAGAGTAGAGCTTCGCAGCCTGTTGAAGTCAGGGAGAAGCCAGAGCAGAGTTAGGGAGGCGACAAACCGAGATAACAGACTGAGTATTGAAAGTGGTTGAGAGCTCATCTTTTCAAAGGGGTGGGGGTGTGTACGATAAGGATAGCAATGAGTAGACTTCACACGCCTCTACGTGCTATGATTAAGAATTTGAGCATGCTCGAGGGAAGGGGTATGGCTGCAGTACATGTTAATCATGATGATAATTAATGGTGATAGATGTGAGGTGATGCTCAGGGCATCGTGACACAGTTCTCGTCCTCTCATCATAATTTTTTATTATGTCAGTCTTGTGCGAGTGGCTAATGATATGAGGATCCGCAGCAGATGAGGCTCTGCACAGGAGATCTTCGTTTCCCAGGGAGTGTGGGATGTGATTGTCAAGCGTGTCAACTTTTTCACCTGCATCAGGGGAATAAAATTAATTATTGATTGGCCGTGTAATTATTAAATGCTTATTTTGCTGATTATTTTTTATTGTTACTATAAAACCTTACATTCAAAGATTTGTGAAATTTTTGTTCATGTCAGCTTGCATCTCTTTTCTATGGTGTAAAATACAATGTTTTAAATCAAAAGAAAAACATATATAGGTTTGATCTCGCACTTTGTATGTCCCTTGAAATCATATTCACATATCATTTTTAGTGATATAATGTAGCTTGCATCTCTTTTCTATGGTGTAAAATATAATGTTTTAAATCAAAAGCAAAACACATATAGGTTTGATCACACACTTTGTACGTCTCTCAAAATCATATTCACATATCATTTTTAGTGATATACTATTGAATATCAATGCTACTATTGACTACCAAAAGCTTTTATCTTAGACATCGATAGCCTAGGAGAGACTGCTTTTCTAGAGAAGAACAAATTTATAAGTATGATGATATCCTATATAACAAGATCTCTGCATTTCTAAAAATAAATGAAATACAATATGAAAAACATGGATTCAGAACCCTAGAAAAAACTATATATCTAAATGTAAACTTAGATTGCTTTATCTTATGTGCATTAGGTTCACATATAATAAGACATCAACAATGCCAAGAAAATTATACACGGATCAACTCTAAAAATAAAACCTAACAATGAGAAAACTCAAATCATAACATAATGACATGGAATATGATAAGAACTTATTTCACAATAATGACAAGAATCAATAATCTGTATAGCAATCCCAAAAGCTAAATAAAAAAACCAATTCACCATCATTAAAAATATATATATATATATATATATATATATATATATATATCTTTAACATTTTAGATGCTGAAAATAACTCATCTCCAAATTATATTCTTTGACAATCTAGCATATACTGGGTTTGTTTTTCAAATGAATAAGACATCCAAAGCAATCATTTACAACTAATAATTTTACCTATGTTGTCACGTCCACATCCTTGTTTCCTGCAATGCTACCTCTACATCATTTTACACTCATCTACACTTCTATCGACATGTCTTTGCACACTTTTAGTGCAAATACTAATCTATTTGTTATTGAACTCAAAACAATACCACACTAGCAATTAATTTTCCTATCTTATTTTAACATTCCCTAAATACACATACTTTTATGAAATTCCAATAAAATTAACAATAAATCATAAGATTATTTAATCTACCTATCTTATTTATCATTCCCTAATCCTTAAACACATATACTTCAGAAAATTTATCATTGCCTAGTCCTTAAACACGCTTAATTCATACAATTCCAATAATATGGATAGCCACATTTTCTTTCTTATTGAACTCAACACTAGACCATCATATAACTAAATATATTGAAGTCAACAATACATCATCACATAACTTATAATATATCAATCTTTTTTTATCATTTACAATATACATAAGATTGACAATGACCTTTGTACACTCACTCACAACATTAAAATTTATATAAGAGAGTGGTTATTAACATGGAAAATTTTAGGGGCTAATATTTGCAGGTGGGCTAATTTTCCATGATTTTTTCAAAAAAAAAGATTTGCCAATTTCCATTTTTTTATAAAAATGATTTGCCCAAATTTTACAATATAAAATTATTTTAGGCTAAAAACCACCAAAATTATATAGAGAGTATATATAGTATCATTTTAAATTTGAATAATTTTACAAATACATCAATAAACATTTTATAGTTTGCATATTAGGGACTAGTGAGATTCGCCAAATTTTTAAACTTCAAGGTAATTTTCCATCCTTAAAATTTTCCCTGGTTATTAACCACTTACCAATATATAGCCAATCAACCATCAATAAGAGCGTATAAACAAAATTTTTACCACTTGTTGAGTTCGCAAACACATTTCATGAATATAAGTAAGAATTTTGTATTGGTTGAGTTGACAAACACATTTCAGGAATCTATGTACGATCATTGTTGTTCCCAACACCACAAAGTACCACGCATCACTCTCATAATCTAACATTTATGGGGTCACTCAATAAATATATATGAAGTTGTCTACCCAACATGTGGAATAGCTCGGACGACAGTTTTTTGTCGAAATCTGGTAAACTAAAATTCAAAAAATCAGGTAGTTGGAGCGTTTGGAATCCATTTTTTATAGTGGAAATGTTGTGAAACCAACTCCAAAAACAGAAGAAAAGAGATATCAACACCTTAGAAATAAGCCACTTCGAGGGGGCAACCTCCAATTACATTACATGAATGAACAATTCTTGGATGATACAATTCACAAAACCTCCTTTCTATATATAGGAGTCCATGGGGCCATAATGTAATCCTAGTGGGCCACAATGTAATCCTAGCCGACCTAACAATAATAATTTAAGGGCACAATAATAACAAAATGGGGGTTACAAGGGTGCAATAATAACAATAAGGGGGTTACACTAACAACAATAAGGGGCTATACTAGTAATATAGGGACCTAACATGCCCCTCTCCTTCACAAAAGTGTTGTCCTCAATGCTTGAGTAGCTCTGGGTGCTTCTGTATAAAATTCTCATCCTCCCATGTAGAATCTTCAGTGGGTAAGTTCTTCCACTTGATGAGACACTGAAATTGATCGATTCCGTAGCTGTCGAGTTCTTGTTTCCGTGACCGCTTCAGGTTCCAATATGATTTTTCCTTCCTCATCAAGTTCTGGCAATATTGTTTGAACTGGAAGATTTTCACCTATAACCTTCTTTAAGCATGAAACATGGAAAACTGGATGTACTCGCGAAGAAGCAGGAAGCTCCAATTTGTATGCCATAGTACCTATCTTTTGCAACACCTTGTAAGGACCATAGTACTTTGGCGATAATTTATTATCCTTCTTTGCTTGCTTGAGGGACATTTGTTTGTATGGTTGTAGCCGTAAAAATACCCAATCTCCTACATCAAAACTTCTCTCGCTACGATGTTGATCTGCCTGTTGTTTCATTCGATTTTGTGCCAAATTCGGGTTATCCTTTAAGAGTTGGAGAACTTCTTGCTGATGCTCGATGTGATCTTCCACTGCTTGAACCTTCTAATTTTCCCTTAAAGATGATGTGATGGATGGTGGATGATATCCATAAAGTGCCATAAATGGGGTCATTTTTGCTGCAGTATGGAAGGAAGTGTTATACCACCATTCGGCAAGAGGTAACCACTTGACCCATTGTGTTTGTTTATCAGATACAAAACAACGAAGATATCCTTCCAAACATTTATTTACTATCTCAGTTTGACCATCAGATTGAGGATGATAAGATGAGCTATGAGCTAATTGAGTACCCAAACAAGAAAATAACTCCTTCCAAAAATTTCCAGTAAAAATGGGATCTCTGTCGCTCACAATAACTCTTGGGCTTCCATGTAGCTTTTGAATTATGTCCATAAATGTACTAGCAACTATACTTTCTTTAAATGGATGAGATAATGCACAAAAGTGTGCATACTTGGTAAGTCTATCAACTACCACCATGATGACACTCTTTCCTTCGGACTTAGGTAAACCTATGATAAAAGCCATTGAAATCTCCTCCCAATGTTGACTTGGAATGGATAAATGTTGTAGAAGTCCCGGGGTCTTAATTGTCTCAACTTTATTCTGCTGGCAACCCAAACATTCCGCCACAAACTTTTGAATATCAGATTTAAGGTCATCCCAAAAAAAATCTTTCTTCATTCTGTGGTAAGTTTTTAAAAATCCTGAGTGTCCTCCTAAAGGATAAGTGTGCAATTCCAGAAGAATCTTTTGTTTTAGTTGGGAATTCTTACAAAGATATAAGCAATCTTTGTACCATAAGGAATCATTTTTCCAACTAAATGTATTAGATGTATTAGGATATCGCTGCAACTTTTGAATGAGTGTCCATACATCTTTGTCCTTCTTCCATTCATCTCTTGCTTCGGTTATCCAATCTGGTTGGATAATAGAAATGGCGCAAAGCAATGCTTCCACCTCTTCATTCTTTCTTGAGAGTGCATCTGCAACAACATTAAGCTTTCCTTTTTTGTAGATTATTTCGAAGTCATAACCCAACATCTTTGTGACCCATTTTTGCTGCTCTTCTGAAGATAGTCTTTGTTCCAAAAAGTGTTTCAGACTATCATGATCAGTTTTTACCTTGAAGTGTCTTCCCATTAGGTAAGTTCTCCATTTCTTTAGTGCATGCAGTATTGCTAACATTCCCTTCTCATAAATAGGTTTCTGTAAATACTTTCCTTTGATTGGACGACTTTCAAAAGCAATGGGTCTTCCTTCCTGCATTAAAACAGCACCAATTCCATTTCATGAGGCATCACATTCCACAATAAAGGTTTTTGTGAAGTCTGGCGTAGCTAATATCGGTGCTAGGCACATTGCCTCTTTAAGATGTTCAAAGGCCTTAGTTGCTTCAGGAGTCCATGAAAATGCATCTTTCTTCAATAATGTTGTTAGAGGTGCTGCTATTCTCCCATAATTCTTAACAAACTTGCGATAATACCCTGTTAACCCAAGAAATCCTCGCAACTGCTTTATGGTCGTGGGGAATTTCCATTCCTTAATGGCTTTAATTTTGTTAGGGTCTACTTTAACACCCTTGTGAGATACAATATGACCCAGATATTCCACCTCTTGTACTCCAAAGAAACATTTTGATGTTTTTGCATATAATTGTTTCTCCTGCAATAGTTTGAGCACTCTGTCAACATGTTCAACATGATCCTTCCAAGACCTGCTATAGATTAGTATATCATCAAAAAATACTAGCACAAATTTTCTAAGGAAGGGTTTGAAAATGGAATTCATCAGCCCTTGAAATGTAGAAGGTGCATTGGTAAGGCCAAAAGGCATGACCAAAAATTCATAATGACCCTCATGAGTTCAAAATGTTGTTTTTGGAATATCTTCAGTATTCATTCTAATTTGATGATATCCTGAACGAAGATCCAACTTGGTAAAATAAATTGCTCCATATAATTCATCCAATAATTCATCAATCACAGGAATGGGAAATTTATCTTTAATGGTGAGCTTATTGAGCTCCCTATAATCCAGACACATTCGCCATGATCCATCCTTCTTGTGTACCAATACTACATGAGCGGAGAAAGAACTTTGACTAGGTTGAATTATACCCGCCTCTAACATTTCTGCAATCATACGTTCAATTTCGCTCTTTTGGACGTAAGGATATCTATAAGGCCTGATGTTTGGAGGAACACTTACTGGAATCAAATGAATAGCATGATCATGATCACGAATAGGTGGGAGTCCTTTGGGAGTTTCAAACACCTTGGAATGATTGTCCAAGACTTGTTGGAGATCTGCAGAAATAGATGATTTTGATGTTGGAACTTCTAGTGAGCATAATTGTGCAATTACGACTCGTTGTTCTTTCTTTATAAGCTTTGTCATGACATTAGAGCTTATTATCCTTCCTGGCTTCCCCGCAATACCCCGTAATTCGACTTCCTTTCCTTATGAAAAAAATTTCAAGAAAAAATCTTGAAAATTAAAAGCTACTGTCCCCAAAGATTGTAACCATTATACTCCTAGTACAACATCAACACCTCCCATAGGAATGGAAAGCATTGGACTAGTCAATACATATTACCCCATGGTTAGCTTGATATTATGGCATTTTCCAGAGCTAACTTGACATTCTGGTGCTGGGTATAGGAAACAATTTAATTCCTTGGTTACCTTACAATGAATAAAATTATGGGTGCTACCTGAATCAATCAACACTATTACCTTTTTCTTCTTGATTTGTCCTTCTATCTTGAGAGTTTGAGGAGTGGTAATTCCTGCCAGTGCATTACACGATATGGTCGGATTCATTTCTTCCTCTTCTAGGGTTGGTTTCTGGTGTATATCCTCTTCTTGTTCATTTTCTTCTTCCTCTTCACAATCTATGTAAAATAATTTCTTCTCAGCACACTTATGACCTTCAGTGTATTTTCTATCACAACTGTAGCAAAGCCCTTTTGCTCTTTTTTCTTCCAATTGTTGTGGTGTCAGCCTTGTAGGTTGTGGAAATCTAGGCGTAGCAACACTTCCTTCTTTATAGAATTGAGTGGTAGGCTTCCTTGTCGCCATAATTTTACATTCAACTTTTCTTGCCAACCTAAATGCCTTCTCCAATGAATCGGGTTCCAAAACGCGAACTTTATGTTGGATGTTATCCTTTAAAGTGCCTAGGAAGAGATCAATCCTGTGTTCCTCTGTAAGATCAGTTACCCTTATATTCAATTTTTGGAAGTCCTCAATGTGCTGCCCCACTAAACCCTTTTGTTTAAGATTTATCAATTGGGTAAAGAAGGTGTTTCTCTTTGTATCCTCATAATGTGCTATCATTTCCTCCGTAAAAATTGACCAAGTGACAATTTTTTTACGGGAGCAAAACCATCGATACCATACAAATGTATTTTGTTCTAAATGTAAAGTTGCAATGCGTACCTTTTGTGTGTTTTGCACGTTATGGAGATCAAAATATTGCTCCATCTGTAGTATCCATGTTACAGGATCCTTTCCATCAAACTTCCTCATATCCATTTTTGGAATGTGGTGGTTCTTCCCGCCAACATTAGAGTTTATGAAATCACGATTAACATTTATTTTGTTCTCATCATGAGGTTCTTCTACTATCTTTTCACCATTAGGAAACATTTCTTGTATCAACTTTGTCAAGCCTTCCATGTATGCTTTTAGATCATTCTTCATGTTTTCCATGTTGTCTTTCATGTCATCCATCTTAGCTTCCATGCCCACTTCCATGCCATCCATCTTAGCTTCCAAACCATTCATCTTAGCTTCCACGTCTTTCTTCAAACCATACATCTTAGTTTCCACGTCTTTCTTCAAAACTTCCATTTCATTTTTTGTTGTTCTTTGCGAGAGCGAAATTTGTTGCACTTGCTCTTGTAATTTTGATATGTCATGTTGCCATTCTTCATCTTCATGAGTCATAGTAGAGCCTTCTAAAGGCTTAATGGGCGTTGAATTCTTTTTAGGAGCCATTTTAGAATCCAATACTGATATCTATTCTACAATATGCCCTTGGAATAAATTCAACTTGATTATTCAAACAAGACTTATGCAATTCGGAAAAAAATACACACCTTTTACTTGCTTTTGAGGAGCTCAATATTGAAATTGAATTATCTCTGTAATTGGGGATCTTCAATATCTGAAATTCAGCCCTGTAGTAGCCCTCTAAAGCTTCTTTCAAATGCTACAAGTCTGATCTGATTTGGATTCTTCAAGACAAATTTATTTCCAATCTACCACAATGACCCAATTTTGGACTGGTTCAGTAGAGTGAACTTGTACGACTTTCCACGTGTCACTGTTTCATTCTTCAGCTCTGAAATTGATAGCCAAGAAACCACAGTCCATGTACTTGTGGCCACTTTTTACGGCACTTCAATCCGATGCTTAGAGAGAGAGTTATGAATCTTTTCCCACGATCACCTATTTGAGAAGAAATTCTGGAGCCTGAAAAAGCACTACCTTCCATAGATCATATCTCCGAAAATATTACGAACCAAGATCTGAAATTTTTTGAAGAGTTTCCTCAGGATTTCTGCTTCGCACCCTAAAAATTTCAGATTCGGAAACTTCGTAGAAAAAAATCTATAGCGCAAATTCCACGATGACCTGTTTAGGATCTTGAAAAAAGACCTAACTTGCACAGATCATATCTCCGAAAATATTGCGAACCAAGCTCTGAAATTTTTTGACGATGTTCCTCAGGATTTTGGATTTGCACCCCAAAAATTTCAGCTTCTGAAGCTTCGTAGAAAAAAGGTTATAGCGAAAATTCCACACTGACCTATTTGGAGCAGCAAAACCCTAGAATCCAAAGCTCTGATACCAAATGTTGTGAAACCAACTCCAAAAATAGAAGAAAAGAGATATCAATGCCTTAGAAATAAGCCACTTTGAGGGGGCAACCTCCAATACATTACATGAATGAACAATTCTTGGATGATACAATTTACAAAACCTCCTTTCTATATAGGAGTCCATGGGGCCATAATGCTATGTAATCCCACAAAAGTGGAGCCTGATGTAATCCTAAGCGGAAATACAGCATAATAATAATTTAAGGGCACAATAATAACAAAATGGGGGTTACAAGGGTACAATAATAACAATAAGGGGGTTACACTAGCAACAATAAGGGACTATACTAGCCTAACAGGAAATGGATTCAACACTATCAAAAACCCTTAGGGCACTCAAAATACTAAAGTTTAACAACTGTAAACAAGATTCTGGGCAAATCTTTGCCCGAATTTTTCAAAATATTTGCCAGATTCTAGGCCATTTTGCTGCTTTTTTAGACTACGCAAAGATATATGGGTAAAATCTACATGTACAACAATAACACTCTCCACCAATCAATGAAATGGTAGTTTTAACACACCTCTCCTACATTGTGAACAATATGGTGATGATATAAAAATACTCTAGTTTTTATTAACAATGTAGAACGTTGTAATGATTGAGGGTTAAATTAAAAATTATTTTTTACACACCAAGAACTACTTTAATTTTTTAATTGTAGTATTCAAGAAAATATTATACCTACATATAAATAATTTCAATTACATACAAATTATTAAAATATTTAAAAAATATTGTATATTCAATTAGATTTAACAATTACTTAAAATATAAATACTAAATTAAGTTAAAAAATTTGTATTCAATTAAATTTAATAAACTTTTCAAATAATTTTTTTTAATAATCTTTTAAAATCCATAAAAGCACATGGTGGCTTAATACATTATGGTTTTAACAACTGTAATCTCGCTAATTGCAGTTAACTTTGTTTTCTCCTAGAGTGTCTCAATTTTGAATGCACAACACACCTATCCCTCAAAGGAATTTGTTGTTGCAAATCCTCATTTCTGTTATTGAGGGATCACTTCCGTGACGGGCTCTTCTGCGCCTGCAACGTCGTTCAAGGTTGAAACAAGTGACGACACAGCTGCAAAACCTTCTCAAACAAGCCCAACCTATGATGCCAAAGTCGAGATGTTATGTAGGGAGGGTCACCTTGCGAAGGTTAGTAGATCGGCTATGTTGTTTCCTTCCTCTCGGTAGTTGAGATCTCTTATGGTTGTTTTCGATGTTGTGGTTAACCTAAACCTAGACCTATGGATATCCTTGATGAATCTTGAGCTATCCCCTAAGCTGTCATTAGTGACTTAGATATTCCGACCTTTTCAGTTCTTGTGATGCCCCTCTTAGGGGATCATTGTGTTTGTAGGTGCGATTTGTTGATCTAATCTCCTCCCTTGTAGCCAAGTTTCAAGAACAGACCGAAATCCCCTCGGCATTCATGCATCTCCTTTATGAGGGTCGACAACTTCAAGTCATGAATATGATAAGTGATCACAGTGTAGTAAAGGACACAGTAATAGATCTACGTTTTAGATTACAAGGTGGAGATAAGGAAGGGTTATACTCTCCTCCTCTCAACCCAAATATTTTAAAGAAGCCCTAAATTTATGGATCATGCACCGACCTCCTGAATAGCTCTTAGGACCAACTTTTTGTTGGGGATCAGATTAAAAAAATCCCATCTATTGATGTGCCAACAGATCAATCTAATTCTCTTAGTGTTGACTACATGGAACATGCTCTTATTTATACATTCAATGGACTTGGTCTTCAACATCTGTGCTTTGGGATTGGGTATCTAAGACCTGGTCTACAAACATGGACTTATTCTTCTTTTTGAAAGGGTTTCTTTATATTATATTTCAAGGCTCTGAGGGATCAAGAAGGGGTCCTTGATCTTGGACCATGGTTTTGGGGCCGATCTCGGCTTTCCATTCAACCATGGTTTGTAGATTTTAACCCCCTAACTGTGTCATCTTTGGCAACTCCTATTCGTGTTTAACTCCCTAATTTTCCTCTTCACTTGATGCATCCATATTTTCAAGCGGATATTGGTAATTCCCAGGGCTGATTCATTAAGCATTATGGGAATTTTGAGGTCTAAAATGGGCCTCTTAAAGAAATTATAAAACAATAGTGGAAATAATAAAATAAATTTGATTACATCATTAAATTTTAGAGGGAAAAAATAAAAAAAACTATTTTTTCAACTTATCTCCCTATGGCATTACTCAAATTTCGAGTGACAACATTCATTGGATGAAAATTTTTATTCATTATCCAAGGAGTACCCATGTTTCTTACTTTCGATGAACCTTGTTACATGAAAAATGAGAAATACTTGAAAAATGTGATTGCAGTCACGTTTTTTCATGTATTTCTCATTTTTCGTGTAGAAAGGTCCATCGAAAGTATGCAACATGGGTACTCCTTGGATGAGGAATTAAATTTTGCATCCAATGAGTACTCTCACTCGAAATTTGAGTAAAAACTTAGGGAGATAAGTTGAAAATACGAGTTGAAAAAAGTAGTTTTATTATTTTATTATTTTTTAATCTTTTGACTTTTTTACTTCAAAAATGGTGAATCATCCCCCATGGTTGACATCATCATCTTGAATTCTATTGGTTCCTATAAAGTTTATTTTGGTTGTACATTTTTCTTAGTAGGCCCATTTTAGACCTCAAAATATCTCTAATGATCGACATAGACATGTTAGTAAAGGGTATTGTAAGCTTTGCATGGATATGCATGGAAGTTGATCTCAAGAAGGGATTACCTAATAAAATACTCCTGAATTGGAGTGTGGTTGTTTACCCGCTGCCACTAGATTAAGAGAAAATAACCTTTCGTTGCAAGATCTTCCAACAAATAGGTCACCTTTAGAATGTATTCCCTTATTCTTGTGGGCCCTCTCCAACCTCGGCGGACATGAAAAAAGACTGGAGTGTGGCAAGATCCTAAACCTACATTGAGTTTTAAGTAACCTTCAACTCCTCTGCGAGGCAGTAAGAAGCAACAAAAAATTCATACAACTCAAGGTCACATGTAGCACCATTACATCCCACGAATGTTGGGGTACACCCCTCGAATCAAGTATTTGGATACACAACTATGGTTTTAGCTTATTCAATAAGAAACCACAAATGCTTCCATGAATCGTATCACTTTGATAGTGATAAAGAAACAACTACAAATGCAGACCCCCCATAATTGGAGTTGTGTGAAGAACACATTATGATTATACTATCTATATCCCTCTTGAAAATTCACCAAGATGGTTAACTGTACACAAGGGAAAAGGGAAAAAGGATCCTCAAAGGGATCTATGATTATTCCAAGGATATAAGTATTATAAGGGCCAAGTAGTCAAATAAGAGAGGTAGTGAATGTATTGATGTGTATTGTGCTTATTATCTTATCTGGATTGGATCATTATATTTTTTTCATCCATATCGATGCATTTAGAGTGGAAAAAGTGGAGGAATCAACTCATAGGATCGTTTTACTAGCGAGACCCAGTTTGGAAAAATGGGGTCTAAAACCTTCTAGGAGCATTTTGAGACATAAAATAACATTTTTTGGGGGCAAAGAATCGGCCTCTTTATCAAAACACCTTTTCATGCTATTATATATATATATATAAATTTCCAATGGCGCAAGAAGTGCGTCAACCAGAGTCTGTATGTGAAATTTATTCCACTAAGAAGTTGACCTTCCTATTTTCACCACCATGGTTTGAGAGGATGTCGTGTTAACCCAAATTATTGATGGAAAAGGGGCTATAAACGTGATTTTGATGTAAAAGACTCTATAAGAGTATATACTGTAACTCTGGTTAAGAGTTGAGGTTGTCAAACTCAAGACCTACTGGGATATTAGGCTGTGTTATAACCGAGCCACTAGGGGGAAGAAGCATTCCATTCTTTTGAGTGCATTTGTTCCATAGATGAGAAAAAATAGCTAAGAGGGATGCGAGGTAGAGCACACACAGAGAATTTGTGCACTGTCGCATGCCATGGGCCACAACCATGCTCCTTTGTACATGCACCCATTTTCTAGACAAAGAAAGAGAGCGGAGTGACCTCACCTTCCAATTGGGTTTTCTTTTGAAAGGGTTTCCCAAAGAATATTTTGTCTTATGTGTGTGTTTGTTAGATTTTATTTTGTCATTCTCTATTTTCTTCATAATTTTCATTCGCATGCATGCACTAATTACAGTAAAATCCAGAGATCTAGATATTTAATAAAATTGTAATAGTGTAGAATTTCAAATTTTTAATATAATATTATCAGGTTTGTTGTGAAGAATTTTCCTGTGGAATATCCACGACAACTTACAGATCATATTGATATCAGAGTAGGTTTCTTTTGGTATTTTATGGAATTTTGCAGGGGATTTAGATCAGTAGGGCCGAAAAACATAAAACTCTAATCATGTCCGACAAATCTATAAATGACCCTCGCGATCCTTCAGAGGTCAGTTTTCGTGTCTTGAACAAAAAATCATAAATATAAATCGCAATGTAAATCTCCTCATGGACGCCCTGAGAAATCATCTTAGAATATTTGGAGAAGATTGGGATTCAAATGCAGAGGACAAATCAAAAGGGGAATTGGGAGATAAGGAAGAAAACAAAGAACTAGCCGAAGAAAGAACCCAAAAAAGATCCATCCAGTTCAAGTGTCGTGCACCAATCACAGTCCCTGTTTAAAATTGAAAAAAAAATGATATCAAGCCATACCACGACGAGATAGACACTTTAAAGATGAATAACTAGTTTCAACAACTAGATTTTTATTTTAGCGTCCACTAAATTGAGGAAAGACAGAAGATGTCATTTGCGCGGTTGAAATTAGAGGGTCATGCACTAAATTGGTGGGAGAGTGACATGAAGACCCTGAGGTTAGAGGGAGAAACTTGAGTGACTAAGTGGGAGGAATTCAAAACCCTCATTAAGTCACAGTTTTATCCCATTCGGTACGTAGAGGACCAGTGGATCTCATGGCACTATTTCAGGCAAAAATCGGTCCAAAGCGTGCAGGAGTATACCACGGAGTTCAGAAACATGGCTATAATGTTTGGTATCTCTCCAAAAAAACCCAAATGTACTCCTCAAGTATTTTGGGGTTATGCAATGCCATCTGTGTGAGAATATGATGTTGTTTAATCCCAAATTGGTGGACAAGGCTTGTATATAGGCACAATACCTAGATAACATAGGCTTGAAGAGAGTGCAATCAAGTGGATCGAAGCTGAAGGAGAAACATGATGCTTATAAGGAGGGAACATAGAAGCAAAAAGGGGGAAAATATAAAAAGTCAACAACCACATCACACCTATGAAAATATCTTAGCAACCACTGCAACCATTGCAACATTGATGGCCATACAGAGGAGGAGCGTTGGAAGTTGCATTCATAACTAGACTCAAAGAACAAAACGAAATATAATAATAAGAAGAATCTCATGGTCATTGATTCAAGCAACCAAGTTGAACACAACTTGAATGTGGATGAGAATATTATTTGTACGTCAATGCAGAAGGAGGCAAATCTAAGTAGCCTTTAGCAACAATAAGAGAAAGAAATGACCAAATTATTCCATATAAAGATAGAGTTCAAGAAGAAAAATATTGATGTTATGTTTGACTCAGGATCATAGGTGAATATCATTGTATCAGAGTTGGTCAAGAAGCTGGTGCTGGAATTTCATTATCATCCAAACCCATATCCATTGAGATGGGTAAATAAGGATGCAGAGCTTAAGGTAACAAAACAATGCAAAATTAGATATTCTATCAGTGTTGATTTTATTGAGGAAGTAGATCTATATGTGGTTCCCCTTGATGTATGTGGAGTCGTGTTTCAGAGTCCATACAAGTACATGTGAGATCTAATATTCATGAGGAGATCCAACTAGTATCGGCTCATCAAGGATGGAAAATTGTTCATCATCAATGCCCACAAAGGAAAGTCAAAAATTTCACTGGTAAGTGCTAACCAAGCAAAAAAATGATCAATTCCAACAAGAAGTATGTTTTATTGTTTTTAAAAGAAATTTAGTTTGTAGAGGAGTCAATAAGAGGTAAGGCATCCTTGTGGGAGTGTACTAAGAAACATAAATAACAACTGGAGGATTTTTTACAGTCATACAAGGATGTGTTTTGAGAGCCCAAAGGGTTACCACCTAAGAGATAAGTGAGCACGAGATATAGCTATTGCCAGACTCACCGTTTCCAAATATTGGGTTGTACAGATATCCTATTATAAAAACAAGTGAGGTGAAGAGACAATCGCAAAAACTATTGGAATAGGATGTTATTCGACTGAGTACATTACCATGTGGGTCACCCATCATCATTGCGCCAAAGAAGTATGGGACTTGGCGGATGTGTATCAATTGCAGGGCGTTGAAAAAAATCACGCTCAATAACATATATTCCCTGCCCAAGATAAATGATTTGTTGGATCAGTTGTAGTAAGAAAAATACTTCACCAAGATGGACATGAAGTCTGTATATCACCAAGTTCGAGTCAAAGAAGAAGATACCTGGAAGACAACCTTCAAAACTAGGCAAGGTTGGTATGAGTGGTTAGTCATGCCATTTGGCCTCTGTATTGCACCAACTACATTTATGAGATTAATGAATGATGTGTTGTGTCATTTTATAGATTCATTTATTATTATTTTTATTTTGATGATATACTGGTACATAGTGCTACCCGGGAGGAGCACATTATACATTTGACACAAGTGCTAGAAACATTAAAGAAGCACCAACTACTAGCAAACATAAAGAAGTGTGAGTTTGCATGACAGTATTTGGTGTATCTAGGGTATATGATCAGTGGAAGAGATATGAAGATAAATACTTCCAAGATGGAGGCCATCATGAAATGGATAGTTCCTACTAATGTTTCCGAGTTCAAGAGTTTCTTTGGTGCAACATAGTACCTAAGGAAATTCATAGCCTCATTTTTAGCGGCAACATCACCGATCCATGCCATAACAAGTGGAAAGAATATTCAGTGGGGAAAAGGTCAACATAAGGCTTTCGAGGAGCTAAAGAATAAGATTAGTCAAGCACCAGTCTTGGATTAAAAAACTTGCAACTACCCTTTTAAGTGGAGACAAATGTGCGTGGGTATTCTATGGGAGTTGAATTGATGCAGGGAGGAAGGCTTGTATGCTACCATTCTGAAGTATTTCATGGGGAAGTTCTTAACTACTTACCTATGACAAGGAGCTCTATGTCATGGTGCAAATGTGAATAATTGGAAGCACTATATGATGGTAAAGGAGATAGTGATCCACACATATCACCAATCGTTACAATACTTCTAGGCCTAGAGTAAGCTACATCATACTAGACATTACAAGTGTATAGGGTTTTTACAACAGTTTCATTTGGTGATCAAGTATAAGAAGGGAAACACAAACAAGTTGGTTGACATGCTTTCAAGGAAACCCACATAAAATATCACAACTTTAGGGGCTCTTACGAACATGGATTCATTCACCCATGATGCATACTGTTACACAGTAATTTGTCACCGTCCCTACCATTCCCCGTCCCGCACATTGGAGGGCTCATTCCGTGACCTGTGGGCAGAGACAAGACTTGAAAATACTTTCATTGCATCCCTCTGAAGGTGAGCTTTCATTGCACTGAAGACATCTCCCTGCAAAAAACCCTAAAAATAGCTCTTTTTCCATTGGCGCGGTTCCATAGTTCAGCCCTCGCACCAAGGGGGTAAATCCTCCAAAGAGGGCGCGCCAATTGGCGCTCTGTCATAGAGCCGCACCCACGCCAACCATATTAAGAGGTGTTTTTTAAAAATAAATGGCGAAAGTTTCGTCCTAACAGATTCCTGGATTGATATCTATCTTGAGTTGGGAGGTTTGGCTACGGATTTCCATAGAGAGGAAGTGGTTTGCCACCTCTCATGGAAGCTTCCTTGATGATAGGGCCAATCCCATGATTATAGGGATCCCAACTCCCCTTCATCCATCTATAAAAGCTTGCCCATCTCCTTTGCAAGCTAGTTCCCAAGAGCTTTCACATCCTTATGCTGCAAGAGCCTTCTTGATTCCCTTAAGGCCAAATCCAAGCAAGGAGACTATTGCCAAGTATCCGGAGGGAGAGGCTTGTCCCATCCTTAACAAGCTTTATCGAGACATGTTTTGATGATGACCCGCTAAAGGAGAGTGCTGCGTCGAATCTATGGTTGTATTCTTCTTTTGACTCATTAATGATAAGCGACTATTGGTTATGGTTCCACTCTTGTTCTTGATTATGTTCATGAGTTATGTCCTCTTCGACTGACATATAGTTGTATATACTGGATTTTATGCTTGCGTTTGTGTTGTTTCTTGCGTATGCAGGTGTCCGATGACGGAGATCGTGAGGATTGTGATCTGCCAGGGCAAAGGAACGGGAGCACCACCTCTTCTACAAATGACAGCGTTGGATTCCAGGTAAGCCTTCCTCGCAAGTCGGTTTATTTACAATTAGGAACCTGCACTGTAGCGTGTTTGATTGTTGCTAGACCCGATCTGGGCTAGTAGGGATCGCCTCTGTCCGCAGAGGGGATTTACCTCCTCAATAATTTGGTGACTCTACTGGGGACTCAACTTGTTGTTTGATTTGTAAGCTATAGACGGAGCCTGAAGTGCAGCCAGATAGCCTTCGAAACGCTTTTGCTCTGCATTAGCGGAGTAGATCAACGCTGCTTCAGTCAATCTCCAGTTTAGTTTACAGACTGAACGACTTGGAGTGTTGTCTTCTCTTTTCGGTCAATTTCTTGGCCTTGCTTGCTTGGTCAGCTCTTTGGATTGTTTTTCTGTTTGTTTGGCTTTGTTTTAGCCTTGTTATCACTTTTCTGTGTCTGGGATTGCTTGTTTTTTTATTTTCCCATAGTAAACTCGGCTGGCGCACTTTTTAGTCTGACAGTCGCACCCATTGGCGCAGGTTGCTTGTGTATCACCCGCGCCATTTCCTTTCTGGCGCTAATTTCAAGCTCACAGTCGCGCCAATCCTGTGAGCTATTAGGGTTTGTTGTGTTTCATGCTTTCTAAAGCTGACTTGTGATTTTGATCTTGTTTTTTCGGCTGTTTGAGTGCACTGGAGCCTAGTTTGACTGATTGTAACCTCCATCCTTTGGTTGTTTGCCTATTTCTTTCGATTTTGCATACGAGCCCTAGGGCATCTAGGTGCTTTGGTGAGTCGAGCCTCCCTTAGGAATTTTTGGTTTTCGTTCGTTCAGTCGACTTTGGGATTGCTTCCTTGCATTCGTTTGATAGTTGTCTATCATCTTATTGTGCTTTTTTAGTGACTGATCTTGTTTTCATTCGAATTTCGCTTTTCTCCATTTTGGGCCTAGATTACATGGCTCATTAGTGTCATTGGGACTTTTCTTGGTTTTGAGAGACTTTTGGTCGATTTGAGATCTGATTGTTTGGGCCATTGAGTGAAATCTACTTGTTTTTGCTCTCTTTTCATCATTTCTCAAGTTTCTTTTCATTTGTTTTCAGTTTGTTTAGTGCATCTAGCTATCAAACATTGAAAATATAAAAAAAAAAATCTCTTTTGCTTTGATTGATTAGTGAAAATTAAAATCTTTTCAGTGTTATTAATAATTATTGACTGTGAAAGAAAAGTTTTTAGTTTCATTAGCTGCATTAGAGATATCACTGATTGTCTTCTGATAATTTTGTTTGTGTAAAAAGCTCTTAACTCTTCTATAGCTAGCTTTCATCAAACGAATGATATACTGTGGCATATAGTTTTGCATTTAGGAGTTTTTGAGACATCACATACGTTAGGGCCTGAAAACTAAAACGTAATTGAAGATAAACTTTAAAATTTACTCAATTTACACTAAGGCAGCATTGAAATCTAATGAAACACATTTAGAGGTCTAGGCTAGAGACATGTTTCGGCATCTTTAAACCTAGTAGCTGTCGTTCGCCTCTTGGCTTTAGACAACGCTAGTACGGAATTGTGCTCCCCGTACCGTCGCGTATATAAAGGGAGACCCCACTAGGTTTCAATCCTTTATCCATAGGAAGCCGAGTCTGCTGCCCTATACCCGTGATACACTGAACACAGCATTCGGGGAGATTGCCTGCACGTACGGAAAGTCCTTGGTTGATTTCTCTTTCATTATTGAAACCAAGGTGTATATTGCAGTTCATGGTTATTTGGTACACCCTTTTGCCTAGTATTCCTGAGTAGTCATTTGATCTTTTCTGACTCCCTAAATTTGAAAGGATCACCAAGCGCTTGTCCTTTCACGCTTGTGTCAAATATGAAAGAGATAGAGTCACCTTTTCGACCGTTTCTTGACTCTTAAAACATGAAACAGTGAAGTTTCTTATTTTTAAATGTGGTAAAAATTAATCACCCACGATCACACGCCTTGTTAGATTCTGCTTGTCGACCGTTTGATTGTGTGTCTTGACTCTTTTTCAGCCCGTGTGTGTGTTTGATATTTTTCTCTTATCGTTACTACCACAGTGGCGGAACCCTCGGTTTCATCTATTGGTAGTCCTTATACGGATGATTCATCAGAGGTTTCCCAATCCTCTGCTGAACCACATCAACCCATTGTTTCCGAGTTTCCCGACGGGGGACCGGTTCTTGCTGAGCAACCCTTTGGAGGACGAGTTGAGTTCAATTGGCCCTTTTCCAACCCTTTGTCTGAATTGAGATTAGGAGGTGATTTCCTTTCTCTTACATCGGGTTCGCCTTTCGTAGCTGTTGTTTTTCCTCCTAGTCCTCGCCGTCTATTACAAGATCTAGCAGCAGGTGCAAACATGAGTGATTCTGGTGAGGAAATTCCAACGTCCGGTGAAGACTATCAGCTCTTCCCGCGAATATTATTTCCAGGAGACAACTCTGAACAAGTTTTTATTTCAACATCTAGTCCCTCATTACCACTTGGGTATAGGTCCTTGGGTCAGATCATTTCCGCTGCAGCCTCTATGGGAGTGTCAGCTCCTTCTCCGAGGCTAGCTGCTCCTTCACCAGGGGTGTCTCCCAAGACACCTGTCACTTCTGTACCCTCTCGGCCCACTGTCTGTGTGGCCGCCTCTACACCCGTTGTCACGGTGCAACCTAGGGCTACGCCGCCTTCTGAAGACATTTATTTAGCGACTGCTATGCCGGAGAATATCTCTCCGGAGGAGTATCGGTTGTCCCTACAACAGTCGATCCCTGAGGTTGGACCATCCTCCCAAGATCCTAACCACTCTTATTTTTCGCACTATGCACAGGATGGTACACCCGTGTATGCTTTTCCCAGTCAGTATGATGAGCACGGGGACATTTTGCGTCTACCCGCTCCTGAGGCTTACCTCTATGCTCAAGGTTTACCTTATAACCAGGCTTATAACCCGCAAGGGAAACCTTTCCAAGGCCAACCTTTGGGCCAACCTGGCTACCCTTATGACCCACAGGGGCAGCCCATGCAAGGCTATCCTGCGGGCCAGCAACGGCCATCGTACGGTCCGCATGGACAGTATTACAACCCCTCCGGTCAACCTGTGCAGCCTCAGCCGGGGTACCAACCGAGACCGGTCTATGGTCCTAGGGGGAAATCTAGCCTTATCAGCCTATGCAACCACAGTATCCTGTTGTTTCCAATGTTGCATATCAGCCGGGACCATCCTATGGTCCTGCTCCAGGTCAAACCGGTTACCAGCAACCACCTGGCCCTATTCCTCCACCAGGCCAACCGACCCATCCCGTACAACCTGGTGTTCCGCCTCCAGGCCAAACGGTCCATCCGGCACAACCTGGGGCTCCTTTACAGCCAGGTCAACTTGCGTAACTGGCGCAACCTGTCTATCCAAGTCAACCTACGCAATCAGGGCAGCCCACTCAGCTGGGTCAACCTGTTCACTCAGGGCAGCCCGCTCATTCAATTAACCCTGTCCAGCAGCCGATCTATTCAATGCCGCAGCCAAATCAACAGCTGTGCCCTAATTATCAGGCTTCGCAGGGTTCCACTTATCAACAACCAACTCATCCTCAGGTCGGTTATTATCCTCATGGTCGATCTCAACCGAATTATAACTAGCCCCGAGGCTCTCAGTATTATCCTCATTCTACCTATACTCAACAGCCAAATCCAAATGCCGCTTACACAGGGCTGATATATAATCAGGGTCTGTACTTTGGTTATCATGCCCCACAGGCTAGATACCAGCAGCCAAATCAGTCTGGTTATACGACCTACACCCCCTACAGTCAGAATCCTACAGGACAGAACCCCTGGGGGCAAGGATATTCCCAACCAGCGTGGAGTACAGGTACTGGCCCTCATCCCGGGCCTGGCATGCCGGTCAATCCGCCATTGCCGTTCCTGGCTACCCTGGAGTTGCCGGATGTTTCAAAATTAACCAATGATCCGATTTTGCATAATCCTTATTGGCCTCCAGTTCCTACCAAGATACCAGGTGATTGTCCCAAGTTTGAGGGTAAAGCTGGGGAGGACCCCCAAGCACATGTGATGACATATCATCTTTGGTGTTCATCTAACTCTTGGGTCGACGATTCAATTCGTCTGTGCCTCTTCTAGCGCACTTTGACGGGAGCTGCTACTAAGTGGTACATCGAATTATCCCGTGGCATCTTCCAAGATTTCAATTCCTTGGCCATGGCTTTTCTGACGCACTTTCAGTTACCGGTTCGCTATGAAGCCGGGACGCACCTCCTGACTTCTTTGAAGCAGGATAAAGCCACTCACATTTTTTATCACATTCATGAGTGGCGGCGCCGTCGTAGACTGATCAAGTTTCATATACCTGATCAGATACTAACTCACTGGTTCACCACCTCCTTCGTGAACAAAATCACCCAAGATATTGCGATGGGAGCGTGTGTGATGGAGGAACAAGCCATTGCGCGTGCCCAATATATGGATCTCGTGTATTCTTAGTCCGGCACGCTTTATGATATCTTACCTGATGCTCCACGGTCCGGAACTTCTAAGGCTCCACCTACCCCTGCAGTGGATGGTGTCATTGGTTTCGTCTCTCAAAATTCGAAGAAATCTTCGAATGGGAAGCAGAAGTCTAACTCATCCAATAATTCTGCTCCTCCCGCCCCCCACCGATTCTGGAAAAACCGCAGAGGTGAACGCCGTTCAGGCCAATCCTACGGAGAAAACCTCTAAGGGGAAAAATAAGGGCAAAGGTAAATCCAAATCCGACGCCCCAAAGCCAAAATCCAAATCTCGTGCTGAGGATGGTTCTCAACGTAAACCGAAGTACCCCTACCTCATTTGTGAAGGAGACCATTATACTAAGGATTGTCAATGACGATCTGAAGTAATTCAACTTCTCAAAGGCTCCAAAGGGACTCCTGCGGTTCTTAAATATCCATTCCCGTCTCAGCAGACCCAGATGGTTGAACAGCCTTCGCCATCTGCACCATTTGGGTCCCAAGTTTTTATGATGAATGGTGCTGCACCCATCTCTGTCGTCACGTGTTCGAAGGATTACAACGAATCATGGCAGGCACCGGGGAAGGCGGTTGCAGATGGACCACCTGTCTCTGGTTCGCTGGAAATCGAGAAGCCTACTCCTGAACTTGTTGTGAAGCCACCTTCTAAAGGTGTTTTACGAAGATCTTCTTATAATATGAATGCCTGTGCCACTCAACACTACAGTATTGTTGAGGATTTGGCACAGACACCTTCTGCTATGTCTGCACTAGAAGTTCTTCAGAGTTGTTCTTCGCAATGGAAGGCTTTATTTTCTGCGATCGGTGGCATTGATCCGCCGATTCGAGCCTTCTCACCTTCGATTTAGAGAATTTCACCCCCCGACTTCCACATCAGATCGCTCTTGTTATTCAAGTTGGGATCAACGGTCTGAACATCCATAGGGCCGTTGTGGATGAAGGTGCCTCTACTTGCGTCATGTCGTCCGCTTGCTGGAAGGCCATCGGCTCTCCGGCCCTCTCATCTTCTCCCAATGCCCTCGAGGCATTTGATGGTCGGGAATCCAAACCCCTAGGTGTTCTCGAGAGTTTAGCGATCACTTTATAGGGGAAGACTGTCAACGTAGAAGTAGAAGTGGTTGAGGCCAGGCTCAACTACAACATACTTCTCGGCCGCAGCTGGACTCATGCCATGCTATGCGTGCCATCCACCATTTTTTGACTTCTTAAATTCCCTCACGAGGGCAAAATCGTCACGGTGGATCAGTTTTCCTTCTTCACCTCTACCTCTGAGAACAACGTTCCATACGTGGATCAGATCCCGAATCCCCCTGACAGTGTGGGACCCGGTCTCTTCAAAGACCCCGTCCTCATGGGTATTTTTCTCGCACCACCACCACACACCGCTCAAGTTAACATGATTTCCAAGTCTGATGACCCCTGGCTCATTCCTACACCTGAGCAGGTGTTTGAGTTTGGAGAATCAATGCCCTTGACTCTAGTAGAGGTTAGCTACTGTGAAATTGTTGCCGCATCTGATCCTCCACCTCCTCAGCATGCTCCTTTGAGCATGGCTCTAGATGTCTACTCTCAATCCCCCTGGCTTGGTCAGGCTGATTCACCTGATTCTCTCAAGGAGACTTTTCCTTCCGATGAAGCTATTATTGAAACCATGTCTCTTGAGGAGCTGCCTTGGAGCGATGGACATCATCGTTCCTCTTTCATGCTTAGCTTGGGGGCAATGTCAGATTGTCTAGAGCATTATGCATATCAGGTTCCTACTCCTCTTCAAACGACCATTTTGACGCATGAGGTTCTTTCAGAGGGAAACCTGAGTAATATCACTCAAACCATCCCGATCAACATCTCCGTTAAACCGGGGATCATTGAGAATATACACGTGGGAGTGACTTGTTCTCCCGATGAGATATAGGTCTATACTGATATTTTTAAAGAATTCAGAGATATGTTTTCCTGGTCCTACGAGGAAATGCCTGGGATTGATCCCAGTATCGTAGTGCACGAGATTCCAACCTACCCTGGTGCGAAGCCCGTGCGCCAACATTTACGCCCAATGCATCCTCGTAAAGCCGCTGCAATTAAGGCAGAAGTTGAAAAAATTCTGAACGCGGGCTTTATTTATCCCATCCCCCTCACAGAATGGGTTTCCAACATTGTCCTTGTCGATAAAAAGTAGGGTACTATTAGGGTCTATGTTGATTACCGCGACATCAATCGCGCCTGTCCAAAGGATAATTATCCCACTCCGTTCATAGACCAAATCATCAACGAATGTGCCGGAAGTGAGATTTATTCCTTAATGGACGGTTTCTCGGGGTATAATCAGATCAATATTGCACCTGAGGATCAACACAAGACTACATTCATCTTTCCATGGGGTACTTTCGCGTATAAAAAGCTCCCGTTCGGCTTGAAGAATGCTGGAGCCACTTTCAGCGTGCGATGTCTTATGCTTTCCATGGCATTCGCCATATCGTTCAACCTTATCTGGACGACTTGCCAGCTCATTCGGCTAGGCGAGAGGACCACCCTGAACACCTCCACCAGATTTTCCTTCGCTGTAGGCGCTACAATATTAGGCTTAATCCTCATAAATGCGTCTTTTGCGTAGATTCTGACCATCTATTGGGATTCATAGTCTCCAAAGACGGAATTTGCCTTGACCCTTTAAAAGTCGAGGCCATAATCAATCTCCCATCACCTTTCTCATTATATCAGTTGCAGAGTCTTCAAGGAAAAGCAAACTTCCTTCGACGCTTTATCCCGAACTACGCAGAGGTGGCTAAAGGATTCACGCGCCAATTAAAGCAAAACGTTCCCTTCCATTGGGACGAAATTGCTCAGCAATCCTTTGAGAAGCTGAAGACGTTACTGGTTAATGCTCCTCTGCTTCGTCCTCCTGATTATCACCGCGATTTCACTTTGTATCTCGCCGCCGCGTTTAGCACCATTTCCATGGTTCTGGTGCAGGATGATGATGATGGTAATGAACATGTTGTTTATTATCTATCACGAAACCTTCTCGATACAGAAACGCGTTATGCTCACGTCGAGAAGTTGGCGTTAGCCGCAGTACACGTTGTGCAGCATTTTCGCGACTACATCCTGTTGCGTACGATAACAGTGGTTTCGGATTGCAACCCCATGACATATATTCTCTCTCGACAATTGCTGGGGGGGAAATACTCCAAATGGATCGTCATCCTGCAGGAGTTTGACTTAGAGTTCACTACCGCTAAGTCAACCAAATCACTTGTTTTTACGGATCTTATATGCTCACTCCCGGCAGACTCCACTCCTTCACACTCCGAGGATCATATACCGGACGAAACTCTTTTCCTCATCAGTACTCGCGACCCTTGGTACGGCGACATAATCGTGTATCTTCAGACCTCCACATTTCGGTCTGAGTTGACTAAAGATGCCCGACGTCAGATTCGGCATCAGTCTCAACCCTACCGCATCGTAGGAGATACCTTATACCACGTTGGAGTAGATTCGGTGCTCCGTCGGTGCCTAACCTTGGAAGAGGCTAAAAGGGTCCTAAATGACTGCCACAGTGGCACTTGTGGTGGACATATGTCCGGATATGCTACTGCTCAGAAGATTCTGCGAGCAGGTTACTTCTGGTCGTCCATATTCAAAGACTGTATCATTGCAGTCCGTAAATGTCACACATGCCAGGTATTTCAGCACAAGATGCGCGCGCCTCCTCTCCCCTTGCATCCTCTTATTACCGTCGGCCCTTTTGCAAAATGGGGCATGGACTTTATGACGTGTAACCTGTTAGCCCCCCTATGGAATTGTTGACAGGCAAGCTGGGGGCTAGATTGTTTTGGGCCTTCAAGGAATACCTTTCCCCTGAAAACCCATCCTCCTTGAAGTCTCTCAAGTGCTTTGCCTTGTACAAATCCCCTCTGTCGATTTCCTATCCCCGAGCCTGCATTCACCCCTATATCCCTTCAAAATGTCCCTTTTTCCCTTTTTCCTCCCTCTGTCAAAGTGTTTTTGTTCCCCTCTATTTCCCCCCATCAATCCCTTAAATCCCCTCCAAAATCCCCTTTGATCCCTACCCTTACCCTTGTTCAGCCTTTTTCGCCCTTTAACTCCCTATCGTTACCCCTTGGAGGCTTCAAAATACATTGAAAATGGGTTAAAAACCCACTTCTGACCATATAATAGGCCTCAGCCCTTTTCCGTCAGCCCTGTCCCCATGTAACTGAGTGTTGTGACCGCGCGCTGCACTTTAAGGCGCTTATCGCATAATCGCATGATCGCAGTTTCATTGTTTGTATCCAAATGATCCATCGCAAATATTTGCGATGCGATTTGAGCGCATCGCAAATAGTTGTGATGCGATCGCCCATTGCATTTTCCCCCATCGCATTTCTATCCGCCATCGCGTTTTTCGCCGCTGCGATTCACGATCGCCTACGGGTCCTGCCACGTCATCCCACATGTTCCCTCCGTACTTTCTCCTATTCCCTCATGTATATTGGGTTCTTTTCGTGTTTTGTAATGTTTTTCATCCTTTTTAGCTCTGTGTTCCGTTAACCACCTACCAGAGTGAGTGTTCACCGTTTCCTCTGCAATTTCTCCCGCCATGTCACCAAATGCGTCCATTTCCTCCGTCCGCCTCATCTGCCACCCCGTCCATGAGTTTCTTCGCAGGTTTCATGTTTCACAAAGTTTTCAGAGGCAGAGAACCACCATGATGCATATGTACCATTCCAATGGCAGGCTGCACAGACAGGGAACTGATATGGGGTCTGGTACACCATCAAAATGTCAAAAAAGGTGGCGGAGACATTAATTTCATCAGAGTACAGGTTTTAAAGATTCGCAACCCTATCCGAGCGCTATTAAAGCTTAGATCTTGCAAAATCAAGGCATTCATGCAGCAGTTCAAGGGGCAGAGCACCATTTTGAAAGCCCCAGAGGTCAATCAGAAGTTTAATGCGCAAGAGATCGTACTATCGGGGCTTCTACAGCAGCAGAAGGTTTTCTTCATCAGATGGACAAAGTGCCCATGCCGCCTTTATTGCGCATCATGCTCTAGAGTTCTTTCCTCCCAGATAGCACTCCTACATGATCAAACACGCATTGATGTTTCAAGTAGAGTAGACCTTACTGTTCATTATTTTATTCTTGTTACAGTGCCACTCAGTACTGCAGTCAGAACACATAGGCCATACCAGAGATAAATGCAGAGATTTAAAACAAAATGGGCTTCCGCCCTCATTTATTTTTTGTGTTTAATGTAACATTCAGTGTTCACCTACCACCTCAGGTCGACCTTCTGTGTCTCTTCCACTATAAAACACGGAAAGGAATTATTGTAAGGGTTGTTGGTGAGTTATCAGAGAAATGCAAGAATTTTCCTCTTGAGACAAGTTCTCTGTGTAATATTGTAAGATAGGCTGAGCATTGATGTATTCAGACTGAATGTTCAAGCTGTGGGAAGTGATGTACCTGATTGGCGTTGTTTTTAATATGACAAGCATGTTTCTTTGGATCTTGATCTAAGGCATCTGGTGATGTTTTCCTACTCTCTGTGTTTGATTTCATTTCATTCCATTTCTGCTGGCTCGCATCATAAGTTTGGCATAAGATTTACCCTTGATAGGTACCTTATGTTGCTACTCTCCCAGCCTTCTATGTTTTCTTCTTACATGTGTATCTGAAAATTGATTTCAATTGATATAACCAGTGTAGTGGATGTCATTGCCTGCTCTCTGATGTTTGAATTAATGCAATCTATGTTTGGATGTTCTTGATAGGATTTAGTTGAATGAGTTGAGAACACTGGGGGGTATAGGACTCTGTTTTTCCCCACTAGGATCTTTCCATCTCAATTAGCCTTTCTAAGATCCCTTTTATTGCCTCCGATTCTGTCCAAGCAGGTCTGGAGTTAAATGACCTCTGACCTGATCTATAGACAGAATTGGACGGTTCTTCTCCTTTCATCTTCAGTCCTTAATGTTTCATTATACTGTCATCTTTAAGATCCAAATTCTCTAGATGACTAGCCCAACTGAAAGCTTGCACATTGAACACAAGTAAATCCTTTCTTGACTCCATTGCCCAATGGCCTTGATGTTCTCTGAGTTATCTATCTTTGCATAAATTCCTCTTTGCTCATCCTTGTCTTATACTGGACCTTCCTTTCCTGATGCCCAACAACCAAACACAAACAATCAAGCAAACAACCCTGAGCCTATAACTAGCCTAAAATCATAACTTAGAACTTCGAAGACACACACTTTGGCAATCATAGAGAGATCCCTCTCTGGACCTAGGAGGGCTAGATCCTAAGGTCTGAAAGTGGTTCTATGTTGTCTCATCTTTTGGTCTTGTCAACCTGGCCAAAACATGGGAACCCCAACATAATGGCGACTCCACTGGGGACTCTGAGTCCATTTCATCTTAAACATCAACAACTCAGAAGTTTAGAATCTCTGGTCAGGTTGACAGTAAGCCACCCCTTTCTCGAATCGGCCTCCATTATCATATATCCACCACACTCTTAGACAGAGCCTGGAAAGTGCCAGGTAGCCTCCAGATCTCACCCTCTTCGGAGGTGACATATCTGGTAAACGCTCTCCCAGTCAATCTCTGGTTGGAGTTTGCTGTTTTTTAGGAGGATCCTGAAAGGTGATAGTGCCTGAGCACTGTGGTGGACAGTGTGACCCTTAGATGTACCCTGAAACCCTCCACCTGGCGACTCCATTGTTCCTAAACGAGAAGACTCCACTGGTGATCAGTAGGCCTGTTGATTATCTTGGTTTCACATGAGACTCCATTGGGAGACCGACCTCCGAGACAACATCAACCACAGTAGAAGTAACAAGTAGGGTTAGGCTGCTTGTCTAGGAAAATAACATTCTGGCTTTCAGAACCATCCATAAAGGAGCTTATCCCGACCCAGACCCACCTGAAATAGTTGACAATCCGAAGAGTATCCTCAAGGGAGCTCCTACACCTAAAAGACCAACCATTTCCAGCCACATTCATAGAGCTAACGCTGCACCAGAAGACCTAACAGCTCTATCACATTTCTTCCCTGACCTAGACGTACCTAATAGACTACCAAGAACTAGGTCATTCAATCACCTAGACCAGCAGGACCTTGGAATTTTCGATACACCATCTCATAGTGGTCAGCACTCTAGGGATAGTGGAACCCCTACATCCACACCACCTGATTTTCACTTCCCTCAAAACTTGGGGCTCTCCCACCCTAGATCTGCTCAGTAGACTTCTGCTGGTCCAAACATCCCCTACATCCAAATACCCGCTGCTCAAGCTAACCCCATACCTCATCAGAATATCATTATGGCAGCCTGGTATGCACCTCTGGTTCTACCTCAGCCTATGTTACCCTTGCCAAATGATTATTAGTCAAATATCCAACACTTCACTGCAAAAGAATACATCACAGCTTAGCAACATGTAGATAAGATGGAGGATTCTTTTGATTATATGGAAATTGATGATGAAACAATCAAAATGAGGATCTTTGCCCAAAGCTTAGGAGGTGAGGTAAAGAAATGGTTTAAGGATTTACCCCCTGGCAGCATTCAATATCTCCCTGCATTATACCAGACCTTTATAAACAAATGGGAGGTTAGAGCCAATCCTCGCCAGCTCCTAGCAGAATACATGTCCCTTAAGAGGAACGTAGGAGAGAGTGTTCATGATTACACCACTAGATTCAACAACATTTATAATGCTCTCCCTCCACATATGAAGCCTCCACAAGGAATGGCCCTGGCTAAGTATCCTGATGGATTCGATGCTGACATGGCCTATGAGCTTAGAGATAAAGAATACACCACCCTAGAAGAAATGCATAAAGGAGCCATAACCATAGAAGCGAACTTAATGGAAAAAGGGCGAGACTAAAAGCTGAAAAGAGGGTAACATATAGAGATGACTACGCAGCTTCCACGTCTGATCCCAAATATGACAGATTGTCCAAAAACGTGGAAGAAATTCAACAAATGATAAAGAGGATGGTTGTCCAAAACAACAACCAAAACAGGAACCAGAACCAAAACATTAGAAGAAACAATGCTACTCCCAACAGACAAAGAGAGTCAGATCAACAAATCATTCCCCCTTTTCAAGAAAAAATTTTAGATGAAGGCGAGGGAATCATTGAAGAGTATGAAGGGAATACAATAAACATGTTTGAAGCAGAGGACTCAGTCCTTAACTGTGACTCAGGAGAAGATCAGCCCTCCCCTTCATATTGGGATGAGGAATGGTTAGAAACTAAGGATTACATATTAGGATTTGAAAATGCAATGATGCAGGTCAGAGAAAAATATGAACTTAGGAGTAAGAAAAGCCAAGATACTCCCAAAGCCAAGACTCCTGAGGTAACCATCAAGAAGAGACCTGATAAAATTTCCAAAGCAACCTCTGTGAATAGCAAAACAGCAACTGAAAGTTCTAGTAAACATGAGGAGAAAGACAACCAAGTCCCTGAAAAACAAAGTCAACCAACCAGCAGTACTAGCACTGCAGTTAGTACTCCTGATACTGTTGTTCCCAACCTTTTACATAGTGAGAAGACACCAATTGATTCGGCTACTAAGACAGTAGCAAATAAAACAGAATCGAACATTACAAAGGTCTAGTCCACTTTCAATTTAGAGAGTGAACTTGCAAAAATCAAAATTTCTGTACCATTATCTGAGCTAGCCACTCAGGATGTATATAAAGGCCAAATTTTGAAAGCATTAAATCTGGGAGAAATGAATGATTCTATAAATTTGAATGATGATCAACCTGCCCTCCTATTTTGTCCAAAAATTGAAGGAAAATTCCAGGAGGGGGTAATCCCAACCTTCTATATCAGTCTCAACATTCATGACAAAATACTCCATAATGCCATGCATGATTCTAGAGCATCACACAATTTAATGCCTAAGGTAGTGATGGAAAAGCTAGGCCTAGAGATAACCAGGCCCTACAAAGACTTATACTCGTTTGACTCTAGTAGAGTAAAATGCCTAGGCCTAATCAAAGACTTGTGTGTAAGTTTGACCCAGATTCTGGCTAAATGTATGGTCATGGATGTGGTGGTAGTAGATGTGCCACCTAATTATGGAATGCTACTATCTAGATCATGGGGAGCCAAACTGCAGGGAACAATGCAGATGGACGGTTCATATGCCACCATCCCTATATTTGGCCAACTTAGAAGATTGTATAGAGAATCTCAGATGAAATTTTTAGTCAGTAGCCCCGAGAAACCTGAAAACTCACCATTATATTTTGTACATACAGATCTGGACTCTTTCATTCTCTACAATAACCAACCCTTAGAAGAGCCGAAATCAGACAATAGAAATGCAAACATACAGTCCATGGACTTCAACATAATGGCTACTTTGGAAGAATACGAAGGAGAAGACCATGGGCAAACTGCTAAAAATATAACTCTGAATGAAACAGAGACAGAACAAAAACAACAAGTCAGCCACCTCCCTGTTCTCCATACCCATAAGAAACCACAATATGACCCCCCTCCTAGCACAAACCTCACAACTCAACGTAATGGCGAATCCAACTGTAGGGGAGGGGATGAAAACGAATTAAACGAAGAACCCCTGTGGGAAATGAATTTTGATGGGTCCTGTACTACGCAAAATGCTGGGGCAGGAGTGTGGCTACGAAACATAGAAAGTGATTATGCAGAAAGCCACGTTGTCAATCTGCATATCAAATGCACAAACAATATTGCAGAATATGAGACTCTTATCCTAGGCTTAAATCGGTTGAAAAAATTAGGAACCCGTAGGATAGCTGTGAGAGGAGACTCAGAGTTAGTGATCAAACAGGTGAATGGTGAGTATTCAGCAAAACACCCTAGGCTTAGGGCATACAGGAATGACACTCTAGATTTGCTGAAAACGTTTGTTGAATATGAATTAGTGTTTGTTCCCAGGGGTCAAAATGCAATTGCAAATGGATTAGCTTGCCTAACTAGTTCGTTTCCTAAGGCCCCAGTTGACCAAAAAATTACCATTCAGACCAAATTCAGGCCTGCAGTACCAGACAATGAAAAATATTGGCAGGTTTTTGAAGGAGACAAACAGATTGAGGATTTCCTGATAGGCAGAAATGAGTTTGAATTTTCTGACTCAGACTCCAAATCTGATAGCTCCTGCCTAACTGAAGATTCCTCAGATGAGGAAGAAACACCCTGTAATGTAGAAACTCCCTGTAACATAGCAATAAATCTTTTTAATGATAAAACTGGAAATTTTAACGAAAATAGTGAAAACGCAGAAAACGAAGAAGTTGAGGTGCTGCAAGCCAAAGATAAGAACATACCCAGAGTCCTGGCACCCTTAGAGGACCTTTTTGACTTTGATGACGTAGAAAAAAATCCCACAATGGAACATGTCGATTCGGATGTGGAAGAATGCAACATAGGCACTGAAGACAGACCCAAAATGATTAAACTGGCTAAGTCTATACCTGCAAACATGAAGAAAAAATACATTGACTTGTTTAAGGAATTCATTGATGTGTTTGCATGGAGCTATGAAGACTTAAAGGCCTATGACACCAACATCATACAACACAAGATACCACTAAAGGAGAATCAGAAGCCTTTCAGACAAAAACTCCGTAGGATTAATCCAAAACAATTGCCTGCAGTAGAAAAAGAAATTAAAAAGATGTATGAGGCAGGCATTATAGTTCCTGTAAGGGTTTTCCGATTGGGTGTCAAACTTAGTGGCTGTAAGGAAGAAAACAGGTGAGATTAGATTCTCCATAGACTTCAGAAACCTCAACAGAGCCTCCCTAAAAGACAACTACCCTTTGCCTAGAATGGAACATATTCTACAGAAGGTAGTGGGCTCTAAAAGAATCTCCCTACTTGATGGTTTTTCAGGATACAACCAAGTTCTGGTACTCCCAGAAGATCAACTCAAAACAGCTTTTACCACTCCATGGGGCACCTTCATGTACTTGAAAATGCCTTTTGGATTGATGAATGCTGGAGCTACCTTCCAGAGAGTAATGGATATTGCTTTCTCAGATGAGATTGGACACTTTATAGTTATCTACTTGGATGACTTGACGGTCTTTTCTAAAACTGAAGAAGAACACTTGAAACATCTGAGAAAAGTTTTTGAAAAATGTAGAAGGTACAGCCTGTCCTTAAATCCTAAGAAAACTGTTTTTGGGCTGCAAGAAGGTAAACTTCTTGGTCATATCATATCTGAGAAAGGAATTAGGATAGACCCACAGAGGGTTGAGGGAATACTTCAAATCACACATCCAAGAAACATCAAGGAGTTGCAGTCCTTTATAGGGAAGATCAATTTCCTCAGGAGATTCATTCCTAATCTGGCAGAGCATCTTAGAAAAATGACTGAAATGCTAAAGAAAGATGCAGGAATTAAGTGGACTGTTGAAGCCAAGAAATATTTTGAGTCAGTAAAACTTGCACTCACTCAAGCCCCTGTCCTTATCAATCCTGACCTCTCAAAAAAATTTCTGATCTTTTCATTTGCTTCCCAACACACAATAACTGCAGTTTTGCTGCAGAAAAATTAAGAAGGTAATGAACAGCCTATAACCTTCTTCAGTTAAGCCTTAAGAGATGCACCCTTGAAGTACAACATCATGGAAAAGCAGGCCTATGCTCTGATTAAGGCCCTAAAAGACTTTAGGGTGTACATTCTGCATTCTCACACCATAGCCTATGTTCCAAATACAGTGGTCAAAGATATTTTGTCCCAAGACCCTGATGGGAAAAGGGGCAAATGGATTGCTACAATCTTAGAATATGACATTGAAATAAAACCTACCAAGCTGATCAAAGGTCAAGGCCTGGCCCAATTAATGGCAGAATCAAACTTGCAGGCCCTTGACATTAACATGATGAATGCCTTAGATGAACAGGAAGGAGTGCCACATCCTGATGTTGAGGAGCAGTTCCAGAACTCTCCGTGGTATACTGATATCCTTTACGTGCTCACCAACCTCAATTCCCCTCCAGAACTATCCAAAACAAAGGCCAGATTCATAAAACTCAAAGCTAGAAATTACTGCATTATGAATGAGAGTCTGTATTGGAAAAATCCAAATGGCCTTCTACTAAAATGTTTGTCTAAAACTGAAGCCGAAAGAATCAAACAGGAATTCCATGCTGGAGAGTGTGGAGGCCACCTGAGTTGGAAAACCACTGCCAATAAAATACTCAGGGCTGGTTATTATTGGCCTACACTCTTTAGTGATGTCCATAAAATGATTCTTGCCTGCCATAAATGTCAGATATTTGAAGGCAAAAGAAAACTCCTTCCCCTCCCTCTGCAACCTATCACCATAGAAGGTCCCTTCATGCAATGGGGCCTAGACTTTATAGGGGAAATTCACCCTTCTTCCTCTGGACAACATAAATGGATCCTAACTGCTACAGATTACTTCACTAAATGGATAGAAGCCATACCCACTAGGAATGCCACTGATTGTGTTATTATTAGGTTCCTAGAGGACTTCATCCTATCTCGGTTTGGTTGTCCAAGGAAAATAATCACTGACAACGCTGCTGCTTTCGGATCCAAAAAGATGATCGATTTCTGTCACAGGTACGGAATATCACTTGGACATTCAAATGCCTATTACCCCCAGGGTAATGGCCTAGTTGAATCATCGAATAAAAGCCTGGTTACAATCATCAAAAAGCTGCTGGAAGAAAACAAAAGATCATGGCATAAGAAGTTGATACATGCCTTGTGGGCAGACAGGCTCACTACAAAGAAATCTAGTGGCATGTCACCCTTCCAGCTGATTTATGGGACTGAAGCAGTTTTCCCCACAGTCTTGGAGTTCCAGTAATCAAGCTTGTTCAGGAGATCCAATCAGAGGAGAACAATATGATGAGAAGAATCAATGAAACTATCCATTTGCAACAAACAAGGGAACAGGTTTATGACAGAACTGTCAGAACACAGGAGAGCATCAAAAGGAAGTTTGACAAAAGAACCAAAGCTTCAGATTTCAAGGTTGGAGATAAAGTTCTGAGATGGGATTCGAGAAGAGAGTACAAAGGAAAACATGGTAAGTTTGACAGTTTGTGGCAAGGTCCATATATCATACAAGCCACTGTGGGTCCTAATGCGTTTTTCCTGCAAGAACTTGATGGCACAGAGTTGTTTGGAGGTCCTATTAATGGCAGGATGCTCAAGCACTATTTCTGCTAATTTTCAATTTCCAATTCCATTTCCATTGTATCTACCACCGCATTTTTGCTTTCCAGAGAACAGAAAATTGTTCTAAAAAACAGAATGAAAGATGGAGGTTCAGATATGCTCAAAACATGAACCTCTAAAATGTAAAGGAATAGGCTCAAACGTGATCAAAATCTGAGTCACAAGAAAGAAAGAAGGTTGTTTCACAGTTGCAGAATTCCATGCCCTCACAGTTTTGTTTTCTACAAGTTTCTGCCCAGCAAGCCATACAGTCTAATCCTGACTTGGCTATGTTTAAATTTCCTATCTTAGAATGTAGGTGAAGAAACTTGTTGGACAGTTTAATCCCAACAGGTAGTAGATTAGGTAGAGAAATAGATGAGGGCAACAGTCTAATCTGGCCTCATGGAGCAATAAGGGTAGATTTAGAATAGGTTTGTTTTTGTTTTGCAAAATAAATGTAAAGGGTCTGCTAGATCAAATGCACCCAAGGGAAAATGCTAGGATTGTAGTTTGGGTAGGTAGATTGGTCAGGAAATGTTTCTGCTGATATATCATGTTTGTGGCAGCTGAAAATCAAAGAAGGAAGATGGCTTATGATAGCAGGCATCTGGCCTACTCCAAAGATCATATCTGGTTTCTTGACTCCTCCAAGGAGAAGCCATCCCCATGTGGAGCCACTGTTAGCCCCCCTATGGAATTCTTGACAAGCAAGCTGGGGGCTAGATTGTTTTGGGCCTTCAAGGAATACCTTTCCCCTAAAACCCATCCTCCTTGAAGTCTCTCAAGTGCTTTTCCTTGTACAAATCCCCTCTGCCGATTTCCTATCCCCGAGCCTGTATTCACCCCTGTATCCCTTCAAAATTTCCCTTTTTCCCTTTTTCCTCCCTCTGTCAAAGTGTTTTTGTTCCCCTCTATTTCCCCCCATAAATCCCTTAAATCCCCTCCAAAATCCCCTTTGATCCCTACCCTTACCCTTGTTCTACCTTTTTCGCCCTTTAACTCCCTATCGTTACCCCTTGGAGGCTTCAAAATACATTGAAAATGGGTTAAAAACCCACTTCCAACCATATAATAGGCCTTAGCCCTTTTCCGTCAGCCCCGTCCCCATGTAACTGAGTGCTATGACCGCGCGCTGCGCTTTAAGGCGCTTATCGCATAATCGCATGATCGCAGTTTCATTGTTTGTGTCCAAATGATCCATCGCAAATATTTGTGATGCGATTTGAGCGCGTCGCAAATAGTTGTGATGTGATCGCCCATCGCATTTTCCCCCATCACATTTCTCTCTATCCGCCATCGTTGCTGGCCACGCGCACTGACGTCATTTATCCCCATCATCCCACGGTTCTCTCCGTACTTTTCTTCTCCCATTTCTCTGCTGGTCACCCGTGAAAGCGTAATTTTTTTCATCCGTTTTAGCTCTGTGTTCCATTAACCACCTACCAGAGCGAGTGTTCACCGTTTCCTCTTCAATTTCTTCCGCCATGTCACCAAATGCGTCCATTTCCTCCGTCCGCCTCATCCGCCACCCCGTCCATGAGTTTCTTCGCAGGTTTCATGTTTCACAAAGTTTTCAAAGGCAGAGAACCGCCATGATGCATATGTACCATTCCAATGGCGGGCTGCGCGGACAGGGAACTGATATGGGGTCTGGTACACCATCAAAGTGTCAAAGAAGGTGGTGGAGGCATTAATTTCATCAGAGTACAGGTTTTAAAGATCCACAACCCTATCCGGGCGCCATTAAAACCCAGATCTTGCAAAATCAAGGCATTCATGCAACAGTTCAAGGGGCAGAGCACCATTTTGAAAGCCCCAAAGGTCAATCAGAAGTTTAATGCGCAAGAGATCATACTATCGAGGTTTCTACAGCAGCAGAAGGTTTCTTCATCAGATGGACAAAGTGCCCATGCCGCCTTTATTGCACATCATGCTCTAGAGTTCTTTCCTCCCAGACAGCACTCCTACATGATCAAACACGCATTGATGTTTCAAGTAGGGCAGACCTTACTGTTCATTATTTTATTTTTGTTACAGTGCCACTCAGTACTGCAGTCAGAACACATAGGCCATACCAAAGATAAATGCAGAGATTTAAAACAAAATGGGATTCCGCCCTCATTTCTTTTCTGTGTTTAATGTAACATTCAGTGTTCACCTACCACCTCAGGTCGACCTTCTATGTCTCTTCCACTATAAAACACGGAAAGGAATTATTGTAAAGGTTGCCTGTGAGCGTTTGAGAAATGCAAGAATTTTCCTCTTGAGACAAGTTCTCCGTGGTGGTATTATTGCAATATAGGTCGAGTATTGATGTATCTGCATCAATGTTCAAGTCAAAGTGGACAACTATCAACATGTTGTTTTTAATATGACAAGCATGTTTCTTTGGATCCCAATCTAAGGCAAATTGTAAGATGTTTTCCTGCCTTTGATGCCTGATTATATTTCATCTCATTTTCACTGCTCGCATCGTGAAGTTTGGCATAAGATTTACCCTTGATAGGTACCTTATGTTGCTGCTCTCCCAGCCTTCTATGTTTTCTTCTTACATGTGTATCTGAAAATTGATTTCAATTGATTTAACCAGTGTAGTGGATGTCATTTCCTGCTCTCTGATGTATGAATTAAAGAAATCTATGTTTGGATGTTCTTGATAGGATTTAGTTGGATGAGTTGAGAACACTGGGGGGGTATAGGACTCTGTTTTTCCCCACTAGGATCTTTCCATCTCAATTAGCATTTCTAAGATCCCTTGTATTGCCTCCGATTTTTTCCAAGCAGGTCTGGAGTTAAATGACCTCTAACCTGATCTATAGACAGAATTGGACGGTTCTTCTCCTTTCATCTTCAATCCTTAATGTTTCATTCCTACTGTCATCTTTAAGATCCAAATGCTCTAGATGACTAGCCCAACTGAAAGCTTGCACATTTAACACAAGTAAATCCTTTCTTGACTCCATTGCCCAATGGCCTTGATGTTCTCTGAGTTATCTATCTTTGCCTAAATTCCTCTTTGCTCATCCTTGTCTTATACTGGACCTTCCTTTCCTGATTCCCAACAACCAAACACAAAAAATCAAGCGAACAACCCTGAGCCTATAACTAGCCTAAAATCATAACTTAGAACTTCGAAGACACACACTTTGACAATCATAGAGAGATTCCTCTCTGGACCTAGGAGGGCTAGATCCTAAGGTCTGAAAGTGGTTCTATGTTGTCTCATATTTTGGTCTTGTCAACCTGGCCAAAACATGGGAACCCCAACATAACCCTCACTCGGCCGGGGGGCATGCATATATAATCGTCGCTGTCGACTACTTCACCAAGTGGGCCGAAGCGATGCCTACACTTGCTGCCGACGGTAAGACGGCTGCTCAGTTCATATTCAACCACATCATTGCACGTTTCGGGGTCCCTCAAGCCATCGTTACCAACCATGGTACTCATTTCCAAGATTATATGATGGCGGAGCTGACTTCAAGGTTGGGCTTACGTCATGATAGCTCAACGCCATATTACCCTCAGGCGAATGGCCAAGTTGAAGCAGTGAACAAGGTTTTGGTCACTATGCTTCAACGAATAGCTGGTATTCACAAATCCAACTGGCATCTCCAACTGTTCTCAGCTCTATGGGCATACCGGACGTCTGCAAAGAGTGCAACTGGATTCACACCATTTCAGTTGGTGTATAGTCTGGAAGCAACTCTTCTAGTTGAATACGAGATTCCTTCTTTGAAATTAGCTGTGGAACTTCTACCCGACACTTCTGCTGAGGATGAGCATCTTTTGTATCTAGAACGGTTAGATGAAACCCGCCGTTTAGCTGCTTTATTCATTGAAGCACAAAAGAAGCGGGTCAAAGCTCACTTTGATCAATCAGTTTCTCCGCGTTCCTTTATCGAAGGAGACCTCGTCCTCCTATACGATCAAGCACATGATAAGCTTGGAGCCGGTAAGTTCCAACCGATGTGGCACGGGCCCTACATAGTAAAACGTGTTTTGAAGAATGGGGCCTATGAGCTTATAGATTATGAAGGAGTTCCGCTGGCACAGCCCGGAAATGGGTTGTACCTCAAAAAATACTACGCTTAAAGTCATTTTTGGTGTGGTGTGTGTACATAAGTGTGTTATTTCATTTGTGTGCATGTGTGGTGTGGTTTGCGATGTAAACACCTTTCTGCTGATCGGGTCTTCCTGATTGTGCAGATGTCCATCAATCCGTTTGTTGGTTTCGCGGATGGTGCCTCCCGCACTACCAGGAATCTATCTTCAGTGGCCTGGGTAATCTATGATCCTGCTGGTGAGATGGTCAACTTGCAAGGTGTGTGTCTGGGACGTACTACAAATAACATCGCGGAATATAGTGTTGTGTTAGAATTATTAACCGAGGCTGTAAACCTCGGTATCCGTGAATTTCTTGTGTATCTAGACTCGAAACTTGTAGTATTACAACTGAACGAACATTATTCAGTAAGAAATCCATCCATTTTACGTCTGTATCTACGTATTCGTTTACTGGAAAGAAATTTTGACTATATTACATATCAACATATACCCAGGCATATGAATGCGTTAACTGATGGAGTAGCTAATTTGGTTCTAGATAGACATTTGCGTAATATGTAAATCATCATCACATGTAAAAGGAAAATCCATCCAGAAATAGATATGTATATACATAGATATCGAATGTTTGCATAGTGTGCATCACATTAAATAAAAAATATACATGTTCATCTTAATACATCTGGAGACGACATGTCTCTCAAAAATATGCATGATAAAAACCCTAGGAGTCTAATCCGCATGGTGCTCATGATAACAAGTGACTGCACGCACTAAGTGTCTCAGAATTCGGTGGAGGCGACTGGGCACTCCCACCGTGTGTCACTGGTACGCCATCGGTACCTCCACCAGCCGGGCGTAATCTGGGATCCCTCGAGAAATACCCTCGAGATTCTGGATCAACTCCCCCCCTTCTGCACCCTCTGCCTGGGGATCAGGTGCGGGAAGAGTCCTCTGCGCGATAGGAGACATATCAGCTGGTCTCTCTGGGCCCACGTCTGCATACATATTAAATGTGTCAGGAAGAAAATGTATTAACAAAAAATCATAAAACATAAAATCAAAAAGAGAAGAGGATCATACCCAACTCTTCGTCCCAATCATCTCCCTCTAGCAGTGGGAGATCTGGGTTTCCAGTGAAATCGGTTCCTGCATAGGGCCAGTGTTCCACTACGATCAACTGACGCCGCAACCACCCAAAAAACTCCGGCCTCCAGGACATCTATTGGCCTCCTCCAGCTCTGGGCATCAATGTCGCCCAGCGAGCCATTCTTGGCTCTCGTGGAATAGGCTCAGCTACTATGGCCCCTTGGCCTTGGAAGATTGGTAATCGTTCCAGAATGAACGATACCAGGATAGAACCGTAGCCAAACTGTTTCAGTTTGGCTTGCTTACACTTCGTGAGCTATCTCTTGATATTTATTGTCACTGTTGTGGCCCAGTCGAACAATAGGGGACTCATGCACTCTGAGGCCAGTAAGAGTTGGGCCTTTGTTGCCTCGTGCGGTGCCTGCGATCCCGCAGCCCGTGTGATGGTATGAAGCACTACTCTAAGTGCTAGGTCAGGAATAGTATGGATGTCCACCTTTCCACTTCCTGATCCCAGTCGTTCCCCTCAGCCCACTTGTGCCATCACTTGTTCCATCTTCTCACCAGACGGTCTGCTCCCTGTCAATATGGGCACCGGACCTCTACGCGATAATCTGGTTATGAAGTATACGTCAGAGACCTCTAGTTCTAAGACCTGGTCCCGCAACTTGAACACTTGTTCATGTTCATCCCATAGGTTGATCAGGTACTGTAAGAGCTCAGGCTGAGCTCTTAAGCAAGGTGTTAGGAAGAAATTTTTAAGCCCACAGTTCCTGAGGGCATTCATGCAAGTTTCATTCTCCATGGCCTGTTCATCCTCTTCCCCGTGCTCCCTCTCTTTCCACTCAATGACCATTTTGATCGGTTGTCTGCATTCACATGGTCAAAAAACTTCAATTAGACCTCTGCTATCTTTAAGAAATCATGCAATTCATTCATTGTATGGAAATTTCAAGCGGAAAATTGATTTGCGCCGCTGGCGCGGGCCCTTTGGAAATAAAATGCCATTGGCGCAGGTCCGTGCCGGAAACCTGCGCCAATGGGTGGAGCCCTAAAAATTCAAAATTCCTCACAGAAGTCTAAATATACAATAAAAATTCATGAAAAACGGATTGAAATGGAGTACAAAGAAGCGTCTCTTACCTGAAACTGACGGGAATCTGAATGGTAGCCTGGATCGATCGCAATCGCTGTCAGAAGTTTGCACACAAAATGGACCACTGCTACTCTTCGGTGAGGTAAATAGTAAAAAGTAATTTTATTTTTACCATTTGACATATTTATAACTTTTTAAACTCAAAATAGGTTTTGAAATTCTTTTTCTTGAATATTTTGATATATTTTGTCAAAAATGGGTTTACACTTGCTTTTTGTGCAGCAAACAGGTCTTTTATGCGACTTAAACGGTGAAACGAGTTGTATTTTATACTTTTTCGGACTCGGTAAATACACGAAAAAGTCACTTTGGAGTCATCTTTCAGCTCTTTTCTGACTCTCTAAACATGAAAATATTGCCGAGGCCCTTGTCGTTTCAATCTCGTTAAAGTGGACACGAATCGACATCTACCCGGTATACGTTTACCCCTTTTTCGGGCTGGGATGGATTATTTACGAAAAAGGAATACCCTAGCCTATCGCGACTAAGAGTTTTTCTCGGATAATGTTTTCTACCTTTTCAGGTCCGAGGAACTATCTACGAAAAGGAACCGCTGGAGTTTACTTTTCTGCTGTCTTTTCAAACTCTCTAAATATGAAAATACGCCGAGTTCTTCCTTTGTCAGACTCGTTAAACCCTGATGACATTGGATTCAGTCAAAACGACGTTCTTCGAGTCGCTCCTTCCTAGGGCTCGTTAAATGTACTAGGATGGACTTATATTACAAGCATATGCTATCCCCTTCAAGCTTGTTATCAGAAATAATTGGGGTACTCACCAGAAATGGTGGGGAAAAAATGGAACCAACATCATTGTCGTGTCGGCAGTATGTCGCTCTTGAACATGGCACCTGTCTGCATTCGTATCAAGTTGGGGACATCTCATCTCATCCTTCACTTGCCTCCATGGGTTTGGATAATCCCTTTTTACCTCTCATCTGCTCATTGCCTTATCACCATGACCTTTGATCCGTTGATGTCAAATACTGCCAAAACCACTGTTGTGCCGTTATATGTTCAAGAGAAGTTAACCTCTGCAAAGTATCAACCTTCCTCTGATTCTCATATGATCCTGATTCACAAAAAAAAAACATCATGTTCCTTTGTCTCGTGTCGATGATGTGGGAAACATTATGGCCCACCTTCGATCAAGGTCACTTCCTGTTGACTTCAGCTCATTATCCAGGAAGCTGATCGAGAGACTCCTTTATGGTACCTTGGAGCCTGCATGCCTCAATGGCAGGTTCGTCGCATTCGACGTGAGGTTCTCATCATTGGCCTCTGATCGAGTGATTCTACAAGTGTTCGACGCCAGCTCATTGATTCACATGCCGTAGATTGTACCTATAGTACCTTGAGGGCCATTGTCATTATTGGTGGTTCCTCTCGCGTTTGTTAACAGCTTTCATCATTGGCTGGTAATCAGACGATGTTCTTGCATGTTCGACTTCAACTTACATATTCGAATGCTTGAACTTGTACTCTGTTCGGGTCGAGATGGAGCGCAAGACCCTGGATTGTGTCTGTTGTAATCCAGGCTGCAATTTTGTGGACTATTATTACATGACTCACTGATTGGATGGCTGCGACCATACTTGAGTCTATTTACCGATCCTCTCTGGATGGCTGCGTCCATGCCTTGGATCTTGATTATTGTATACTCTGTTATGGATGGCTGCGCCCATACCACGCATATATATCATGTATCTGAGACATCAGTTGTACTTCGCTCCGCAGGTTTTCCGATGGCATTGTTTTCAGTCGGCATGTTCTCGTAAAGAATTTCACCCCTCTCTCTCTCTCGAGCCTCATGCTTTAGGGGGCATCTGTTACATAGCAATTTGTCACCGTCCCTACCATTCCCCGTCCCGCACATTGGAGGGCTCATTCCGTGACTTGTGGGCAGAGACAAGACTTGAAAATACTTTCATTGCATCCCTCTGAAGGTGAGCTTTCATTTCCCTGAAGACATCTCCCTGCAAAAAACCCTAAAAATAGCTCTTTTTACATTGGCGTGGTTCCATATTTCAGCCCTCGCGCCAAGGGGGAAAATCCTCCAAAGAGGGCGCGCCAATTGACGCTCTGTCATAGAGCCGCACCCGCACCAACCATATTAAGAGGTGTTTTTTAAAAATAAATGGCGGAAGTTTTGTCCTAATAGATTCCTAGACTGATATCTATCTTGAGTTGGGAGGTTTGGCTACGGATTTCCATAGAGAGGAAGTGGTTTTCCACCTCTCATGGAAGCTTCCTTGATGATAGGGCCAATCCCATGATTATAGGGATCCCAACTCCCCTTCCTCTATCTATAAAAGCTTGCCCATATCCTTTGCAAGCTAGTTCCCAAGAGCTTTCACATCCTTATGCTGCAAGAGCCTTCTTGATTCCCTTAAGGCCAAATCCAAGCAAGGAGACTATTGCCAAGTATCCGAAGGGAGAGGCTTGTCCCATCCTTGACAGGCTTTATCAAGACATGTTTTACTGACGACCCGCTAAAGGAGAGTGCTACGTCGAAGCTATGGTTGTATTCTTCTTTTGACTCATTAATGATAAGCGACTATTGGTTATGGTTCCACTCTTGTTCTTGATTATGTTCATGAGTTATGTCCTCTTCGACTGACATATAGTTGTATATACCGGATTTTATGCTTGCGTTTGTGTTGTTTCTTGCATGTGCAGGTGTCCGATCATGGAGATCGTGAGGATTGTGATCTGCCAGGGAAAAGGAACGGGAGCACCACCTCTTCTACAAATGACAGCGTTGGATTCCAGGTAAGCCTTCCTTGCAAGTCGGTTTATTTACAATTAGGAACTTGCACTGTAGCGTGTTTGATTGTTGCTAGACCCAATCTGGGCTAGTAGGGATCGCCTCTGTTCGCAGAGGGGATTTACCTCCTCAACACATACAAAGAGGCATATTCAAAGGATGAAGACTTAAAGGAGGTTTATTAGTAGTTGCAGTGTCAGAGTCATGTGCACGATGTCAAAAACATCATTTACTACCATCTCCAGGATGGGTTACTCTATAGGTTGGATAAGCCATGTGTTCCTAAAGGTGAGATATTGTAGATGATTATAGAGGCTCACAACTCTAGGTCGCAGGGCACTCTAGTGTAGGGAATATTGTGGCTAACTTGTTGAGCTATGTGTATTATGCCAAGATGAAAGAGAGGGTAGCTAGGTTAATAAGAGGATGCATGATTTGTTGTACCAACAAGCCTAACGACAAGAAACATGGTCTATATCATCCCTTACATGTACTTACTCATCCTTGGTAAATAATTTCCATGGAATTTTTGGGAGGTTTACCAACAACCATGAAGGGACATGACTACTTGTTCGTGGTAGTTGACAAGTTAAACAATATGTGTGTTTTTACGCCTTGTAAAAAGAGTATTAATGGGTAAGAAGCAACAAACTTGTTATTTGGACAAGTCTAGGCGCACTTTGGGATACCAAGGAGCATCATTTTAGACAGGGATACAATATTTCCTAGTGCATTTTAGACTACATTGTGGGAGAATACGGACACAAAGTTGAAGAGATTTAAAACATTCCATCCACAGAAAAATGGGTAGACAAAAGTAGTCAACAAGTCTTTGGTGCAGCTTATGATGGGATACTACCATAAGCATCTGAAGACCTAGGATGAAAATCTTATATATATACAACATTCTTACAACATAATAGTCCACAATTCTACAGGAAAGTACCCATTTGAAACTTGTTTTGGATATTTTCCACCTTCACCTTTAGATATTGCATATGGGAAGCAAGGAGTGAGAGAAGATCTTACAGGATATGATTTGAGGGTTGAAAAATTTATAGAGAATATTAGGTGGATCCATTTATAGGTACAAGAAACACTGCAAAAGTTGCAGGAGAAGTATAAGGTTGATCAACACAAAACAAAGAAATCGTTCAAGGTGGGAGACAAAGTACGACTATAGTTGAACAAGGAGAGGCTTCAAGGTTTTGTTAAGAAAATAAAGGCTTTGAGGTATGGTCCCTTTGAGATACTGGAAAAGTTGGGTGATAATTCCTATCGACTCAGTTTACCACCATATATGCGCATTTACTCAGTTGTGAATGTATAGAATTTGAAACTCTATGAGCCTTCCATTTTAGATCAAGAAGAGGAATAGGTCTTACCTTTTGTGGAGGATTTGGCACCATATGCTCACGCAAAGTTGGAAAAATATACATATTTTCAGAATAATTCTAGAACTAAAAGATAGAGGCAACATGACCTTTGGAAGATTGGGTTGAAGGGACAGCTTCCAGGCAAGGCTAAATGGTACACCAGAGAGAAAGTAGAGGGAAAATTTCCTTACCTCATTCAACAGAATATTTTGGGGACCAAAAGCCTCCAAAAATGGGGAGGTGTGATCCATATTGGATCATTATATTTTTTTTCATCCATCTCGATGCATTTGGAGTGGAAAAAGTGGAGGAATCAAGTCACGGGACCGTTTTTACCAACGAGACCCAATTGGGAAAAACGGGGTCTGAAACCTTCTGGGAGCGTTTTGAGGCATCAAACGAGGTTTTTTGGGGGTAAAAATTTATTGCGTAAGCATAACATGTTTTTAGTATATTTTACATAGGGATATTTCCAACGTCGTAAAAAGAGCGTTAGTCAGAGTCTGCATGCAAAATTTATGCCACTCAGAAGTTCACCTTTATGTTTTCACCACCATGGTTCGAGAGGATGTTGCGACAACCCCCATTATTCATGGAAAAGGGGCTAGCCACGTGATTGTGATATAAAAGACTCTAGAATCGTCTAAATTGTAACTCTGGTTAAGAGTTAAGGTAGTCAAACTTAACTACTAGTAGGCTATGAGGTTGTGTTATAATCGGGCCACTAGGAGGAAGAGGCGTTCCATTATTTCAAGTGCATTTGTTCCATAACTGAGAAAAAATATCCAAGAGGGATAGGAGGTAGAGCACAAGAGATAATTTGTACACTATAGCATCCCACAGGCCACATGATATACTTCTTTGTACCTTCAGCCATATTTACAGACAGAGAAAGAGAGTGGAGCGACCTCACCTTCCAGCTGGGTTTTCAGCCTTAAAGGTTTCACAGAGCATATATTGTGTTTTCACAAAGTTCCAAGGACCTATTGAATGTGTTGCAAATGTTATTCCCAATTTCTATTAAAGATGAGGATGTTAACCAAATATACAAACACAAAAGTGTTTTTGAACGGACGAAAGATACCATCCATCATACTCATGAACACTGCTAGAGCGTTAGTCAAGCCAAAGGGTATGGCCAACCACTCTTAAAAAGGTTTTAAATTTGAAGGTTGTCATTCATACATTTGTTTTTTAAATTGGAATTTGGTGGTAGCCTAACTTCAAATAAATCTTACTAAAGAACTTGGCACTGTTAAGCTAATCAAGAAGATTTCCAATCCAGGGGATTGAGTGTCCGTTCTTGACAAAAAAATTATTCAAGGCTTTATAATAAATACATATTCTCCATTTCCCATCCTTCTTTGGCACCAACACAATTTTTCTCTCTCAAGGTGAATAGATCAATCGATTGTGGCCCTTTTGGATGAGCCCATGAATTTGGTATTGTATTTCCCCATTCTCCAGGAGAGAGCATTTATATATTGGTAAATTAGGTAAAGGATTACCATATATCAAATCAATTGAGTTTTTTACCTAGTTGTGTAGAGGAATCCCAATAGGTGAAAAGAAGCTATATTTGTAGGTATCTACAATCTTGTCCACCTAATTCCATTGTGTTTTATGTTAAGGCTGTGGTGGTCATAATTACTTTCTTTTCACCTTCTGAGTGAATTATGAAGAGGAAAAACTTTGTAGTTTGAGAGATTACATTTTGGAATTATTTTACTGAGATCAGAGAAATTTTAGTACTTATAACAACCTATGGTAACTTGTAGATCTAACCTCCTAAAGTAAATATGACACTATGGGTAAATAACTCATAAATAGCATGGTGTTTCCACATATAAGGTTTTCTTAAAAGAAAATCACAAAATTCGACTAGGGAAACATCACATAATACTTCAAATTTGAAGGGCTTAATGCCATAGGATAGGTGACATTGATGGTTAAAACGCCTATCTCGTCTATGGCTTAACTGACAAATGGTGTATGGTCGGGGGTGTGACTTTGCTGATAGATTTAATCTCTTGATGAAATTAGTTGATATTAGGTTCTTTTGACTCCTATTGTCAATAACGAAATGTAGCAAGGTCCCCTTTATCCACATATTTGAATGGAAGAGGTGCTCCCCCTTTATATAAAATCCACAAAGATTCAACTAATCTTGTAATATGCTAAAACAAAAACTTGAATCTATTCTAAAAATTGCGGAAACCAATTACGATCACACAATCACATGAACAAGAAAGAGAAAGAATTTCAATCACACAACACAAATATTTATTTGGGGAAAGCCTCAGCTAAAAACCCTGCTATCTGTATATTTCATTAAGTCAAGAATATGAAACAATACAATGTTTCTCTTAGGCTTGAGAACTCTCTGCACTATCTTTGACTATCTCACACTGATCCAAGCAAGTTTCGTCCAATACTTAACCAAGTTATTGCGTCTGGATGCTTAGCCTTGATTTCGCAATACCTAGGGAAATTGAGCCCCTATTAATTAGGAAATTCCCAATAATTGATTGTGAAATACATCAAGGCCTTCTTCTGGCCTCAAGCATGACCTATACAATTTTCTAATTATACAATTGATAGTATAGTTCCCTTTAGCTGCAATCTCAACTGGGTCTTCCTCAGAAATGACATGCAACAACTATTTATAATGAATATTCAGTTATCTGATTGATCATTGCATGTGAATTAAATCATATTTAATTCACTGAACATCTCACTTGTTCCTCCATCAGTTAGAACTAGTTAAATTGTTTTTAACTCAAATAATTACAACTCAAAATAAACTGTAACTGGACCCCCTAAAACTTAGAGATAACTCTACATGCCTCCAATTTTACTATCAACTTGAATTGAATGAGCTAACTAAGTCTTCCTAACTCAGTTAAATCGTACAAGTTGTCATGTGATGTGGAATTACAATTCCCTTCTAATTTAATTAGGGGAAAATTAAATTAGAAGCCTCTTCTTGTTGCCAATTTCAACACTCCTCAACAAGAAAGGGATTGTTTGCTACCCTTATCTTGCCTCTATGGAACTCGAATTTGCCTCTTGATAGTGTCTTCGTGAAGATGTTTGCATCCTTCTCCTCTGTAGGAATGTACTCTAATGACATAATACTTCTCTGCACACAATATCTGAGATGGTGATACCAGATATCAATATGCTTAGACCTGTCACAAAAATCTTGATTGACTAAGAGTTAGATGAAAATCTGTTTATCATAATAAAACATTGTCGAATCCATCTGCTGGCCAAGCAAATAAAAAAGTATCTTCCTCATCTTGATGACCTCACATGTTGCTTGACTAGAAGCCATGTATTATGCCTCTGTTGAACTGAGTGGAACTGATATTTTCTTCCTGTTGTACCAGTAAACTATTATTGACCCAATGTTGAAGATGCCCCCTGATATTCTCTTCCTGTAGGATGGACACCATACCCAATCTGCATTCATGAAGCCTTGAAGCTTCACTCCCTTTGCTGCTTGTACCATAGCCCAAACTTTGTGGTGCCTTTGAGGTATCTCAACACATGCTTTCCTGCCTTCCAAATGAGATTGGCAGGCTTAACCATAGCCTGACTAAGCTAGTTAACTGCATAGCATATGTCTGGTTGTGTTTTCACCAAATACACAAGTTAACCCACAATTTGCATGTAGATGGTAGCATATACTACTTCACCTGAAGTAGCATCCTCCTTCCTCCAGTTCCCTACTAGAGGAGTCTCCATGGGTTTGTTGCTCTCAATGTGGAACTTATTCAGAATCTTGTTGGCATACTTTCCCTAAGATACAAATATCTCCCCATCTCTTTGCCAAATTTCCAATCCAAGGAATAATGCAAGAGCCCCATATCCTTCATCTCAAATTCTCTTGCAAGCCCATCTTTGCAAGACTTGATGAGTTTATCATCACCTGTTAGTATAAAATCATTGACATAAAGTAAAATTATCAAAATTTTACCTTCTACCACAATATGCTAAAGGTTCGCATTTGCTTCACTCTTGGTGAAGCCCAACCTGGTGATGTAGTTGTTGATCGTGGTGTACCAAGCACGAGGTGCTTGCTTCAATCCATACAGCACTCTCTTTAGTATGCATGCATGTGACTCTCTGCTGAAGGTCTCAAAACCTTCTGGATGCTTAATGTACACCTCTTCCTCAATCACTTTGTTGAGGAAGGTTGTCTTTACATCCATCTAATGTATCTTCCATCCCATCTGCGCTGAAATTGCAAGAATAGATCTAATTGAAGAGTACCTTGTGACTGGTACAAAGGTGTCCTCATAATCAATCCCATCCACCTGAGAGAACCATTTGGCCAAAAATCTAGCCTGGTGTTTCTCCACACTCCCATCTGCTACTTGTTTCACCTTGTAAATCCACCTGGATCCTACAACTGACTTCTCCTTTAATCTTGGGACAACTTCCCATACACTGTTTCTAATAATGGAGTCATACTCCTCAACCATGGCATCAACCCAAACTGGTTGTTGCACTTCTTCCTCGAATGAGGATGGATTAATCTCTACACTCTCGCGCATAAGATCCATGTAGCCATTGTTATGAAACCAACTCCTAAAATAGAAGAAAAGAGAGATCAACACCTTAGCAATCAACCACTTCGAGGAGGAAACCTCTTTTACATTACGTAAATGAAAAATTCTTGGATTATTCAAATGATAAAACCTCCTTTCTATATATAGGATTCCATGGGGTCACAATATAATCCTAGCCGACCTAACAATAATAATGTAAGGGCGCAACAATAACAATAGTGGGATTTTATGGGGCACAATAATAACAATATGGGGACTACAATGGTACAACAATAACAATAATGGGGCTACACTAACAACAATAAGGGACTACACTAGTAATATAGGGACCTAACATTCCCCTCTCCTTCAAAAAATTGTTATCCTAAATGCTTAAGTAGCTCTGGATGCTTTTGTATAAAATTCTCATCCTCCCATGTGGAATATTTAGTGGGTAAGTTCTTTCACTTGATGAGATACTATGAAATTTATCGATTTCGTAGCTATCAAGTTCTTGTTTCCATGACTGCTTTAGGTTCCAATATGATTTTTTCTTCTTCATCAAGTTTTGGAAACGAATTTTTTCACCTATAACCTTCTTTAAGCATGAAACATGGAAAACTGGGTGCACTCAAGAAGAAGCCAAAAGCTCCAATTTGTATGCCATAGTACCAATATTTTGCAACACCTTGTAAGGACCATAGTACTTTGGTGATAATTTATTATCCTTCTTAGCTTGCTTGAGGGACATTTGTTTGTATGGTTGTAGCCCTAAAAATACCCAGTATCCTACATCAAAACTTCTTTCACTATGATGTTGATTTACCTGTTGTTTCATTTGATTTTGTCCCAAATTTAGGTTATCCTTTAAGAGTTGGAGAAATTGTTGTTGACGCTCGATGTGATCTTCCACTGCTTGAACCTTAGAATTTTCTCTTAAAGATGATGCGTTGGACGGTGGATGATATCCATGAAGTGCCATAAATGGGGTCATTTTTGCTGCAGTATGGAAGGAAGTGTTATGCCACCATTCAACCAAAGGTAACCACTTGACCCATTGTGTTTTTTTATCAGATACAAAACAACGAAGATATCCTTCCAAACATGTGTTCACTATCTCAGTTTTCTCATCGGATTAAGGATGATAAGATGAGATATGAGCTATTTGAGTACCCAAACAAGAAAATAATTCCATCCAAAAATTTCTAGTGAAAATAGGATATGTGTCGCTTATAATAATATTTGGGTTTCCATGTAGATTTTGAATTATTTCCATAAATGCAGTAGCAAATCTGCTTGCTTTAAATGGATGACATAATGCACAAAAGTGTGCATATTTGGTAATTCTATCAACTACCACCATGATGACACTCTTCCTTCAAACTTAGATAAAAATGTGATGAAATCCATTGAAGCCTCCTACCAATGTTGACTTGGAATGGATAAAGGTTGTAGCAGACCCGGGGTCTTAATTGTCTCAACTTTATCTTACTGGCAAACCAAACATTCTGCCACAAAATTTTGAATATCAAATTTAAGGCCATCGCAAAAAACTTATTTCTTCACCCTATGGTAAGTTTTTAAAAATCCCGAGTGTCCTCCTAAGGGAGAGGTGTGCAATTCCAAAATAATATTTTGTTTTAGTTGGGAATTATTACAAATATATAAGCAATCTTTGTACCATAAGGAATCATTTTTCCAACTAAATGTATCAGATGTAGTGGGATCTTGCTGCAAATTTTGAATGAGTGTCCACACTTCTTCTTCATTATTCCATTCCTCCCTTGCTTCGGTTACTCAATCTGGTTGGATAATAGAAATGTCACAAAGCGATGCTTCCACCTCGTTATCCTTTCTTGAGAATGAACCTGCAACAACATTTAGATTCCCTTTTTTGTAGATGATTTCAAAGTCATAACCCAACATATTTGTGACCCATTTTTGTTGCTCTTCTGAAGAGAGTCTTTTTTCCAAAAAGTATTTAAGACTATCAAGATCAATTTTTAACTTGAAGTGTCTTCCCATTAGGTAAGGTCACCATTTCTTTTGTGCATGTAATATTGCCATCATTTCATTCTCATAAATAGCTTTCTGTAAATGGCTAGGACATCTATGACACCCATCTCTAGATGAAGTCTATCTCTTAACAAAGTTGCGATAAACACAACTAGGGTTAATATATATGTAATTTGTACATCAGGGAAATTTAGAGAACTAATCACAGTTTCGCTTAATTCAGGATCTCTTATAATGGAGAAGAGATCTCTCACACCCATCTCCAAATGAATTTTTTTTCTCTTAAAAATTTTGTAATAAACACTATTAGGTTGCCTATGCACGTAATTCCTACATCACACAAACTCATAGAACCAGTTACAGTTTCTCTTAATTCATATTGTGCTAAAGCAATATTGCATAATACTTTCCTTTGATTAGATGACTTTCAAAAGCATTGAGTCTTCCTTCTTGCATTAAAACAACACCAATTCCATTTCTTGAGGCATCACATTCCACAATAAAGGTTTTCGTGAAGTCTGGCATAGCTAAGACCGGTGCTAGGCACATTGCCTCTTTAAGATGCTAAAAGGCCTTAGTTGCTTCAGGAGTCCATGAAAATGCATCTTTCTTCAATAATGTTGTTAAAAGTGTTTTTATTTTCCCATAATTCTTAACAAACTTGCGATAATACCATGTTAACCCGAGAAATCCTCGCAACTGATTTATGGTCATAGGGACTTTCCATTCCTTAATGGCTTTAATTTTTTTAGGGTCTAATTCAACACCCTCTTGAGATACAATATGACCCACATATTCCACCTCTTGTATTCCAAAGAAACATTTGGAGGTTTTTGCATATAATTGTTTCTCCTCCAATAGTTTGAGCACCCTGTCAACATGTTGAACATGATCCTTCCAAGACCTGTTGTAGATTAGTATATCATCAAAAAATACTAACACAAATTTTCTAAGGAATGGTTTGAAAATGGAATTTATCAACCCTTGAAATGTAGAAGGTGCATTGGTAAGGCCAAAAGGCATGACCAAAAATTCATAATGACCCTCATGAGTTTGAAATGTTGTTTTCAGAATATCTTCAATCTTCATTCTAATTTGGTGACATCTTGAACGAAGATCCAACTTGGTAAAAGAAATTGCTCCATGTAATTCATCCAATAATTCATCAATCACATGAATGGGAAATTTATATTTAATAATGAGCTTATTGAGCTCCCTATAATCCGGACACATGCACCATGATCCATTCTTCTTGTGCACCAATACTACTGGAGCAGAGAAAGAACTTCGACTAGGATAAATTATACCAGCCTCTAACATTTCCGCAATCATACGTTCAATTTCACTCTTTTGGACATAAGGATATATGTAAGGCCTAATGTTTGGAGGAACACTTCCTGGAATCAAATGAATAGCATGATCATGATCGCAAATAGGTGGGAGTCCTTTGGGATTTCTAATGCCTTGGAATGATTGTCCAAGAAATTTTGGAGATCTGGAGAAATAGATGATTTTAATTTTGGAACTTCTAGTGAGCATAATTGTGCAATTACACCTCGTTGTTCTTTCTTCAGAATCTTTTTCATAACATTAGAGCTTATTATCTTTCCCGAATTCCCTACGATACCCCGTAATTCAACTTCCTTTCCTTCCGAACAAAATTCAAGAAAATTTCTTGAAAATTAAAAGCTACTGTCCCCTGAGATTGTGACCATTGTACTCCTAGTACAACATCAAAACCTCCCATTGGAATGGAAAGAATTGGAGTATTCAACACGTATTCCCCCATGGTTAGCTTGATATTATGGCATTTTCTAGAGCAATTTATAGCTCCTCCATTTGAAACCATCACTTGACACTTTGGTGTTGGGTATAGGAAGCAATTCAATTCCTTGGCTACCTTACAATGAATAAATTTATGGTTACTACCTGAATCAATCAACACTATTACATTTTTCTTCTTGATGAGTCCTTCTATATTGAGAGTTTGAGGAGTGGGAATTCCTGCCAATGCATTACAGGATATGGTGAGACTCATTTATTCTCTCTTTAGGGTTGGTTCCTGGTGGATATCCTCTTCTTTTGAAGTTTTTTGTTCATTTTCTTCCTCCTCTTCACAATCTATGTAAAATAATTTCTTCTCAACACACTTATGAACTTTAGTGTATTTTCTATCACAAATGTAGCAAAGCCCTTTTTCCCTTTTTTCTTCCAATTGTTGTGGTGTCAACCTTGTAGGTTGTGGAAGTCTAGGAGAATAAACACTTGCATCTTTATAGATGTGAGTGGTAGGCTTCCTTATCGCCATAATTTTACTTTAAATTTTTATTGCCAACCTGAATGCCTTCTCGACCAATGAATCAGGTTTCCAAAGGCAGACCACATGTTGGATGTTATCCTTTAAAGTCCTTATGCAGACATCAATCATGTGTTCCTCTGGAATATAAATTACCCTTACATTCAATTTTTGGAATTCCTCAATGTGCTCCACCATTTAAGCCTCTTGTTTGAGATTTATCAATTGGATAAAGATGGTGTTGCTCTTTGTATCCTCATAATGTGCTATCATTTCCTCCATAAAAATTGACTAAGTGAAATTCTTTTTACAATAGAAAACCTGTCGATACCATATTTGTATTTTGTTCTAAATATAAAGTTGTAATGAATACCTTTGTGTATTTTGCACATTATTGTGATTAAAATATTGCTCCATCTTTAGTATCCATGTTACGTGATACTTGCCATTAAATTTCCTCATATCTATCTTTGGAATATGGTGGGTCTTCAATACAACATTTGAGTTTATGAAATCATGATTAAAATTTATTGTGTTCTCATCATGAACTTCTTGTACTACCTTTTCACCATTAGGAATCATTTCTTGTATCAACTTTGTCAAACCTTCCTTCAAACCTTCCATGTATGCTTTTCGATCATTCTTCATGTCTTCCATGTTGTCTTTCATTTTTTCATCCATCTTAGCTTCCATGCCTCTCTTCAAACCATCCATCTTATCTTCTATGTATTTCTTCAAAACTTCCATTTCATTTTTTGTTACTTTTTGCGAGAACAAAATTTGGTGCACTTGGTCTTGTAATTTTGATATATCATGTTGCACTTCTTCCTCTTCATGAGTCATAGAAGAGCCTTTTGAGGGTTTAATGGGTGTTTAATTCTTTTTAGGAGCCATTTTAGAACCCAATACTGATATATATGCTTCAATATTCCCTTAAAATCACTTAAAACTGATTTTTCAAACAAGACTCGTGTTATTTGAAAAAAAATAAAAAAATACACACCTCTTTCTTGCTTTTGAGGAGCTCAATATTGAAACTGTTGTATCTCTGTAATTTTAGATCCCTGAGATTTTATATTCAGCCCCTTAGTAGCCCTTTGAATCTTTTTTCTAATGCCACAGGTCTGACCTAATTTGGATTCTTCAAGGAAAAGTTATGCCTAATCTCCCGCAGTGACCTAATTATGGACTGGTTCAATAGAGAGAACTTGTACGGCGTGCAACGTGTCATTGTTTCCTCCTTCAGCTCTCAAATTGATACACGTGAAAATAGTCTGTGTAATTTTGGCCAATTCTTACAGAATTCCAATATGATGCTTAGAGAGAGAGTTACAATGATGTTCCCAAGGTCACCTCTTTGAGATGAAATTCGGGAGCATGCAAAAACCCTAACTTCCACAGATCATATCTCTGAAAATATTGTGAACCAAGATCTACAATTTTCACATGAAATTCCTTAGGATTTCTTTGCAAATGGGTTTTTATTTTAGATTTTGAACCTTCGTAGAAAAACTTTATAGCGAAAATTCCACGATGACCCGTTTGAAGCAACGAAACCCTAGAATCCAAAGCTCTGACACCAAATGTTATGAAACCAGCTCCCAAAATAGAAGAAAAGAGATATCAATGCCTTATAAATCAGCCACTTCGAGGGGGAAACCTCCTTCACATTACATAAATGAATAATTCTTGGATGATTCAAATGAAAAAAACCTCCTTACTATATATAGGAGTCCATGGGGTCACAAAATAATCCTAGCCAACTTAACAATAATAATGTAAGGGCACAACAATAACAATAGTGGCCTTTTATGGGGCACAATAATAACAATATGGGGACTACAGTGGTACAACATGGTGGGCCTTCAATCATGTATGCTTTTCGATCATTCTTCATGTCTTCCATGTTGTCTTTCATTTTTTCATCCATCTTAGCTTCCATGCCTCTCTTCAAACCATCCATCTTATCTTCTATGTATTTCTTCAAAACTTCCATTTCATTTTTTGTTACTTTTTGCGAGAACAAAATTTGGTGCACTTGGTCTTGTAATTTTGATATATCATGTTGCACTTCTTCCTCTTCATGAGTCATAGAAGAGCCTTTTGAGGGTTTAATGGGTGTTTAATTCTTTTTAGGAGCCATTTTAGAACCCAATACTGATATATATGCTTCAATATTCCCTTAAAATCACTTAAAACTGATTTTTCAAACAAGACTCGTGTTATTTGAAAAAAAATAAAAAAATACACACCTCTTTCTTGCTTTTGAGGAGCTCAATATTGAAACTGTTGTATCTCTGTAATTTTAGATCCCTGAGATTTTATATTCAGCCCCTTAGTAGCCCTTTGAATCTTTTTTCTAATGCCACAGGTCTGACCTAATTTGGATTCTTCAAGGAAAAGTTATGCCTAATCTCCCGCAGTGACCTAATTATGGACTGGTTCAATAGAGAGAACTTGTACGGCGTGCAACGTGTCATTGTTTCCTCCTTCAGCTCTCAAATTGATACACGTGAAAATAGTCTGTGTAATTTTGGCCAATTCTTACAGAATTCCAATATGATGCTTAGAGAGAGAGTTACAATGATGTTCCCAAGGTCACCTCTTTGAGATGAAATTCGGGAGCATGCAAAAACCCTAACTTCCACAGATCATATCTCTGAAAATATTGTGAACCAAGATCTACAATTTTCACATGAAATTCCTTAGGATTTCTTTGCAAATGGGTTTTTATTTTAGATTTTGAACCTTCGTAGAAAAACTTTATAGCGAAAATTCCACGATGACCCGTTTGAAGCAACGAAACCCTAGAATCCAAAGCTCTGACACCAAATGTTATGAAACCAACTCCCAAAATAGAAGAAAAGAGATATCAATGCCTTATAAATCAGCCACTTCGAGGGGGAAACCTCCTTCACATTACATAAATGAATAATTCTTGGATGATTCAAATGAAAAAAACCTCCTTACTATATATAGGAGTCCATGGGGTCACAAAATAATCCTAGCCGACTTAACAATAATAATGTAAGGGCACAACAATAACAATAGTGGAATTTTATGGGGCACAATAATAACAATATGGGGACTACAGTGGTACAACAATAACAATAAGGGACTACACTAATAATATAGGGACCTAACAACAAGTTTATCTCTCTAGGGACCTTCTCTGCCTACGTTGTGATGTGGGTGCTCCCACATTCTCTCTAGCATCAAGGAAAACATGTCAGCCTCTATGGTGCGCTTTTTTTAGTCTCTGGATGTCTCTGCATGAGTGGGTGCTTCCACTCTCTGTTCCTCTGCTTGTGGCTACTCCACATCTTGAGGTTCTTCTTTTGGAGCTAAGAGATCATTAACTTCATGCAACTGAAGCTCCCTCTCAAGGGAAATTCGCATGGCCTTCTCTTCATCAAATTTCACATATCTTTGGGCCTGTTGGTGTCCTGTATTTTGATAGTTTGGCAAATCAAAAGACAAGGCAACATCAGAACCAATCTTTAGAGTTACAGGAGCTAGTCCTCCTGTTCTCAGAGAGGGATCTCTCAAATATTTGTTTATTGCAAAGGTTTATCTTGTGTGCTTTGAATATTGGTTTTAGACTAGTTATTAAGTGCAGGTGTTTGGTTGTTTGTTTGGTTGAATTGATACAGCAGAATATGAAAAGTCTAGGAAAGATAGATAGAAAGGGGAAATGTCGGATTCATTGGGTAATGGAGTCAAGATAAGGTCATGACAAACTTATCAATGGATATGGGATATCAAAGGGCAAATCTAACTTGGTCGCAGGATCCTTTGGTTTTGGAGTGAGGTGGACATTAATGATTTGGGAAGAGAAGTTTAATTCTCAACAAAGGGAATTTGAAAACACAACTTGAACAATAAAGAGCTATTTGATAGACATAGCTAACCATGAATTCTACAAATCACACTTCAAGCAAATAATGATCTCAAAAAAACTTTTAAAATTAAATCTAAGATTCGGGGAACACCCTATTTCTTCAAAGATTTTATTTTAAGTGACTTAGAAAACATAAAAGTTTCACTGATAATTACGATCATAGAAGAGGGAACACCTAAACACATCTATGATCACAACTAAAGACCTTTAAGCCACCTGTTTAAGCAAGGACAAGGGGTAAGATCAGAACAGACCTCCTTGACTTACTGTAGACAAAGAAACTTCAAAGGGAGACTTCAATAACAGTCTTTAAGTGGCAACAGACAAGCAGGGAGAACCATAAATCATGCTGAAACCAACTGTTCGAACTATTAAGGAAATAAACAAGCATGAGGACTAAAGAGAGAGATTGAAGACTCTAAAATACCTCAGCAGGGGAAAACATGAAACAGTGAAGGATGAACACGTCTAAGGTGCTTCTAGGAGTCATTTCTTAGCCTAAAAATTTCAACCTACTGTAGTAAGAAATTATGGAACAAAATGAAAACAGGGGAAAACATTAAACAGTTTAGAATACTTCACCAACAGCCAAGCTCATGGATCCAATGATAGAGCCTTCTCAAGAACAAGCATGCAACAACATCATCAAGGCTTCCAAGACTTCAATTTCTTCTTCAACTTTAGCAGACTATATATTATTTCAGAGATTTTTCAGCGTTACAACTAGTGACCAACCAACCAAACAAACCCTCTACAATGGATTTATCAACAAGTTTTTATAGAGTAATGAGGAGGTCGAAAGAGAGAAAAGATCTTCTGAGTTCAATTAATACAGTTAATGCTTCTCAGCCTTTGAGGGGCTCAAGGGAGAATTTTACAGATATTTTCTTGCATTAATTGGTATACATTAAGTATTTCAACTTGCTAGAAGCTTATGTTGACTTTAAGGCTCTATGTCATCTTTTGCGACAACTCTTCTGATAGTTTATATTAGTTTCTTTGATTTGAAATAACTATTCGGCTGTAAGGGGCAGATGTGCTCTGTTCCGGTCATTACTCGGCCTTTATTTGAATGCTGTGAAAGCACAGGTGGCAATCTGGTAGTTGAGAGCAATTAATTTGCCTCTAATGTGGCAGCGGAGGCACCCTCTGTCTGATAAATATCCTTGATTTTGCCTTTAACTGTATTTAATTCAACGGATAAGGCCTTTGATAATCGATTTTTTTCCGTAATCCATTAAACTGTATAATTAATGTTTTAATCCTTCATTTCTGGTGTGTTTGGGTCTTCGACACTAATACTCTTTGATTTGATTTAATCTTACTGTGTCTTGTTGATGTGCAGGGCCGCACAGGGCTCATATGGCATCAATGCCCGTGAAGCAATTTGATGAGACGTGAATTCGAACCTTGTGGAATGATCTTCCTTTTATGAATGAAAAACCAAAGGATCGTCACCCTCGGTTTTCATTTTCTTTTTGAAACATTCGAAAACTTTAAAAAACCTGCATAAAACCAGGAAACAATTAGGAAATCCTACGTATTTTGGGTCAGACTACTTCAGAGGCTTGGATTTAGAGCGTGTCCATTGGATGATGAGCATCCAACGGTGGAGATTTCGCGTAGAGGTTAAATGGAGGCGATTGATGAAACGGTGGAGAGTTTTTAAGTCAGATCCGTTGATCTTGGATAGATCAACGATCGAGATTAGTTGTAAATATACAAAGTGAATGAGTCCCTTTATAATAATACAAGCACATAATGTGAAGAAATACAAAGGAAATAGGTAAGAATATCCTTTGGCGGAGGAAAAACATTAAAATGGAATTCGAGGTTTCTAAATGGTCGTGGGTTGTCAGATTAGATCAACACAACGAGATCAACGGTGGAGAATACGTCGAGGGGTCGCCGATCAGGGGAGGAGCAAAAAAATAATAATAAATCACACCCAATGAAATCTCTGATGCGATTAATTTAGATCCGTAGATCCGAGAATTAGATCAACATTAAGGGATGAATCGGGATATTGGCAATCGGAGTTTGGGAAAAAACTTTTAAAATGCGACAATGGAAAATCTCTGATGCGATTATATATGGACCGTCGATCTGCAGATCAAATTGATGGCAGAGATGCTTTGATCAATGCATCGTGCCTTAACCTATCCCTCGAGCTTCTTTTGGGCACGATCACCGTCCGATGAGCCGGCCTTAGATCGGACGGCGCACGTTAATATCGCACCGTGCCCATAGTCGATTTTTAATGTGCAATGAGGGCGGTAACACCACACCGCTCAAGGCCACGTGTCGGCTGGTGGCACTGATCGCTGCCGAACGGGTAAAATCGCTTTCCTCTTAGAAGCGGTGCGATAAAAACTACCCAGCTTTTCTTTTAATTTAACGACAAAAACATTTAAAACCCAAAAATTTAATACGAACAACGGTTTTGTGTATCGGGAGGGTTTTGTATTTGTGATTTGGCTTGGCGCCCGCCTACGGGGCCATGGTTTATATGGAAAGCCATATGACCGGGGATTTATGGATGAAGGGCTAATCGCAATCGGAGCTTTAAACATGGCAAAAAGAGTTGTGCGCTCGGATTTTTATGATGCGATAAGCGCTTGGTTCTGGCACCAAGGCGTGTGTAGTGGAAATGGCTAAGGACTTTAGCCCAAGGAGCTTAAACCTCTACTCAAAAATATGTATTTTTTATGAAGTTTTCAATGTTTTTCAATGGTTTTGAGGGTTTCGATAAGGCAAAGAAGGAGTCTTAGACCTTATCAAAGGGGTTTCGATGGAGGGGAAAAGGGGAAAAATATGAACATAAAGAATTTTGGTGGGGAATAAAGGGGTAAAAAATGAGGTTAGGTATGGAAGTAGAAGGAAGGGGAAAATGGTGTTTGCAGCAGTATTTCCTCATGAAGTCAGCAGAATTACAAAGTGTAAAATGGGCACAGTGGGGAAGATTTTGGACAGAGGCATGAGGCCTTCAAGAGTCTTCAGAAGATAACATCTTTTTATCAATAAAACTTCTTTCTTGAAGACTCCAAAAATGTTTTAGCCAGCATTTGATATAACAAATTTTATAGCTGGCTAACAGGGCCATTGTCATCCTATGTGCTGGAAATTACATACGATAGTTGTGAGGTGTATCGATGTACCCCAAAAATATTCCCAACTTAGTTGTTGGTTCTAGCTTTTTCCTAGCATCTTTGGTTACATGGAAATAAACTGATGAACCAAAAATTTTAAAATGCACAACATTTGGTTTCTTACTTGAAAAAACCTTCCTCTAGTGTACTTATCCCAAGAATCCAATGAGGACTTACGTTCTGCACAAATACTGTTGGGAAAAATACTGAGAGGGGGGGGGGGGTGAATCAGTATTTAGGGCAAACTAAAACTTTTTGCTTTTTCATGCTCTAAAACCCATACGCTACTTTGCTGAAGCCAACTAGCGTATACACGCGGATATCCTTCATAAAACTCACGTATACACAGAGATCTAATTATGCCATTAATTCTTCACTTATATCATTCCATCATTCATTCATTAGATGTTCTATAAACAGTAAACATGTGCAGTAAGAACAGAATAAACCATCACACATAAGAATCACACATGAACACCAGGATTTTAGGTGGAAACCCAAGTCGGGAGAAAACCACCGCTGCAGTTGCTCAGCCTTCAATATTTTATTATAGAGAAAACATCTTACAACACATGTGCTGGTGCAGACTCCTACCAGCACGCAGGCACCCACCTGCGCTCGTTTACCAGCCTCTCCTGGAAGGGAGCTCCAACCCCCTGACTCGTTTACCAGCCTCTCCTGGAAGGGAGCTACGACCCCCCGATTTCGTTTACCAGCCTCACCTGGAAGGGAGCTACAACCCCCTGACTGAAGGCTACAACCTTCAGCACCACCTTGGACCACGTTTCATCAATTTTCACACTGGATCCAACAACTTCAATAGAACACCACTTGCAGGCCACATTTCATCATCTTATTTAATCTGACCTACTCACATATTTGTGCTCCATAATTCAAACTAAATCGAAATGATAACTCAAAGATCGTAGAATACGATAGCAAAGAATATAGTAATCGTATTAGACATTTCATACCCCATGCTTCAGCAAACCCTAGTTTGCATACGCTCTTTCCTTTCACTGATACCGCGTATATACGCGCCTTTTACCATACAAACCCGCATATACTTCTGTACATATTAACTACACTTTTCATCACAGATACGCGTTTTTATCTTCTCAAAATGGGGTTGCCAGATATATGCGCTTCTCTTCTCCTGCGTCAAACTAGCGTATGGTTCTTCAGACATTTAGGTCATTGCAATTCTTCAGAACAGATACATCACACAGATTTAACCCTTTACTTCAGACAGATGTTCGCCTCATTTCAGATCTAAACATTCCATAAACAGATCTAGCAAATACAAATACATTCCAGATCTAGATACCCTTCTTCATTATTTTCTTCATTGGTGCTTCATGCATTCAGATCTATCATTCAACTGTAACCCTTTCCATTCAGATATACTTCAGAGAGAAGTATTTATTCAAGCTCAGACATCTTGCCCTCACACTCATGATTTGCACAATGAATTTCTTCTCTTTATATAGGTTTACCCTTTTTCAATACCATGAGCCAAAACCACATTACTTCCGACGTATTCTCGGACGGGTCATTTAGAAGAATCATTACCCAATATTAACAATAATACCATGGTGGTTACCCCCCCGTGTTTTGCACTTTATGAGCGCTTTTGCCCATACGCTACTTGGCACGTTGTTTCCTCGCGTGCATACGCAACTTCTCGTAGGTAACCGCGTATGCCTTGAGACATACTCTTTCACTCTTCCTGGAGGATCAGTTACATCGACCTTCTTTCTCATTCCCTTCGTACCACCGTAGATACATCATATTTACTTCATCAAGTAGGTTGCCATCATCTTCATCAAGTGGGTTGCCATTCAAGGACAACACTCAGCATCATATTGCTAACAAACATCATTTCATATTAGATTTACATCATTTACCAAGTCCATCACGTCAAGAATAACTTCATCAGGTGGATTGCCATCAAGGACAACACATGTCAACAGTCACATGTCTTCATCTTCATTCAATGGGTTGCCATCAAGGACAACACTCTGCATCATATTGCCAACGATCTCACCCTTTGGACTTGATGGCAACCACGATGGTGTTTGGTTACCACAACAGATAGGTACATTAAGAATACAATGACACCATGTCACTTTCCCATTTTGACACCATTCTTTCTCTTCATTCAAACACCATGTCACTCTCCCCCTTTGACATCAAGGGCAAAGGGCGGATCAAAACCAACACACTCTCCCCCTTTTCTCCTCATGTAGAAGAAGCGTTCTGCAAATCTGATATATACTGAAGTGACCAAGCTCCCCCTGAGTTCATGCTGAATCTTCAAACATATTTTTTAAGGAAGTACATGACTCTATGAACTTCCTATCACAAAAGACTCATACTTATATCAAAGATCCAACCAAGTGGATTTACCTATGAGACCCAAATACCCAACCAAGTGGGTTTACACATTTCAACTCAACTACCCAACCAAGTGGGTTTACAAAATTTGTCAAGTCCTTACATGACTGAATATTACAATTTTACATCATGGGTCTCAACAAGACCTTTTCATCAAAATACAGATATGACCAAGACCAGAAAAACCTCAAGAGAGATCATATATCAGAACCACCATAATGCCAACAATGCATTATACTCAGCAAGACTAGGGCTCCCCCTGAAAATGTGCATCCGAACATCCTTTCCATATGACTAAGGCTCCCCCTTAGTTTGTGCATCCTGAACACTTTCAACCAATCATCAAGGCATATTTAAAACATCAGAGATTGAAACAGTATTATAAGAGCTGGAACATCACCAGAGATACCAGAGATACCAAACAGCACTGCAGCTGTGCTGAAGAGAGTTGACCCCAAACAGAAATTTGTCAGCAATTAGACATACACGGTTTTCCGTGCATGAACTCGCGTATATACGTGACTGTGTTTCAGGAAATCCGCGTATCCAATACCATCTTCTATACTTTAACTAGATCTGATCCTCTGTGAGAAAAAGACAGTGTTCAGCTTCTTTCTGAGATATTTGAATGCTTCCCTGGAATACAGATAGATAGAACAGAGTAGTTGTGTCTTCAAGCGTCATCCAACGGTTGTAGCATAAGCACATTAGTAACCAAGCCTTCAGATTCTTTGCAGCATCAATACAATCTTTCCAAGAGAAATTATCATACCATAACAACATCTTCAAATATGTGTCAATCATCCATGTGGTCCAATGTCACCATGATCTTTAAGATTTAACATGAAGTAACATATGTAGGGAAAAGATCTCAACCATAGTAACAAACTCTGCATGATCTATTCTTATTTCTGAATCAAATGACTTCCAACTCATCCATGTGTGAGCACAAAAGATACTTTTCAGCAAACAGGGCTCAAAATATCATCATAATAAACCATATACCAAGTCATCATCATTTGAGCATGAGTATCACAATAACCAAAGAATAAGCAGTCATAGTGCCAACAATGCAATCATTAGTATTCAACCTGCTGCTCCCCCTGAACCAGTGCTCCTCCTTAACTTGTGCAACCTGAACACCTTCATCAGCAAGTCATCAGCAACAATCTCTGCATGATCTGTCCTTATCTTTGAATTATAAGACTTTCATCTCAGCAACGAATACTCTTCATCAAGAAGCAAACAGGACTCATCCATAATCTTCAACATAAGAAACCATGTATCATTTCATTAGCATGAGTATAACCAGAAAAATGCTAACAGTACAATCATTAGCAGTCAGACTGATGCTCCCCCTGAACCTCTGCTCCTGATCTTCAGCTGTCATCCCAATTCTCTTATCATTAATGCATACGCGACTGTGTCTGCTGGAACTCGCGTGTATACGCGACTTTTGTTCATCGAACCCACGTATGGAAAGTGAAGCATAGAAATTTTCACATTCCTTCATCTCCCCCTGAACTTGTCCTTCCTGTACCTGTCTTCTTCATATCAGATGCTCTGTCAGAAATACATATAACCAGAATAATCAAATCAACCATGAGAATCATCATACATTGCTCCCCCTTTGATGATACATCCCCATAATGTATCTCACATTACTTCTGCAGTCATTCAGAGAAGTAAGCTTCAGAAGCGGATGACTGCAGTAGGGTCAATATTCCCTACTTTTCTGATTGGTCCTCCATCTTTTTCCAGATTTGTTTGAACTTTCTATTTGTGTGCTGGAAGTTATCCAATTTCTCATATCTGTTCATCCTGCATTCCTTTTCCACATGACCATACTTATTACCAGCATAACATTTCATGTGACCAGAGAAGTAAGCATAAGGATCATAGTGTGTTTCTCTGTTCTTCCTCCTATTGCAATCAGCTGCTTTGTGACCATACTTGTTGCATGAAAAACAATATCCCTTGAAGCTACCAGAGTACCTTTCTGAGTAGAATCTATTTGTTTGTGGCTGAATTATTCCGCTTCTGCAATTTGCTGCAACATGCCCATAATTATGAAATTTAAAATATTCAACGTCCTTGAATGAATTCCTTTGAGATTTCATGATTGTTGGTTGACCTTTTGTTTCTTTCAACTCTTCAGGTTTTGCATTGACTTTCTTTGAATCTTTAGCACTTCCTTGTGAACTAAATTCTCCTTTAACAGTTTCATGAAAACCAAGACCAAGTTTGATAGCAGGAGACCTTTGATTACTCAGAATATTGTCCAAAATATTAGTACTATCTTGAAACCTCAAAAGTTTAACCTTTTCTTCTAATTTACCTTTGAGAATGTTTACCTCAACCTCCAAGGCTTGACATTGCTTTTTCATGCTTTCTTCTTTCCTTCTTCCATCTTCTACTTGATCATTCAGATTTAGAATCTCTTCTTTCAACCCATTTCCTTGTTCTTCAAAAGTTTGTAAGAGTTCTTCATTCTTCTTCTTCGATGCTTCGAGATTTACTTTCAGAGATATGTTTTCTGCTTCAAGTCCTGCATTCTTCTTATTTGATTTATCCAGATCTTCTTTGAGGGAGATGATTTCTGCTTCAAGACCTTCCTTTTCAAATGATTGTAGAGGTTCCTCATTCCTCTTATTTGATGTTTCGAGATCTGCTTTCAGAGAGATTATTTCTGCTTCAAGTTTTTCACCTTGATTGGTTGCATAAGTGTACAACCCTTGATACTTGTCTATCTGTCCATTTAGTGTTTCTATCTTTTCATTCATCCTAGAGATCACATCTTTGTAGATAGATTCCTTCCTTTCAAATTGATACCAATCATTACTTTCATCATTTGCTTCTAGATTTTCACTCTCCTTAGATGAATTTTGCTGATCTTCAACTTTAATCTTGACAGCTTCTTCTAGATCCAGACTGTTACTTTCACTATCTTTGCCTTTGCATATACAGGTAAGTGAAATACAAGAACAATGATCAATACCTATTTCATCTTCTTCAATTTCTGTTATACATGATTTCTGAGGTATCTCCTTTCCTTGAGTAACCTGAGCACTTGTAGAGCTTGGTTAGAATCTTCTTCATCTTCACTGGACACTTCATCATCATCTTCATTTGCATAATAACTCTTCCTCTTTTCAAATTGTTTCCCTTTACCATGTTTTTCTCTATAAGGACATTTAGCAACATAGTGACCAACTCTTCCACAATCAAAACATTTGAAGGGAAGTTTACCTTTGAATCTTCCAGTACCTATTTGGAGTTTTCTCACAAAATTTGCTTTTTCTTCTTCGGATATATAGCTGGATTCTTTGACAACTTCCTTTTCTTTTCCTTTTGCAGGCACCTTAAAAGCAGCTTCTTTGATTTGAGAAGGACCTCCTTGTCTCATTTCAAAAGCAGTCAGAATACCATGTAATTGAACAATAGTAAGAGTTTGAAGATCTTGCCTTTCTTCAATAGCTGAAACTTTAGAGTCAAATTTTGAAGTCAAGGATCTTAAGACCTTTTCCACCAGAGTAGTATCAGTTATGGTTTCACCCAAATTTCTCATTCGATTTACAATATCATCCAGACGAAGAAAGAAACTGGCAACACTCTCATCACTATGCATCTTCAAATTTTCATATTCAATTCTCAGAGTTTGGAGTTTTGCACTTTTTACCTTTGTGTCTCCTTCATAGCTCAGAATGATTTTGTCCCATATTTCTTTTGCTGAATGTAGCTGCATCACTTTAGCAAATTCTGATTCAGACATGCTTCCCAATAAGACATTCACCGCTTTGGCATTGATTTCATACTTCTTTCTTTCAGCTGCATCAGTAGGAATACTTGCCGGGTATTGATAACCTTCTTCCACGATTGCCCATACATCTGCACCAAGACTTTGCAGATATGCTTTTGTACGTACCTTCCAGAATATCAGATTGCTTCCATTGAATAGAGGTGGCTTTATATACATTACTCCTTCTTGACTTCCCATTGCGACGGATCTCCTTTAAGCGATCAAGCTTCTGCACAAGAACCCGCCTCTGATACCAATTGTTGGGAAAAATACTGAGAGGGGGGGGGGGGGGGTGAATCAGTGTTTACTGCATATTCAAAACTTTTTACTTTTTCATTCCTTAAAACCCATACGCTACTTTGCTGAAGCCAAGTAGCGTATACACGCGGATATCCTTCATAAAACTCGTGTATACACAGAGATCTAATTATGCCATTAGTTCTTCACTTATATCATTCCATCATTCATTCATTAGATGTTCTATAAACAGTAAACATGTGCAGTAAGAATAGAATAAACCATCACACAAAGCATCACACATGAACACCAGGATTTTAGGTGGAAACCCAAGTCGGGAGAAAACCACCGCTGCAGTTGCTCAACCTTCAATATTTTATTATAGAGAAAACATCTTACAACATATGTGCTGGCGCAGACTTGACCAGCACGCAGGCACCCACCTGCGCTCGTTTACCAACCTCTCCTGGAAGGGAGCTCCAACCCCCTGACTCGTTTACCAGCCTCTCCTGGAAGGGAGCCACGACCCCCCGATCTCGTTTACCAGCCTCACCTGGAAGGGAGCTACGACCCCCTGACTGAAGGCTACAACCCTCAGCACCTCTATGGACCACGTTTCATCAATTTTCACACTGGATCCAAAGCTTCCTTTAGGACACAACTTGCAGGCCACGTTTCATCATATTTTCAAACTGGACCCACTCCACATATTTAAGCTCCATCATTCAACCAAACTGAAACAGACAACTCAGAACTGTAGAATACAGATAGTAGCAACACAGCAGAACAGATCAGTCATTTCATACCCCATGCTTCAGCAAACCCTAGTTTTCATACGCGCTTTCCTTTCACTGATATCGCGTATATACGCGCCTTTTACCATACAAACCTGCGTATACTTCTGTACATATTACAGAACTAATTTCACTGCGCATACGCGCTTTATCTTCAGTGAAGCCGCGTATATACGCGCTTCTTCTGCGTCAAACTAGCGTATGGTTCTTCAGACATTTAGGTCATTGCAATTCTTCAGAACAGATACATCACACAGATTTAACCCTTTACTTCAGACAGATGTTCGCCTCATTTCAGATCTAAACATTCCATAAACAGATCTAGCAAATACAAATACATTCCAGATCTAGATACCCTTCTTCATTATTTTCTTCATTGGTGCTTCATGCATTCAGATCTATCATTCAACTGTAACCCTTTCCATTCAGATATACTTCAGAGAGAAGTATTTATTCAAGCTCAGACATCTTGCCCTCACACTCATGATTTGCACAATGAATTTCTTCTCTTTATATAGGTTTACCCTTTTTCAATACCATGAGCCAAAACCACATTACTTCCGATGGTATTCCTGGACGGGGTCATTTAGACGAATCATTACCCAATACAATGGGTCAATACCATGGTGGTTACCCCTGGTTTTGCACTTTATGAGCGCTTTTTCCCATACGCTACTTGGCACGTTGTTTCCCGCGTGCATACGCGACTTCTCCTAGGCAAATTCGCGTATGCCTTGAGACATACTCTTTTCATCATAGATCTAGCACATACTGAATTTCTTTCTTCATTCCCTTCTGTACTCACTGTAGATACATCAGATTTACTTCATCAAGTAGGTTGCCATCATCTTCATCAAGTGGGTTGCCATTCAAGGACAACACTCAGCATCATATTGCTAACAAACATCATTTCATATTAGATTTACATCATTTACCAAGTCTATCAAGTCAAGACTAGCTTCATCAGGTGGTTTGCCTTCAAAGACAACACATGTCAACAGTCTCATGTCTTCATCTTCATTCAGTGGGTTGCCATCAAGGACAACACTCTGCATCATATTGCCAACAAATACTATTGTGTTGCATTCTTCAACCCACGGATGAAACAGTAGGCCCTAATCATGCAACATCGCTTGTGCTACTCCCACAATAGTTATGTTCTTCCTTTCTGCAACCCCATTTTGTTGTGGGCTATGAGGTGATATCAATTCTCGTCGAATTCCTTCTAAAGAAAAAAATTTCTTGAATTCGTTCAAGACATATTCTCCACTATTGTCGCTCCTGAGAGCCTTCACTTTCTTCACTGTAACTTTCTTGACAAGTGCTTTCAAACTCACAAAACTTTGAGAACATCTAATATTTTTTCTGCGTGAAGAATATCCAACATTTGCATGAAAAATCATCTACAAAAATCACATAATACCTGTGTTTTGTTGTGGAGGTTGTCGAGAACGATCCACACACATATGATTGAACTCTTTCAAGGATCACCTTTGCTCGGTTGTCCTTATCATGAAAGGTGGATTTGGAGTACTTCCCCAATGTACACCCTTTGCATGTATCTCTCTACTCAAGTGCACCCTTGGGAAGTCCTGTAGAAATCTGTTGCATGATCTTCAAAGCACCATGGTGTAGATGACCCAATCTTCTATGCCATAACTCACCGATGTCTCGGTTATTGACCTTCTCTGAATTTGTGATCAATGCAACACAATATTCTACATCAAATTTGTAGAGGTTATTTACCCAAACCCCAATATTCTTCACCTGTCATGTGGATTTGTGACGAAGGAACGTCTTTCCTTTGCTAAATATCACATCATAGCCATGGTCTTCCACATAGCAACTAAAACTAAATTCTTCTTTAAACTAGGAACATACATGACATATTTTAATGTGAGAGGAGTATCAAACTCCCTCTGAAAGGTAATTGTACCTATGTGGGTCGCACTATACCTCCCGTCATCTCCCATATTGATGTGCATTTGGAGATCCTTCTCCTCCAAGTTGTTGAAGAATTATTTGTTTCTGATCATATTGAATGAAGTTCCACTATCCAAGTACCACACCGAACCCATCACCGATGACACCATGCATGTGATGAGAGTGAAATCTAACTCGAATTGTGAAGCAAGTGCTTCACCTGCCGCTCCTCCTGAGGCCTTCCTTCCGGCCTTCTTGTGCGGACACTTTGTGGCATAGTGTACAAGCTCATGACAATGAAAACATTTTGTCTTTGATAAGTCCTTCGTCTTTCCTGCCTGACTAGAATCTAATTTGGAATGGGATGCCTTCCCTTTCCCTTTCTTCGCATTTCCATTCAAGTCACAATTCTCCTCATCACCAATCTTTGATAAGGATCCATCTATGTTATTTCATTAAATCTCTTCTTGTACCAAGTTGGACCACAGTCGCTCCCACTCTGGTAGCTTCTCCCTCCCATTCACCGAATCCCAGTCATTGTGCCAACTCTTGGGAAGGCCTAGAATTGTTAGGCTCACTAGATCATCCTCGAAAACTATAACACCAACACTTCAAAGCTCATTTCCACATTGAATTAACTTCTTCAAGTATTTTGGTATTATGTCGCCCTTCTCCATCTTAATTTTTGTGAGCTTGTTCTTCGATGCCAACTTCCTAAGGTCATTGTTGTTATGAAATAAATCTGTTAAGGCCTTCCACATAGCATATGGAGTTGTCTTTCCATGGAGGTTCAAGACAATATGATCTCGAACTCCTTGTAACATAATCCTTATTGCCTTTGCTACATTTTTCTTCCATGCATCAATATTTTGAGCATATGTTGTTGTAGTCCTAGGAATAACATTGTCTATGAACTCCTTCAACCCATTGTCTTCCAAAACTGCCTCCATCTTGTCCTTCCAAGCTATGTAATTCGAAATACCCTTAAGGGCATATTCAAATCTTTATCCATAGAAAGAAAACTTGATTCTGTTGTTGGTCCTGAAGAGTAAATATGCAAATTTGATTCACATGTTCAAAACAAACTTGTATTATTCTCCTCTATAGTGACTCATGCTTTGATACCACAGTAGAAAATCCACATAGATTCAATTGATCTTGTAATATGCTAAAATAAAATACTTGAATCTATTCTACAAATTGCAGAAACCAATTACGATCGCACAAACACATGAACATGAAAGAGAAAGAAATTCAATTGCACAACACAAAGATTTGTCCGGGGAAAGCCTTAGCTAAAAACCTCACTATCTATGTATTGCATTAAGTCAATAATATGAAACAATACAATGCTTCTTTGAGGCTTGAGAGCTTTCTGCACTATCTCTGACTACCTCACACTGATCCAAGCAAGTTTGGTCCAATACTTAACCAATTTCTTGCCTATGGATGCTCAGCCTTGCTTGCGCAATCCTTAGGGAAATTGAGCCCCTATTAATTAGGAAATTCCCAGTAATTGATTTTGTAATACATATAAGGCCTTCTGGTGACCTCATGCATGACACGTACAATTTTCTAATTATACAATTGATAGTATACTTCCCTTTAACTCCAATCTCAACTGGGTCTTCCTCAAAACTGACATGAAACAACTATTTATAGAAAATATTTAGTTATCTGATTGATCATTGCATACGAATTAAATCATATTTAATTCACTGGACCTCTCACTAATTCCTCCATCAGTTAGAACTAGTTAAATTGATTTTAACTCAAGTTAAATAATTATAACTCGAAATAAATTGTAACTGGACCCCATAAAACTTAGAGAGAAATTTGCATGCCTCCAGTTTGACCCTCAACTCGAATTGACTGTGATATCTCAGTCTTCCTAACTCAGCTAACTTGTACAAGTTTTCATGTGATGTGGAATTACAATTTCCTTCTAATTTAATTAAGGGAAAATTAAATTAGAAGCCTCTTCTTGTTGCCAATTTCAACACCCTCCTTAGGCTCCTAAGACTCTTCTAGTTTGATATTTGCACTGAAAATGGTAGCACTAAATTCTGCATCGTTGATCCACTTTCATTTATCTTGGTCCAAATAAGAATCGAAGTGAGAGTCCATTTCTTTTTCTTTAAGATTAGCCAATAATGATTTTTTTGAGTGTCATTCATCAATGATATTCAAACAGATTTTGTGGAACTCACACCACTTTCTAAGGTCCTTCTTAGACTTCCCATTACCCTTCTTTTCCTCTAAATTTGGGTGGTTTTATTGAGGTTGGATCTCTTTGTTTTGCCATTTGAGGCCACTGTTTCCAGGATTTTGTTATGGTTTATTTGCATACCTGAACTCGTGCTTATTCCTCTACTTCAATTTCTTTTCAATTTTAACATATTGATAAGCGGGTTGTAATGAGGATATGTCCAAGAATCAATCCTTGTTTGGATTAACTTTTGTAGTCCATTATTGTACTTCAGAACCAGGTGCCACTTAGAGTATTTTATACCCATCTTTGAGCGCAATGTACGGAAAATATTGGTGTACTTCAACACTGCTCAATCTCTCTCTTGTTGTAGAGTTTTCCATCTCGTGTACTAATCATGATAGTTCCCTATAGGGTAGAATTCCTCCTTGAGGACATAAACAAAATATTCTCAAGTGTGCCATGCATGGAATATTTAAAACTCTTATTTTTTGTGTCTCTCAGAGTAACCTTTCCACAAATATTTGACATGGGGAGGGCCTTTGAGAAGTGTGAAGATGATATTTTCATTGTCGATTTTTTTTTGGGCAAAGTAATAACCCTCTAACATATTTAAGAATTTGTTTATGGCCTTCAAATAAGGGGGTATAGTAAAATCAACTTGCACCTTGAAGCGTGTCACACCTGTGAAATTGTTGCTTATTGAAGGTAACTCACTATTGTTGGTAATCGTCAAAGGATTTGGGTGAAATTGTCTATCATTTCAATCCTCCATCAGATGAGCAATTCCTCAAGCAACAACATGATAGGATCTCCTTCTCTATCATATCTCTTTTCTTCCAGCATGGGAGGTGACTTGGGTTGGTGAAAGTAATCATTCCCAACTAAAACTAGCACAAGACCCACTTCTTTGTACCATGACCTCATCAGGGACATGCAGTAAGAAAAGACGAGTAGAATGCTCTGATACCACTTATCCAAGTTGTGCAAGGAATGAAATGAAAGGTAGGAAAGAAAATGAAGCACAAATATATATATATATATATATAAGAGAGTATAATAATATAGAAAAAACCCAACTTTTCTTAATAAATGAAATAAAAAAATATTATAGAACACAAACTGACTAGAATAGTGGTAGCCATCTTTGAAGAGAGAGAGATATGATGGCTACACGCCTTCACCAAAATATGTTTCAATAGGCTAAAAATGGTCTTTTAACATGAAGAAAAAAACCCTAGAGGGCCAAAACCCTAACCCTAGAAGATGAAGCACTAAAAGGTTTGTGGGACCTAAGTCAGATAGTTGGTGCATCAACTTTCCAGGGTCCCAACTTTTGCATACAATCTTCATTTGGGTCACATAGTAGCTCAATGGAAAGAAATATCTAAGTATTACAAATTTTCGTTGGGGCTAGGGCATGCCATGACAACCCCTGGGCCCCTGAATGGACAAAAAAACATTGTTAAGAGCCTCAAAACAATTATAGAGGTTTGGAACTTGAAAAACCATAGAAAATCTACGAAGTAGGTATAGAATTGTTGAGCCAATGGAAGAGGTGGGTGGCCACCTATATCCACCTGGATAATTTAAGGAGTCTTATGTCTCTATTGGGATTTTGATAGTCCCTTTCTCTCTTATTGTCGTTTCCTTCAATATTCCATGAACAATGAATGCCTTATTGGTGGATTCAAAAGCTTTCCACTTCACGTTGTTAGGTCCCTATATTACTAGTGTAGCCCTTATTATTGGTAGTGTAGCCCCCTTATTATTGTTGTTGTACCCCTCTAGCCCACATATTGTTATTATTGTGGCCCATAAACTCCATTATTGTTATTGTTGTGCCCTTACATTATTATTGTTAGGTCGGCTAGGATTATATTGTGACTCCATGACTCCTATATATAGAAAGGAGGTTTTACCATTTGTATCATCTAAGCATTGTTCATTTATGTAATGTAAAGGAGGTTTCCCCCTCGAAGTGGCTCATTTCTAAGGTGTTGATCTCTATTTTTTTCTATTTTGGGAGTTGTTTCATAACATTTGGTATCAGAGCTTTGGATTCTAGGGTTTCACTGCTTCAAATAGGTCATCGTGGAATTTTCGCTATAATTTTTTTTGTACGAAGTTTCAGATGCTAAAAAAAAAAAACATTTGCGAATAAATACTAAGGAACTTCGTGTAAAAATTTTAGATCTTGGTTCACAATATTTTTGGAGATATGATCTGTGGAAGTTAGAGTTTTTGTTGGCTCCCGAATTTCATCTAAAAGAGGTGACCTTGGGAAAATTAGCATAACTCTCTCTCTGAGCATTGGATTCGAATTCTGCAAAAAGTAGACAAAAGTACATAGACTGTAGTTTTATGTGTATCAATTTCAGAGCATAAGGAGGAAACAATGATACGTGGCACATCGTACAAGTTCGCTCTACTGAGCTAATCCATAATTAGGTCATTGTGGGAGATTGGACATAACTTTGTCTTGAAGAATCCAAATCAAGTTAGACCTGTGGCATTGGAAAGAAGATTTAGAGGGCTACTACAAGACCGAAGATAAAATCTCAAGGATCTGAAATTACAGAGATACATCAGTTTCAATATCGAGCTCCTCAAAATCAAGAAAAAAGTGTGTATTTTTTTTCGAATTGCATAAGTCTTGTTTGAACAATCAGTTTGAAGTGATTCCAAGGGTATATTGAAGCATAGATATCAGTATTGGGTTCTAAAATGCCCTATAAAAATAATTCAACATCCATTAAGCCCCCATAATACTCTACTATGACTCATGAAGAGGAAGAAGTGCAACATGATATATCAAAATTGCAAGAGGAAGTGCACCAAATTTCGCTCTCGCAAAGAGAAACAAAAAATGAAATGGAAGTTTTGAAGAAAGGCATGGAAGCTGAGATGGATGGTTTGAAGAATGGCATGGAAGCTAAGATAGATGACATGAAAGCTAACATGGAAGGCATGAATAATGATCTAAAAGTAGACATGGAAGTTTTGAAGGAAGGTTTGACAAAGTTGTTACAAGAAATTATTCCTAATGGCGAAAAGGTAGTAGATGAAACTCATGATGAGAACAAAATAAATGTTAATCATGATTTCATATACTCTAATGCTGGATTAAAGACCCACCATATTCCAAAGATCGATATGAGGAAGTTTGATGGCAAGGATCTTGTAACATTGATACTGCATATGGAGCAATATTTTTATCTCCATAATGTGCAAAACACACAAAATGTACGCATTGCAACTTTATATTTAGAACTAAATACATTTGTATGGTATCGATGGCTTTGATATCGTAAAAAAATTGTCACTTGGACAATTTTTATGGAGGAAATGATAGCACATTATGAGGTTACAAATAGCAACACCTTCTTTAGCCAATTGATAAATCTCAAACAAAAGGATTCAAAGGTGGAGCACCTTGAGGACTTCCAAAAATTGAATATAAGGGAAACTGATATTCCAGAGGAGCACAGGATTGATGTCTTCCTAGGGACTTTAAAGGATAACATCCAACATTAGGTTTTCCTTTGGAAACTTGATTCATTTGAGAAGGCATTAAGGTTGGCAAGAAAAAATGAATGTAAAATCATGGTGACAAGGAAGCCTACCACTCGCATCTATAAAGATGGAAGTGGTGCTACTCCTAGACTTCCACAACCTACAAGGTTGACACCACAACAATTGGAAGAAAAAATAGCAAAAGTGCTTTGCTACAGCTGCGATAGAAAATACCCTAAAGGTCATAAGTGTGCTAAGAAGAAATTATTTTGCATAGATTGTGAGGAGGAGGAAGAAAATGAACAAGAAACTTCAAAAGAAGAGCATATACGCCAGGAACCAACCCTAGAGAAAGAAGAAATGAGTCTGACCATATCCTGTAATGCATTGGCAACTCTCAATATAGAAAGACATACCAAGAAGAAAAAGGTAATAGTGTTGATTGATTCGGGTAGTACCCATAATTTTATTCATTGTAAGGTAGCCAAGGCATTGAGTTGCTTCCTATACCCAACATCAGAGTGTCAAGTGATGGTTGCAAATGGAAGAACTATAAATTTCTCTAGAAAATGCCATAATATCAAGCTAACCATGGGGGAATATGTATTGAATAGTCCAATGCTTTCCATTCCAATGGGAGGAGCTGATGTTGTACTAGGATTACATTGGTTACAATATTTGGGGATGATAGTTTTTAATTTTCAAGAAATCTTCTTGAAATTTTTTTGGAAGGAAAGGAAGTTGAATTACGGGGGGTATCGCAGGGAAGATGAGAAAGATAATATGCTCTAATGTCATGACAAATCTTTCGAAGAAAGAACAATGAGGTGTAATTGCACAATTATGCTCACTAGAAGTTCCAACAGCAAAATCATCTATTTCTATAGATCTCCAAAAAGTATTGGACAATCATTCCAAGGTGTTTGAAACTCCCAAGGGACTCCTACCTATTCGTGATCATGATCATGCTATGCATTTGATTCCAAGAAATGTTCCTCCAAACATCAGGCCTTATAAATATCCTTATGTCCAAAAGAGATAAATTGAACATATGATTGCAGAAATGTTAGAGGCTGGTATAATTCAACCTAGTCAAAGTTCTTTCTCTACTCCAGTAGTATTGGTGCACAAGAAGGATTGATCATGGCGCATGTGTCCAAATTATAGGGAGCTCAATAAGCTCACTATTAAAGATCAATTTCACATTCCTGTGATTGATGAATTATTGGATGAATTACATGGAGTAATCTATTTTACCAAGTTGGATCTTCGTTCATTATATCATCAAATAAATATCCTTATGTCCAAAAGAGATAAATTGAACATATGATTGCAGAAATGTTAGAGGCTGGTATAATTCAACCTAGTCAAAGTTCTTTCTCTACTCCAGTAGTATTGGTGCACAAGAAGGATTGATCATGGCGCATGTGTCCAAATTATAGGGAGCTCAATAAGCTCACTATTAAAGATCAATTTCACATTCCTGTGATTGATGAATTATTGGATGAATTACATGGAGTAATCTATTTTACCAAGTTGGATCTTCGTTCATTATATCATCAAATTAGAATGAAGACTGAAGATATTCCGAAAACAACATTCGAACTCATGAGTGTCATTATGAATTTTTGGTCATGCCTTTTGTCCTTACCAATGCACCTTCTACATTTCAAGGGTTGATGAATTCCATTTTCAAACCCTTCCTTAGAAAATTTGTGTTAGTATTTTTTAATGATATACTAATCTACAACAAGTCTTGGAAGGATCATGTTCAACATGTTCACAGGGTGCCCAAACTATTGGAGGAGAAACAATTATATGCAAAAACCTCCAAATGTTTCTTTGGAGTACAATAAGTGGAATATTTGGGTCATATTGTATCTTAGGAGGTTGTTAAGGTAGACCCTAACAAAATTAAAGCCATTAAAGAATGCAAAGTCCCCACAACCATAAAGTAGTTGCAAGGATTTCTTGGGTTAACAACGTATTATTGCAAGTTTGTTAAGAATTATGGGATAATAGCAGCACCTATAACAACATTATTGAAGAAAGATGGATTTTCATGGACTCTTGAAGCAACTAAGGCCTTTGAACATCTTAAAGAGGCAATGTGCCTAGCACCGGTCTTAGCTACGCTAGACTTCACAAAAACCTTTATTATGGAATGTGATGCCTCAGGAAATGGAGTTGTTGTTATTTTAATGTAAGAAGGAAGACCCATTACTTTTGAAAGTCGTCCAATTAAAGGAAAGTATTTACATAAAGCTATTTATGAGAAGGAAATGTTGGCAATACTACATGCACTAAAGAAATGGCGACCTTACCTAATGGGAAGACACTTCAAGGTAAAAATTGATCATGATAGTCTTAAATAATTTTTGGAACAAAGACTATCTTCAGAAGAGCAGCAAAAATGGGTCACAAAGATGTTGGGTTATGACTTTGAAATCATCTACAAAAAATGGGAGCTAAATGTTGTTTCAAATGCACTCTCAAAAAAGGATGAAGAGGTGGAAGCATTGCTTTGTGCCATTTCTATTATCCAACCAGATTGGATAACCAAAGCAAGGGATGAATGAAAGAATGACAAAGAAGTGTGGACACTCATTCAAAAGTTGCAGCAAAATCCTAGTACATCTAATACATTAGTTGGAAAAATGATTCCTTATGGTACAAAATTCGCTTATATCTTTGTAAGAATTCCCAACTAAAACAAAATATTCTTTTGGAATTGCACACCTCTCCCTTAGCATGACACTCGGGATTTTTAAAAACTTACCACAGGGTGAAGAAAGATTTTTTTTGGGATGCCCTTAAATCTGATATTCAGAAGTTTGTGGCAGAATTTTTGGTTGGCCAACAAAATAAAGTTGAGACAATTAAGACCCCGAGTCTGCTACATCCTTTATCCATTCCAAGTCAACGTTGGGAGGAGGTTTCAACGGATTTTACCACAAGTTTACCTAATTCCAAAGGAAAGAGTGTCATCATGGTCGTAGTTGATAGACTTACCAAGTATGCACACTTTTGCGCATTATCTCATCCATTTAAAGCAAGTACAGTTGTTGCTGCATTTATGGAAACAATTCAAAAGCTACATGGAAATCCAAAGATTATTGTAAGTGACAAAGATCCCATTTTTACGGGAAAGTTTTGGACGGAATTATTTTCGTGTTTCGATATTCAACTAGCTCATAAATCATCTTATCATTCTCAATCTGATGGGAAAACTGAGATAGTGAACAAATGTTTGGAAATATATCTTTGTTGTTTTGTCTCTGATAAACAAACATAATGGGTCAAGTGGTTACCTCTGGCTAAATGGTGGTATAACACTTCCTTTCATACTGCAACAAAAATTACCCCATTTATGGCACTTTATGGATATCATCCACCATCCATCACATCATCTTTAAGAGAAAATTCTAAGGTTCAAGCAATGGACGATCACATCCAGCATCAACAACAAGCTCTCCCACTCTTAAAGGATAACCTAAATTTGGCACAAAATCGAATGGAACAACAAACAAATCAACATTGCAACGAGAGGAGTTTTGATGTAGGAGACTGGGTATTTTTACAGCTACAACCATATAAACAAATGTCCCTCAAGCAAGCTAAGAAAGATAATAAATTATCACCAAAGTACTATGGTCATTACAAGGTGTTGCAAAAGATTGGTACTATGGCATACAAATTGGAGCTTCCGGCTTCTTCTCGAGTGCACCCAGTTTTCCATGTTTCATGCTTAAAGAAGGTTATAGGTGACAAACTTCCAGTTCAAACAATATTGCCAGAACTTGATGAGGAAGGAAAAATCGTATTGGAACTTGAAGAAGTCACGGAAACAAGAATTCGACAGCTACGAAATCGATCAATTTCAGAGTATCTCATCAGGTGGAAGAGCTTACCCACTAAAGATTCCACATGTGAGGATGAGAATTTTATACAGAAGCATCGATAGCTACTCAAGCATTAAGGAAAACACTTTTTTGAAGGAGAGGGGCATGTTAGGTCCCTATATTAGTAGTGTAGCCCCTTATTGTTGGTAGTGCCCCCTTATTATTGTTGTACCCCTGTAGCCCCCATATTTTTATTATTGTGCCCCATAAAAGTCTTTATTGTTGTTCCTTTACATTAATATTGTTAGGTCGACTAGGATTATATTGTGACGCCATGACTCCTATATATAGAAAGGAGATTTTGTCAGTTGTATCATCCAAGCATTGTTCATTTATGTAATGTAAAAGAGGTTGCCCCCTTGAAGTGGATGATTTATAAGGCATTGATCTCTCTTTTCTTCTATTTTGGGAGTTGGTTTCATAACACACGCCCTCTGAGAGTAAAGCAACCATGGCCTCATCGAGAACCAATGTTAGTACATTGCTTCCAATGGTCATTATCAATTTGTCCCATGAATTAGCAAGAACACAAAAGGGTCATACAACAATCCTCCTCATTCATCTATACTCCAATTGAAATCAAGTAAGTTAGAATAGTATTAAATGCACTTAAGTGTTTAGCTACAAAATCACCATCACCCATTTTCAAGGAAATGGTAAGTAACAATTTAATATAATAAAAAACCCTCATCTTCTTCTAAAAAGTTGTTACGATTTTTTTTTTTAATATTCAATAATATTGAAGCAAATAAACAAAGTTTAAACGCTTCTTTCCTTTCTGTCCAACACAACCTATTATTCAACTTTTTATATCCACTGGTTTAGTTCCAAATAGTACAACCAATGTATCTTGATCTATGAGAATATCCTCCATCTTGAGCTTTTATTGCTCAAATTTAGTGTTGCTAAACTTCTCCATTTTTAGTCTAAACATGCTTGACATTTCCCTACAACAAGATTTCCTTTTGTGCAAGCTCCCATTCAAACCAAGCTTAAATAAAAATAAAAAAAATAAAACTTGTTCATAACACCTTGGATTTGAGGTCATCAAGCTCTGATAGCAAATGCAAGGAAGTAGAGGCGCATAATATGCTTCATCCACTAATCAATGAGAAGAATGTGTAGAAAGTAAATAAACATAGTTGCAATAATGAAAAACATAGAAGCATGCAACCATTAGATAATGTTTTCCTGGGAGAAAACCCTCACACTCTAAAGCACACTCAATGTATTATTAATAATAACATAAGTGTTCCAAAAAAAATTTGGCAACATAACAAGTTAAAACTCATAACGTGTTTTTCTCTAACCCTAGCACTCAATAAATATACATAACAAGACATAAATCACTTATGGTTCGAATGAACCACTTGTTGGACATTGTGTTCAATGCTCCCCATGTGTTTTGTGACATGGACTAACCGCCTCTCGTGGATCCTAATTCTGGCGATTGTAGCGGAGGCCTGCGGGTTTTGGTCTAACGACAATCATGAGTTCCAACAAGTGGTATCAGAGCCAGGTCTCGAGTTCGAAACTCACTCGGCTCGCGTTGAGAGGGAGATTGTTGGACATTGTGTTCAACGCTCCCCGTGTGTTTCGTGGCATGGACTAACCGCCTCTCGTGGATCCTAATTCTGGCGATTGTAGCGGAGACCTGCAGGTTTTGGTCTAACGGTAATCATGAGTTCCAACACCACATTTTGGAAACATCCAACAATTAATTGGTAAACTCTTGTTGCTTTAAGTGTGTTTCTTGCTTTGAGTGATATACATTCATTCCCTACTTGTCTAAAAGACAAGAGAAAATTTAAGAACTAGTATTAATAAGAAAGCTAATTTTCCATCTTTAAAAGAATATATAACTAATTTATATTTATTCTAAAAATTATTCGCCTAGATTTATAATATAAAGTTATTTTATCATAAAATTCATCAAAATCTTATAAGAATTATAAAATCACAATTTTGATAAATTTCTATCCTAAAAATTTTCCATGCTAAAACTTTACAAAATATTTTATACACTTGTTCCGGCAATGCTTCTAACTCTAAAAAAAATACTTACCTAAAATTTGCAAATTATTATAATTCATTGTATGGGACAACATTGTTTCGTTAGTGGGTGATCATGAATAGAGATTTTAAGTGCTATACAATGCTCCTAACATGTTTAAGGCTAGAAGAATTTGCTTATTATTGTAGAAACCAAAGTATTTGTTACTGAATAGATGCATGTGCTCATCAAAATTTTATTTTTATTTTTTATATGTTTTATGAGTTGGGAGCACTAAAGGATCTTCCAGTCATTGTTTTTAGAAGTTCAGGTGTATATAGAGATGTGCTCATAATGGTTAAAAAATTAAGGTATTTTTTATTTGGAATTATATATATATAGTTGTCTCAAACGTTTTTTAAATGAGAGATATCATAAAACTTATTAAAATAAATATTTATTTAAATTTAATTAATTAATCTATATTTATCTTCAACGGTTAATAAAATAATTATTTATATTAATTTTATTATACAATTTAATTTAATTATTAAAAATGAGTTATTTATAAATGTCGTTTAATTATTAAATATTTTTATTTTTGGTTGAAAAATTGTGAATTTTCATGATTTAAAATGTGTTTTTAATATATAAATAAATTCAACATTAGTAAATTTCAAAACATTTAAATTATACCAAATACAAAGCTCAAAAGTATAGTTCCAAAACTTCTTTGCAAAATTTTAAATTAAGTCAATTAATAAATATATATAAAAACTAAAGACATCACATAATTAATTATTTATAATAATTTTATATAATTTTCTATAAGTTAGTACTTTTTTTTTAATTATTAATGAGCATATATATCTGGTCTCAAAGAGAAAATCTTTTCTATTTAGAGAATATTGTTGAGAATTTCTAGAAACCTATGTATTAAGCTTCTTGTCTCTTAAGATGAGTGAAGTGTTTAGCCCAAAATGTAGGACCTTTTGATCAAAAATGTTTTCAAAAATTCTCAACAACAAATATATATATAGAAGAAAATATATACAATTTAATATATATATATATATATATATATATATATATTGTGACTAAAATCTTTTGGTGAAAATCACATCAAAATCATATCATCTTGTCCTGATGATAAACCACACTAGCTAGTTCGAAACGGCATCGATCTAATCTATTTTGATGTGATTTTCACCGAAAAATTTTAGTCACAAAAAGATAAGTAAAAGACGTGTAATTTGTACATTTACATATATAAATGTAATGTAGAGTTTTTTAATAATTTATTTGAATATACATTAAAGTACATAAAAGATAATAGTGAAATATTATTATTAACTAATTTTATTTTTTAGTTAGATATTATCATTTTCATAAATTAGTTAGTTGGACATTATCATTTTCATATGACTGAAATTGAGAAACCTTTTGAAGAATCATGAAAACTTTTAAAAATCATCTTAGAACTCAACACTTTCTCATTAAAAATAAAATTAACTCCACACACCAAATAAATCAAATACAATACTGGAAACCATAACCACAAATACAAGAATGGTAACCACAACATCGAATCAAGGCGACTGCAGCACTCCCAACGAGTGCACAAGTCAATGAGTACACTGTGCACTAGACCACCACCGTTTCAGCGGAATTGTAAAACTGCTGTGGATTAAATAGTGACAGTTTCACATTATAGAGCACCACTGATTGCCTGCAGCACTGTTTTCCGACTGGTGTGACATTCTTTCCAGTATGGCCTTGCATTCTTGGCATCCAGATGTTTCCATTGCCCCTCCACATCCACCCACCACATAAAAATGGTCATTCTGACATTTATACCATTGCCCTCTTTCTCCCATCACCTTATTCATAACTTCAATAACCTGTTGTTTAACTAAATTCACGGTCATCACCTCCCTTTTAATTTCCGCAGTTTTGGCATGACCAGGGTTTCTCCGCAAAATAATGTTGCAAATCGCCAGTCCAGTGGCCAAGTCATTTCGAACAGAACAGACCAATGCCCATTGGAGAAGTGCATCAATGGCTAACTCATTATCTGCTAATTTAGAATCAATGTTTTTGTTGGTTGAATCAGATTTCAGACCAAGTCTTGGAAGCTTTGCCAGCATGATTTTATTATAGGTGCTGTGCTCTATGATAAAACTGAGATGTTGTATTGCTTGCCTATGGGCAAGCAACCCACAGAGAGCACGCGCCTGGCCCAGATGGGCTTCAAGAAGCCCTGGATTGCTGCTGAGAGCTTCCAAGAATTCTTGTCTTGCTGCCAAATAATTTTTCCCCTTTAGCATATCGTTGCCTCTGTTCACTTTTTGGAATCCAATAACTCGTTTCTTCACTTCTTCGATCTGTTGCAACTTCGTCTTCGCAATGTTTGAATATCGCGGCGTTCTTCTGACAGGCGATCGACATTGAGGACTGCGTAGCAAAGAAATTCAGAAGGTTCATATATTAATTAGAATAGAAAAACATTGCACAACAGAAATAATTTGTCATATTTATATTGCAAATGGCAGAACTTACCACTGCTTTAGCTTCACTGCAGTAATACCTGCATTATCCCTGTCCATATAAGTATCGAGCACACTTACTTCAAATACATGTCCACATTCTACGAGCTCCACAAACCTGGCAGATGGATCACACTTGTCTAGATCAATCTTGTGAGGGCAAATCCTGCAAACCCTGGGGCAGGGCTCCCCGCATAGACCTAGGCAAGGATGCCCACACCTTAGAGTTTTTGGGCAGGGTTGGTTGCAACGAGGCCTGGTGCATGTTTCATGGCAGAGGAGATCACAAGTATGATGTTCGCACTTCCATTCGCATTTTTCCATGCAAGGCTTGCATAAGCTTCCGCAGATAAGCCCACAGCTACTATGAAGGCACCGTTTCTCGCAAGCATTTTTGCAGGGAGGACAGATCTCAGAGCAACCGGCCATGCATTGGTGGCCACATGGAAGATCCCTGAGACACCGTTCCTTGCAGGGAATGTGTGAAGTACCTTGCTTGCATCCCCTGCATGTTCCTCTGCAAATATGGTCACATCCTGGCCTCAGGACCTTACCACAGGGCTGATCACAAATAAATTTATGGGGGTCTTCACAGCATGGCAACATTGCCTGATGTCCACATTGTAAGACTTTGATAACATTTACTTTACAGGGTCCGCAAGGTCTTCCACATTTTTGTTGACACTGATGACCGCAATGATGCCGAATTGAACATAATTCGTTGCAGATGTAACCCACAACAGTAGTGGAGCAAGGAAGAGTTATTTGGTGGCCACATCTAGGTCGAAAACTCTTCGAGACGAGCATCTGGCAAGGAGGACAATACCTGGGGAAATGGCAGATCTTTGGGCACTGATGACCACATGTCATGAATTTTTTCGGACAGGGCTTGGGGCATATGATTGAGTCATGGTCAGATGGATGACACTGCCTAGTGCAAGCATGGCCGCATTTTAACTGATATTCACATTGTCTTCTGCAACCTCCGTCCTCCATTTGTCTGAAATCATCGGCTACAGAGACCTTTATTTCTGTTTGCGGATGCCTTTGACAAGTCAGTGTTAATGCCGGTCCAATGGAATTGGAATTCTCTAATTTCTGAACTATTGACTCCCACAGAGTACTTTTAGATGCTAGAAGCTCTGCATTGCCAAAGATGTAAAGCCCACTCTTGGCTCTCGACAGTGCCACGCATACCCTGTTCACTACCTTGAGAAACCCAATATTTCCTCTTGACCCTCCAATTCCCGGTATTTTATTGCTCCTCACCAGAGACAATATGATAATATTGGCTTCTTCTCCCTGATAATTATCGACAGAACAAATTCGAGGGGTAGCTGAAGCGGCATCATCTATCTCATCGTTTTGGCTATTCCTGGGGCAAAGACGGTCATTTAGATCTCTTTGAATTTCACTCACCTGGCCTTTATACATTGTCAGAATTGTAATGTCGCTGTTCTTATATCCTTGTCTCAGAAGATAAACACAAAGTTCCACTACAAGCCGCGCTTCGCTTATGTTAATCTTACCATTGGTATTCGACATCTCGGATTCCATGGCCTGATGATCTAAGAAAAACACATCATTTCTAATTCCTTTGATGCTCTCATACTTGCTTACGCTAGAGTGGTCGCGCAATGTGGGATAGATATCAGTTATTAATCTTGAAATTGCGGGCTTCATTCTTCTTTGACATCTTAGGGTCACGTGCTCGATCCCTCCGGTTATCAATCTCTCAAAGAGGGAGACGTCCAATTTGTATTTGGTGGCTAATTCATACTCTGCAACAGAAGGACGCAACTGCAAGTGATCGCCAAGGAGAATGAGATGTTGGGTGGAGGAGCTAATGCAGGGCAGAACATGGGCCTCCAAAACCTCGGCAGCCTCTTCTATCACCACTATTTCTGCTCGTAATGCCTGGAGAATGTCATAATTTTTAGCAGCCCCAGTGGTTGTCATTCCTACAACCTTTGCTTCTCTTAAGATTTTAAGGCTAGTCTTATGATCATGTTGAAGTAACCCATCACATACTTCTCTGTATCTCTGAGATAGATGATGCAGTTCCTCCTCTGCCTTTTCTTTGGCTTTCTGTAACCAATGATTATGCAGCTTGATCCTTGATTTTTGGGGCAACAACCATAAATCCTGGGAACTAAGTATGTAGTCCAGAGGTGTATCTGCTGAAGAATATTCATTCGACACTCTCTGCTTCAACCATACATCTTCTATGGTCTGACCATTAGCTGAATCCTTGCTAAAGAGAGACTCGATATGCTGTTCTGAAGCTATACCCGATAGCATCCCCCTGGAGATTTGTGTTTCTCTCACACAAGCTGTGCACCTTCTGATCTGCTCTTCAACATTCCTTTTAGCACGCATTAGTTCTCCGTGTCTAGCACGAAGTGCACCATAAGTACTTGGACCACGTTTGAGGACATTCAAGCTTCGCTTCTGCATAATTTCATTCTTTGATCCGCCACCGACTCGAACAATATTATTTTCTACCGAATAAATGGATTCCAGGAATTGATCCAGTGCATGGTTGGTATAACAGATTACCAAAATAGGACCACAGCGGACATTAGAAAGGAGAATCCTCGCAATGGTTAAGCCGACATAGGTTTTCCCAGTTCCAGGAGGACCCTGAATAATAGCTAGCCTCTTTGTCAGGCACAGCTTCACGGCTTCCATCTGGCTTTCATCTAAGGTGGAATTCCACTGTGGCCATTTCTGCAAGATGTGGATTGTGCTTCTGCCCAGATAATTTCGGATGCTTGGAAATGCACATTCTAAGTTATATTCATCCTTGAATTGCCTTTTTTTCAGATAACCTGGCTCTGTAGGTTGGGGTTCTAATGATAGAAAGTACTCCCAAAAAGGAAGCTCTTTCATTTCTGGCCGTTGAAGACATTCCAAAACATGGACATAGGCTTCATAGTATGTAGTTGACTGGATCATTTCATAGGTTCTGTTCTTTTCTAAACTCGCAAACTTACCTTCATTGCTGGGAATCAGCTTCAAAGCAATGCTTCCCTTCTGAAAGCTATTGCTGTCTGCGTCCTTGACAATTCCCCATACATAGTTCCGAAATCCATTGGAGGAAATGCACAGCAGTGAGCCACACATCATTTGTTTCGATGAGCTTGTATTTGCCGCCTCCTCCTTTGTTCTTTTCAAAAGGATGCAGTGCTCCAGCCCTTGATCCCCACATTGGGTTCCAATAAATTTTACATTCTTGTATCTACAGATATTATCGGGAACAATGTTCTTGCGAAAACCTTGAATAGCACTTCTGAGTGAGGCGAAGCAGTCCTCACGGACCAAACGAAAGTGCGTGGACAAGTATTCATCAACACTGTTATAAGTCTGGCATACTTTGTTGATAGGCAATGGTTCCGGAATCTGAGAAGATATTTCATCTTCAGTTGGTAAAATTGGCAAACTCCCCACATCTGTCGATCCCTGTGAATTACAAATCAGTGATGAAAATATAATTCGTAACTATCTTCTACCATCTAAAACAAAATTTCCCACGAGTAAAACTAAAAAAAGATTATTCCAATCACATAACATATATTTATATTTATATATATATATATAAATATATATGTAAAAGAAAGAAATATGGGGCAATATGTATCCATTTTCATATGAAACCTGCCGATGAACCATCGACCTCCCCAACTCCAAAGGCCAGAAGAGTCCAGTAATACAGGTTGACCGTTGATCCAGAGGTGCAGGGCATTAATAACTGTACATATATCAAATGGTCTATACGCAGTGAATTTGACATTAAAAACATAAAATCATGCCAGTGTATTTATGGCAGGAAATTTATTATGGAAGGTAAGAGTATCAGTTTTGTGTATTTATGGCAGGAAAATTATTATGGAATGTAAGAGTATTAGTTTTTTTTGGAGTAATTGTTATATGTGATTTGATAAATCAAGTTCATTAGAAATGAATTATAGAGATCTATTGTTATGTGGTTAGTTAAATGGAATATGTTAAATTGGAATATTGATGTGATTTTTTGAGTTTTCATTAAATTGCAGGATTACATATATATCTCTAAAACAGATATAACTCACAACTGAAAATAACTACACTAAACTGCTAAACTGCTTAATTGATAAACTTCCTAACTGCACAATATCCCGTAGGATTACAACATTTCCCCTCTTAATTCGAAGGGACATCTGACATACCAAGTAATGATCAAAATTTTTCGAACTTTTCACGCCCTAATGATTTGGTAAAAATATCTGCAATTTGTTCAGAAGTTGGACAATGTGTCAGATGAATTGTTTTGGCCTCTATATGATGTCGAATCAAATGATACTTGGTGTTGATATGTTTGGTTCGATCATGAAACTTTGGATTCCTAGCCAACTGAATTGCAGAAGAGTTGTCGACAAATAGAAAAGTTGAAGCTTTTTGTTTCTTCTGCAAATCTTCGAGTATTTTCCGAAGCCAAATGATTTCCTTAATGGCTTAAGTTGCTGCAACATATTCGGCTTCGGTGGTAGAATCCGCAGGAACAGATTGCTTGCGTGATCTCCAACTGATGGTTGCTAATCCAAGATTCATCGAATATCCAGAAGTTGAGACTCCATTTTCTTTATCTCCATCAAAATCTAAATCTGAATAACTAGCAAAATGGAAGTCTAAAACTTTGGAATATTTGATGCCGTAAGTTTGAGTTGCTTTTAAATATTTCAAAACTCTTTTTGTTGCTACCCAATGCCCCTCACAAGGATGATGCATAAACCTGGAAAGCATTCCGACAGCAAAGGTTATATCAGGACGAGTAATAGACAAATAAATCAAACTTCCAACAAGTTGTATGTACTTTGTTGGATCTTCAAACGACTTTCCTTCTTCAGAAGTGAGTTTCAAGTTCTGCTCCATTGGAGTAGCAACAGGATTACATTCTGTCATAAAATATCTGTTCAATAACTTATCAACATATTTCTTTTGAGAGATGAAAATATGTCGTGGTTTTTTATCAACTTCAATACCAAGATTATAATGAAGTAAACCTAAATCTGTCATATCAAAAACCTTTTTCAATTCCTTATTTATAGATGATATATATGCATCATTGTTTCCTGTGATCATCATATCATCGACATATACAACTAGATATACAACTGATCTTCCAACTTTCTTAACGAAAAGAGTTGCATCATCATCTAAGTCAAAATGTTTATAGTTTAATTTAAGAAGTTGTTCAGTTAACTTCTCATACCATGCTCGTGGCACTTGTTTCAATCCGTATAAAGACTTCATTACTTTACAACCTTTTGTTATTTCCCTTTAACGAAAAATCCTTTTCGCTGAAACATGTAAACATATTCTTTCAAATCTCCATTTAAAAAAACAGTTTTGACATTCATATGATGAATTTTCCATTCTTTCTGAGCCGCAATAGCAAACGAAGATCTAATAGTGCCCCATTTAGCTGTAGGAGCAAAAGTCTCTGTATAGTCGATACCCTATTTCTATGCATATCCCTTCGCTACAAGTCTTAATTTGTATTTGTCTAGTGAACCATCAGCTTTAAACTTAGTTTTATAAATCCATTTGCAACCAATAGGTTTGAAGCCAGCAGGAGGATCCACCAGCCTCCATGTGCCATATTTTATGAGAGCATCATATTCCTTTTGCATTGCATCTTTCCACTGTTCATAACTAATAGATTCTTCAAAGCAAGTAGGTTCACAATCCACGAAAAAATTAAGTTAACAATGAGAATAGTTACCTGAGGAACTTCCAGCCTTAAACTCATCATATTTCTTTGGAAATGTTTGAAAACAAGTTGACCTTCGCAAAGGTTATTTAGGAAGTTGTTCAAGAAGTTGCTCATCTTCTTTATCTAGTTCAGTTCTTGCCATTTATGTCATTGTTTCTGTAGAAACACTTGCATCAACTAATTCCTCATCAGCGACAACGGAATTAACATCAACCAATTTCTCATTGTTGAGAGAAAGAAACTCCACAGACTGATCTAATATAGGAATCCCCCCTTCAGGATGGGGAAGTATATTATTGGATTCATAATAAAACTTTTGAGGCACAAACTTTTCTATCTGATTAAGTTGTCTATCAACAATGAGAGAATCTTTATCGGTTTCAAGAAAAATTACATCTCTTGACAAAATAAACTTTTTGTTCGCTTCATCATATAATTGGTATGCCTTAGAAGTCATGGAATACCCTAAAAATATGCATTTTCTGCTTCGTTCACTCATCTTATTCATCTAATGTTTAGGAATCAAAGCATAACATTGAGAACCGAAAAATTGGAAACGTTTAATAGCAGGAAGACGACTATACCACATTTCATATGGAGTTTTGTTGTTAATAACAGAGGAAGGGCACCAATTTCTAATGTATGTCGCACAGAGCACGACTTCTCCCCAAAACATTAATTTTACATTCTTAAAAAACATCATTGACCTTACCATATTAGGCAATGTTCAGTTCATTCTTTCAGCAACACCGTTTTGTTGCGGATATTGTGGTCTAGTGTTTGATGCCATTCTCTTGCAAATATGTTTCAAAAGCATTTGAAGTATATTCTCCTCCATTACCAGTCCTTATAGTACCAATAGTAAGTTGTGCTTCATTTGTTATCAAGAGATGAAATTTCTTAAACACATCAAAAACTTGTGATTTTTCTTTAAGCAGATAAACCCAGCACATCCTCGAATAATCATCAATAAAAGTGAGTATATATTTATTTCCATTTGCAGTTGATACAGACATTGGACCACATAAGTCAAATTGTATGAGACTTAATTTTCTTGTAGCTCTAGACTTAGAATTCTGGAAAGACTGTTTGTGATGCTTGCCCAATATACAAGCATTACATGGGGTCAATTTTCTGGGCACTGTTGGAAGTCTCTTAATCCACTGTTGTTTCATAATACGAATACTTTCATAATTAACATCACTGAAACGTGCATGCCATAATAAAGAAGATGACAGAGTATCATTTCGCTGAACCAAATAAGTTGTGTTCAATGCAACAGACGACATACTATGCAACTTCAATAATTTATCTTCTTCCACACCAGACATTACAGTTTTATTGTCAGTTTCTCTTCTAATTTCTACTTTACCATCAAATATGTGAATGGAATGTCCCTGTTGTCTTATTTGTATAAGAGATAAGAAATTTCTTTGGAACTGCGGAATGTAAAGAACATCCTTCAAAATATAATTTGGAAGACCAGGAATTTTTAACTAAATTGAACCAATCCCTGATGGTTTGATTTGGGACTTATCAGCAAAATACACTACTCTGTCAATATTATCACTGAATTGATCAAACAAATATGTTCGAAAGGTCATATGACACGTGGCACCTGTGTCTAGAATCCAACTGTCATACCATGAAGAAAAGGAAGTACTAAAAACATCTTCCATGTGGAAATTACAATGTGCAACAACATAATGTGCATTCTCAGAAGACTGTCCTCTGTCTGAAATTATATGATCTTTCTTTTCAAGCAATTGCTCTCTTTTTTCATTAATTTTATCCCAAAAAATTCTGCAATTTGCAACATTATGTCCAAGTTTACCACATCTAAAACATTTTATAGCTAATTTATCAGAAAAAAATTCTGTGTTGTTCATTCTGCTGTCTATCTCCCTGAATATTTCTGCCCCCCTTGCCTCTATAATTCTTCCTACCTCGACCTCTATTACCTCTAGTATTTCTGAAAGATTCCTCCTGAGGTTTTTGGTCTTTTTGAGCAAGACATAGGGTTTCGGTATTAGAACTATGTGATGCTTCTTTCTTGCCAAAAGCCCTCTCTCTTTCTGCAATTTTCCCTACTAAATTGTCAAAAATATGTATCTTTTAATTTCCCACTAGCTTGAAGAGATTCCAAGTAGTGTGAATAACTAGGGTAAAGAGTTTTTATAAAGGCAGTAAGCGGCAAATCAACTTTAACTCCAATACATTCAATTTCATGATTGATGGCTTTAATTTCAAAGGCAAGTTTTAGAGGATCATTATCGCTCATTTCCAGATTAAATAACTTCAACAATCACTGAATTCTCTCCAATTCAGAATGTGAATCATACAGCTCTTTTAGTTTTGTTATGGCATCATAAGTTGTTTTACTCTAAGTAATGTACCTGCTTACCTCTTCTGAGACTGAAGCGAATATTAAGGCAAAGGTCTTCTTATCCTTACTTTGCTAAATTGCGAGTTGTCTATGATCATCAGGCTGCACTAGTGCATCCTCTCCTTCTCCTTCACAAACTCCATCCCATAAATCATTAAAAATGAGAGTATTTTTAACCTTTCTAAACCATTCCTGGTAATTTTCTTTTCCATTCAAAATAACCCCGATTAAAGATACCAAGGAATTCATCTTAAAACTCGGATTTGATCTTAAAAAATTCTGATTCAACCACAAAAAAATTTATGCAATCACCAGCAGAGATTTCTAAAAAAAACTATGTTTTTAACTAACAGATTCAGTGCTTCTATTTTTAACCACAAGCACGCACAAATTTATCTTAAAAAAACTCTGTATTTCTCTTAAAAAACACTTTGTTTTTAACTTGCATATTCAAAGGATTTTATTGTTTTTTTTCTCAGCAAAGCACATATTTCCTTTAAAAAAAATTGTGTGTGTGTGTGTGTGTGTTTTTTTTTTAACTTACAGATCATCAAACACAATGTTGGAAAAACAGTTTTTCCAGCAAAAATCCTCTCCTGGTTTTCACGCTGGCAGTCACTCCAGCAAACGACAAACTTTCCTCCACAGCGCTGGTCCACCAAAAAAAAAATGTCTCTTCTACACTGGCAATCTGTTGGCAAACAAAATTCGCTGGCAGTGTTGGCACCGTGCTGACAGTCTCTCCTAGGCGCAGTCTGGTTCTTCTTCTACACCGGCAATCCAATTGGTTGGTGATCTATGCGACTGTGTTACAGATTGAGAGTCACATATGCATTGAAGACAGAGGAGGGCACATTGCAGGTTGAAAAACAGTCAACCACTCCCTTAACATCAATGTTGCCGCCAGCCTCCTCAGATCTCAAGTGTGCTCTGATACCACTGTTAAATTGGAATATTGATGTGATTCCTTGATTTTTTATTAAACTGCAGGTTTACATATATACTTCTCTAAAACAGTTATAATTCATAACTGAAAAATAACTACACTAAACTACTAAACTGCCTAACTAATAAACTTCCTAACTGCACAATATCCCGTAGGATTACAACAGAATAACTGGATTCAAATGAATTCTTATGATTGCCTATGGATTTATAAGAGGCGAGATGCGCACTGGCATAATTTAATGAATTTCCCTTTTGGGATTTGATTGCTTCTTCGTATAATTTAATGAATTTCCTCTTTGGGGTTTTATTGCTCTTTATGTTTCTTGTTTTTTATTTTTCATGTTTATTTATGTGTGTGTTTTAGGCTGTTAAAATGTAATATTTCAATCGCTAAAAATTATCACAGATCTAGCACATTTTAATATTCTAAATCAAGTAAACTTTCAGCGAGAACAAGAATGCAAATGGGATCTAGAAATGCAACCCTTTATTCATATTATTCGCTGGAAAGCAAAGATACATGCCCATAAAAAAATATCTGAGCATTGGCAGTGGCATGCTCATTTGCTCATTAAAATAGAAAACAAAGACTGAATGGATGGATCCACTAGACAAAATAACACCCATGGGGTTTTCGTCCTTGGGATCAAACTGGAACTCGCCATGCAAAGTTCTCAAGAAAAACACAATCAGGTAGATAAACCTGAATGATCCCAATTCCTAGCTTCTATCCTCTTTTATAGGCTTGATGGACTCTCTAGAGACTTTATTTTATTATTTTCCCTTGAAAACCGAAGGCAAATACCATGGGTTGATACTGTGGGCAAATACCATGGATAGTTTTCATCCATTTTTACAAGAACAAGAAAGGGAATATTACAAATCCTCCCGCCCAAAGTGTGTTTTCCCTTAAGCAATTCACTGCTATCCACAACAGAAGCATTGATACAAGGGTCCCATACAACCCAGTGTGTTATTCCATACCTCCATGCTAAAAGATCTTGAATGCATCCTTCGATACCTGAGTCCCAAACAATCCTCCAACCAATCCTTCCTTCGATAGATTCAGCTGGATCCCAATGCAACCTAAGTCTTGGGACCTGTGGGTTATGGTACCATCTCAGTCTTCCATCACTGCCCGTGCCAAAGGGCTCAAGCTACAATATGCCCTTGGTTGTGAGTATCCTCCTAAGAGTCAACCCATCAATAGAGTACAAACTCATAATCTCTCACCAATCCAGGCCTTGGGAAGGATGAATATATGCAAATCTACTAGGATGATGTTGCTCAATGCTCAATTCATGTTGCTCCACTTGATCACCCAACATGATGCATTTGGAAAACCTTGTTTTTCTCTTCCCATTTTATAAAGGTGGGTTGGTAGTGTCGCAAGCCTTATCTATGTACTCATGTAGAGGGCTTCTCTAGAACTCCCAACAGTACTCCTCTTGCTGCCTTGTGAGGGACTTGAGTCGTTCCTCAACACTAGACAACTTGGTCATTGATTCAGCACATACCCCTATGAGTTCCTCAATTTTTCTATTCTTTTGCAAGATAGTGTCTCAAACTATCCAGACTCTCTGCTTCAACAGCATTATATTTATCTTGAAATGCATGATATTTTCCCAAAATTCCTCTTTTGGCAATTCTAGTGCTCTGTTGAATGTATTTGTCTTTGTCTGCACCAGATACTCAATGACCACAACTTCAATTTTTGAACCTTTGACCAACCCTCCAAAAATCGCTCATCTTGCATACTATATTTGTCATGTTGTCTTGCATGATCATGCTCATCATATCGGTTTATTTCTACTAGCTCCTCATTTGATTCTCCTTGAATGTCTTCTCCCTGGCCTTCCCCACATGTGGGGATAAGTTGTTCACCATCTCTGGTTGTCAAACATGGATGTACTAGTGGATTGTTATCTACACCTGATTGCCCATACTCTTTATGGATGTTCTCCGGGATATCTATAGACTCAACTACCACATCATCAGGAGGAATTACCTCCTTCCTTTCGCCATGTACTTTGTCAAGCTAACTGATTATCATTAAGCTTGTCCTGCATGTTTCTCTGAAAAACACGGTGTTGTTGCTCACCTTCTGTACCTGACTACTTGGATCCTTCATAGGTTCTCTTCTGAAAACCGGTGAACCCAACTATAGATGAATGATCTAAAGAAGTCTTTAACTGTTCTTCCCTTGTTTCCTCCTTATCACCTGGACATGAATGGTTAAGGGCCCAAGGTCCCTTGCAGATAAAGCATAGTTCTCTCCTCCCCAATTCATTCTTGCTACAAATTTTGTTCTTTCTTTCTCCATCAATCCTTCTCATCTCCTTCCTAAAACCCTTCTGAGCAATTTTATGTTTTTCCTTGACCAACTTCTCAACTAGATCATAGGCAACTTGTAATCCCTGTGGTTCCTTCCTCCAAATGGTCAAAAATTTAGATCTTAGTATCTTGCAGATGTCAGCATCTCCTTCTAAAAATAGAGACACAATATTTTGCATGCTTGTTTTGACACAGTCTGGATGAGTTGATGTAATGTTGGTGTAAAAGCTTTGTAGTAACTGAAAGATTAGGTTGTCACATTCAAAAATCAACATAAAGGTGCCAAAGTTGAACTCTGCCATGAGTTTTAAAATTTTGCACCGCTTCTGAAAAGTAGGATGCATCATGTTGTTCAACCCTTGAAGGGCTTCTACTATGAGCTGCAATCTCTTTCATGATATCATTATTGTAGGGCAGTAGTGGCGATGTTAAAGCTATGATCCTACTGAGACAAGAAGCAACTGTGATCCTGACTTCTTCCCAAGGATGCTCCAATAGTTTAGGTTGTATTAATGCAAGCATGTATGACTTGAGAGCCCAACTGAGTTTCTTCCATTCTGGCTACCCCACTCCTGAGAGATATGTATCTAATTCCTCCAATTTATGAATGTTTATGAATGACCTATGAAGGTCTATGACTAACCTTGTTCGTTGCAGCTTAGATCCGAATGCGAAGAGCTTAGCTCCTCTTCCTTGTCCTTCCTTCACTTCCCATGGGTGCTTCGACTGCAGAATGACATGGACTCTTTTGGAGAATGTTATGTTGCTTTGACCATCATTTTCGCCTAAGGAATTATTGTTGAGTAAAGGACTATATATCCTCACTAATTCATCAAGAAGTTTCTAGATGTTTTCCAATGTCTCTTCAAGACTATCCATCTTCACATAGCAAAACAAAGAAATATACAAGAGTGTACTATGCCTCTTCACTTTTTTTTGGTAACATCTTTACAATAAATCCTTATAACTCCCAAACCAAACTCAACTCCTCTTCCTTTCGTTTTCTTTATTTTATTTATTTATATAAATCAAACCCCTCTCAAAATACCAAACCCTGTCATAATTTCCAAAACTATAAACATGGCTTAAAATGTTCAGACGACTCCTCTTACCAACTTTCACGCTCCAAATTGTTAAAAATATGACAACAAATGTAAATAAGTAATTCTGGGCAAATTTACTTATTATCTGTTAGTTGGTTGTATAACGAAATGAAGTTAGAATAACGAAAATAGCCCAAGTTAAATTGGATGGCCCGAGAGGCTTGTAATGTGTGGAGAATCATTTGATTAATAGGGTTTCCAATCCCTTGCCCCGTGGAGGTTTCCTTGACACCCTGTCAAGGTTTTACCACGTAAATGATGTGTTTACCTTTTGTGTGTTTTAATTCAGTTTTCTCATTCATTTTCATTCTTCTTTTTTTGTTTAAATGTATTTTCGGTTCTATAAATGGTATCGAAGCCTTATATCAAAGTTAAAATTTCCGCTAGATTAAAAACGCTGGATTAAAAAAACCCTTGCTTAATTGAAGAGCGTTGGAGAACGTGGTTGTAACCACCGTGAGAGAGGAGAGGTCAATGCGTTGGAGCAAAGATAAAGAAGGCAACAGTTGAAGGACCGAAACCTTCTGCACGTTGGAGAAAGGAGGCTGTCGAGGGCCGTGAGGAGAGCCGTCGTGGCTGCAAAGGGAGAGGTCGTTGCCATCTGGCGATTGCCATCCGTTGGAGAAAGGAGCCGTTAAAAAAAAAAGACTGTTGTCTGCTATCTCTGTTGAGGAAAGGAGGTCGATTGCTGCTCACTATCGATTGCCACTGTCCATTTAAAAGCCCGCTGTTCATTTTTACAGCTTGTTGTCCGCTGTCAAAAAAAAAAGACTGTTGTCTACTGTCTCTGTTTAGGAAAGGAGGACGAGCTCTGCTCCTGAAAACGCAGTTGCCGTGAGGAAGGAGAAAAAAACCGCTGTGACATCCTGTACGTTGAAGAAAATGGGTCCATTGCCCTGTTCCGATTTGAAGACCCATTCATAAAATCGATAGAGCAGACAGAGGTTTTTTTTTGTCTGCATTTGAGTTTTTTCAAAACATTAAAGGAATCTGTTGCGTTCAAAAAAAAAAAAAAAATTAAGACTCAGATTTATTTGTGAACAAAACAAAAAAAAAAAAATTTAAAAAGAAATTGTGGAGGAGATTGTTAGATAAAGGGCCCAGTTTTCTGGTTGAAAAGGGAGGAGTTTTTTTAAAGATTTTTTTTATAACTGAAAAAATGGAAATCAGAAACCCTAGCTGAAGAGGGGAAATATTTTTTTTAATAACCCTAGTTGGAAGTTTAAGTAAGAAGGGAAAACTAGAAATGGCCAAAATGACAAATGCAAAGTTCGAGGTGGATAAATTCACTAGAAATAACAATTTCGCATTGTGGAAACTAAAGGTTAGGGATTTGCTAGTGCAACAAGGGTTGCACAAAGCATTAAACGGGGTAAAGAAAAAACCGACAAATATGATAGATTCAGACTAGGAGGACTTGGATGCCTAAGCCCTCAGTACCATTCGGTTATGTTTGGCAGATGAAGTTCTCTTTAATATTGTTGGAGAGAGTGTCGTTTAAAGGTTGTGGGAAAAACTGAAAACCTTGTATATGACAAAATCATTGACAAATAGAATTTATTTAAAAAGACAATTGTACAGTCTTCGGATGAAGGAAGGTACAAAAATTGCAAAACATTTAAATGTTTTTAATACGCTTATTTTCCAGTTGTCAGATATGGAAGTTAAAATGCAAGAAGAAGACAAGGCAATAACCTTGTTGTGTTCTCTACCCGAGTCATGGGACCACTTCGTAACTTCAATCAATTTGAGCACTGCGAATTCATTAAAATGTGAATCTATTGTGGGTGCTCTCTTATCTGAGGAAGTACGAAGGAAATCTAGTATTGAGACATCTGCACCAGAAGCCATGGTAGCCAGAGGTTGGTCAAATGAAAGAGGGGAGAAAGCAAGAGGTTCTTCTAGATCGAAGTCAAAGGGCGGCAAGAAGTGTAAAGCCAAGTGTTAGTACTGCAACAAACTTGGACACCTCAAGAAAGATTGTTGGAAACGGAAGGAGTCGAAAAACCATAACAAGGAAGCAAATCAAGTTGATTCAGGTATGGTTGATGAGGTTTTAATTGCTGAAGCTCTCCCTCTTTGTAATGTCTCTCAAGATGCTGAAAATTTGCTATTAGACTCTGGTGCTTCTCATCATATAGGCCCGCACCGAAGTTGGTTTACTTCATATGAAACTGTAAATGGTAGTTCTGTATTCATGGGAAATAATGCCTCTTGTCAGACTGTTGGGATTGGTAATGTAAAAATTAAAATGTATGATGATACAGTTAAAACATTATTTGATGTTAAGCATGTACCTGATCTAAAGAAAAACTTGATTTCCTTGGGAGTTTTGGATTCGAATGGGTATAAATTTACAGGTCAGAATGGAGTGTTGAAAGTCTCAAAAGGAGCCTTAGTTGTTATGAAGGTTGAAAAGATCGGAAATCTGTACAAACTCAAAGGAAGCACTCAAGTTAGTGAAGCAGCGATCGTATCAGAAAAAGCAGAAGAAGGTTCTCGTCTATGGCATCAGCAATTGGGTCACATGAGCGAGAAAGGTCTTCAGGTGCTAATGAACCGCAAGTTGCTTCCTGATTTGAAATCCTTGAAGTTGGATTTTTGTAAACATTGTTTGTTTGGAAAACAATGTAAACAAAGGTTCAAGACTGGAGATCATAATAGTAAACAAATTTTAGATTACAGTCATTCTGATATGTGGGGACCATCTCCTACTGTGTCTTATGGAGGTGCAGTATATTTCTTAACATTTATTGATGATTTCTCCCGAAAAGTTTGGGTCTATATGTTGAAAAAGAAAGCTAATGTATTTAATGTTTTTAAACAATTTAAAACAATGGTGGAAAAGAAAACAGGGAAATCAATTAAATGTTTAAGAACTAACAATGGTGGTGAATTTACTTCTTTAGAATTTGAACAATTTTGTAAGGATGAAGGGATTGTTAGACATAAAACTGCTGCTTATACTCCTCAGCAAAATGGTGTTGCTGAACGGATGAATCAGTCTCTTATGGAAAGAGCCAGAAGCATGATCAACAATGCTAACCTGCAAAAGGAGTTGTGGGCAAAAGCAGTATCTACTGCTTGTTATTTAGTTAACAGATCACCTTCGGTTGCAATAAACTGTAAAATCCCTGAAGAAGTTTGGTCGGGTCAGTCTTGTGAGTATTCGCATTTGAAGATTTTTGGTTGTGATGCCTATGCTCTTATTCCTAGAAATCAACGTTCAAAGTTAGATCCAAAATCGAAATGTTGTGTCTTTGTTGGGATGATTATGCAGTGAAAGGATATAGGTTGTGGGATCCTTCTTCACAGAAGATAGTCATTAGTAGAGATGTAACATTTGATGAATCTTCTCTTCTAAAATCAGATGTTGGAAAAGTTGAACAGAAGCAGGTATCACCAAATCAACAAATTCAATTGGAGACTAAACCTTTTCTAGAAAGTCAAAAGGAAGGAGAGACTTCTAATGAAGAAGTGGAGAAGCAAAGGAAACTGGAGAAATTCCAGAACAAATTCAGCAACCAGTCACCTTAAGAAGGTCTACAAGGGAAAGAAAAACACCAAAAAAAGGTATGAAGATTCTGCTTCATCTTTTGCATTGATTACTGAACATGGGAAACCTTCTTGTTATCAGGAAGCAGTAGATGATGCAGATAGCAAGATATGGAGAAAGGCTATGGAAGAAGAAATGGATCCCTTAGCCAAGAACAATACCTGGGATCTTGTAGAACTTCCTGAAGGGAGAAGCGTGGTTGGGTGCAAATGGGTCTTCAAATTGAAGAGAAAAGTTGATGGAAGTATTGAGAGGTATAAGGCGAGGCTGGTTGCAAAAGGATATTCTTAGGTTGAAGGTATTGATTTTCATGAGATTTTTTCACCAGTCGTTAAACTTGTTTCTATTCGTACTGTGTTAGCACTAACTGCATTACTTGACCTTGAGTTAGAACAGTTAGATGTTAAAACAGCCTTTCTTCATGGTGATTTGGATGAAGAGATATATATGGATCAGCCAGAAGGTTTTGTACAAGGTCGCAATAGAAGATTAGTTTGCAAGCTCAGGAAATCATTGTATGGCCTGAGGCAGTCGCCTAGGCAATGGTACAAGAAGTTTGATTCCTTCATGATGAGCTAGAATTTTATCAGAAGTGAGTATGATCATTGTGTATACTTCAAAAGTTTCAATGGCATATTCATTATCTTGGTGTTGTACGTTGACGATATGCTTATTGCAAGCAAAAGCATGGAAGAAATCAACAGGTTAAAGGCTTAGCTCTCTAGGACTTTTGATATGAAGGATCTTGGAGCAGCGAAACATATCTTAGGCATGGAGATACACAGAGACAAGAAGAAAGGTAAGCTTTGGTTATCACAATGGAAGTATGTGGAGAAAGTACTTGAAAAGTTCAGTATGAACAATGTGAAACCTGTTAATGTTCCATTTGCTTCCCATTTTAAGCTTTATGTGGATTTAAGTCCTAGAACTAATGAAGAAAAGAAGTATATGTCTCGTGTACCATATGCAAATGCGGTAGGCAACTTAATGTATGCGATGGTATCTACAAGACCCGACATTTCACATGCAGTTGGAGTTGTCAGCAGGTTCGTGGCAAATCCAGGAGAAGAACATTGGCGAGTAGTGAAATGGGTGCTTCGGTATTTGAGAGGCACAAGTGACCATTGCATCAGCTTTGATGGTCGTGAAGGTTCAGTCTGCGGATATGTGGATGCTGATTATACAGGTGATTTGGACAAAAGGAGATCTACTACAGGTTATGTGTTTACTCTTGCAGGTGGAGCAATCAGTTGGATGTCAAAGCTTCAAGAGACAGTTGCTTCGTCCACTACTGAAGCAGAGTATATAGCTGCTTCAGATGCCTGTAAAGAGGCAATATGGTTAAAAGGTCTGCTTGATGAGAATGGAAGAACGCGGGAGAAAGTGAATGTATTCTGTGACAATCAGGGTGCTATTCATTTGGCTACAAATCCAGCCTATCACAGCAAGACCAAGCACATCGATGTATCACTTTGTGAGACATGTAATCAAAGGCGGCAAAGTAGTTCTCAAGAAGGTCCGTACATAGGAGAATCATGCAGATATATTCACGAAGCCAGTTACAGTATAGAAGCTGAGATGGTGTTTTGCTTCTCTTGGCTTGCAGAAGAGATGATGAATGGGCATGGGCAAGGGATTAGGAAAATTGTTGTCAAGGTGGAGTTTGTTAAAAATATAACAAAAAATGTAAATAAGTAATTCTAGGCAAATTTACTTATTATCTGTTAGTTGGTTGTATAACGAAATGAAGTTAGAATAACGAAAATAGCCCAGGTTAAATTAGATGGCCCGAGAGGCTTGTAATGTGTGGAGAATCATTTGATTAATAGGGTTTCCAATCCCTTGCCCCGTGGAGGTTTCCTTGACACCCTGTCAAGGTTTTACCACGTAAATGAATGTGTTTACCTTTTGTGCGTTTTAATTCAGTTTTCTCATTCATTTTCATTCTTCCTTTTTTGTTTAAATGTATTTCCGATTCTATACAAACACATCTTATTCCACACTGTAAGACTTTGTGAATAGAAAATTTGGCTAGAATGGAAAGGAAATTATTTACTCCGTTGATACGCGTACGAAGATTGGATTGCCATATGTCAATCAAGAGTAAGCGGGCTCAAGAATCCCATCCTTGCCAGCTATGAGTGGATAGTGTGCGGCCTTGAATTTGATGCATGAATCTCTTCACTGTTGATGAAATAATTTGCCCAATTCGATAAAGGATCCACCTCCACCTCGGCTGAACGATGTGAAATCAATTGATCCTCTGTATCTTGACCCTTTCTCGCAGATGGCTTCTCGCTTCTTGGCAGCCTTCGAGGCGTCAAAAGAGGCCTCTCGGCCTTCTGTTTGCCCCTTTGTTGGTTGCGTGTCGAATTGAGATTACTCTTTGCAATTTGATTAGTCATTGTAGATGACGAGGCAGTGGATGTTGTCAACAATTATCGTTTTGCTCCGGTCCCGCTGAGTCGCTCAGATCCTCCACATTCACAATTTCTTGTTTTTGCTCGATCGAAATTAACACTACCTTGCTGCAGTGAGGGTAGTAGAGTTGGTCGCTTATCAACGCGGTCAACGTCCAGCCAGTCGAGCACAACATCCGCGGATGTTAGATCCCAGACTCCCCCTGGCACTACGATCTATGAGCCTTCAATCTCCTTGCGGCCTTGATAACTTTAGAGAGCAGTGATCCCTAAATGTGGGTGTGGTTCTGCAATGGCCATGAACTGATGTGATGAACCCTCACAAGCACTCTCGGCCTTCACAATGCTGTGGCTAATGCTCCTCGACCTACAATACCATCGTATGGTCCGGTTGTTAATGAATTTGACCTCACGGCATTCCAACTTCTCATGGGCTCTTTAATTATTAATCACGATCCCTGCTCAAAATATCGAGATCTACTTATGCAATGGGTCAACGTCTAGATCTCTCGCTCCACTGCCCAACGCTCAATGTGATAGCTTTCATAACCCAGATAAACCAAATAACCGGTGCCTTCAAACCGTGGAGAGCAATCAATGCAGAACACCACACACACACACACACACACATATATATTAAACAAACCCCTTTGCCCCAATATAAATCTAGATTCGTTCCTTGAATTAGTAGTAGAAAAATTTCAAAAATAAACCAACTAAGGTGATATTATGTACCATTGAAGATGGAGATGCAGGCTAGGGTGAGAACAAATCCCCACTAAAGTTCCGTGTATAAAACTTTCAGGCTGGCAGGATGCACAACTCTGATACCACTGTAATATCTCAATCGCTAAAAATTATTACAGATCTAGCACACTTTAATATGTTGAATCAAGTAAACTTTCAACTAGAACAAGAATGCAAACAGGATCTAGAAATGCAACGCTTTATTCATATTATTAGTTGGAAAACAAAGACATATGCCCATACAAAAATATCTGAGTCCTGCAGTGGCATGCCCGACTGCTCATTAAAATAGAGAACAAAGACTAAAGTACAATCATGGACCCTGGATGGATCCACCAGACAAAATAACACCTACGGGGTTTTCGTCCCTGGGATCAAACTGGTCCAAAAGCTCATTAAAATAGAAAACAAAGACTGAAGTACAATCGTGGACCCTGGATGGATCCACCAGACAAAATAACACCTACAGGTTTTCCTCCCTGGGATCAAACTTGAACTAGCCATGCCAAGTTCTCAAGAAAACACAATAAGATAGATAAACCTGAATGACCCAATGCCTAGCTTCTATCCCCTTTTATAGTCTTTGTTAGAGTCAGTTTATCAGTAATCAAAAATAGCTCTTTTGAGAGTTTTTCATCAGGTCATTAGTCAATTTTTTTTGCTTTTTCAGTTAGTTTTCAAAAATAATTTTGGTCACTGAAGAAAGCCTTATCTTGGTATGTTGCTCTTTCACATCATTTCATCACCATTTAGAGGTCTAAAGTGAAGCTTTTCATCTCATATAGGTCAATTCTAGGTTTTTAACTGCCTATGGAAAATATTTATATTTCCATTATCAAATAAAACAGTTTGTCCTTTGTTATATTCGCCAAGTCTGGTTAAAGGAGCAAGCTTGTTTTTACAATCCAAATAAAACTTTGCATGTCACAGAAAACTCATAATCTGTTGCTGTATTCATGAAGAAAGATTCGCATGACCATAGGATTCATTCTACGCATCATCCTCCATTACCTATTTGACACATCACATATCACTACTTGTCACTTATCCAAGTCATATCACATTTATTATCCCTCCTACCCCACCATTCATTAACCATCGTCTTATGTTAATTATAGCTCATCTCATCGTTCATCTACTGCACCACGATTTAATCCAACAGCCCGCACACGACTTCAGCCCCCCCTCATCATCCGCAACTTAATGTCGGGGGGGGTGTCTCGAAATGGGTGGTTTCATAACTCGACCCCACCGCTACGTGGCAACCCGCGTGATTTCCCACCCCCCTCTCATAAAGCAACTTACCACCAATGGACCCCTCCAAAATTTCGCTTATCCACTGGATGAAAACCACCTGCTTCGCCCGCCATTCGAGTCATGCCACATGGACTGTGCCACTGTCCAATCAATTGAATTCCCGTACTCGTATAACCGTTAACCAATTAAATTCAATGCTAACCATTAAAGCTAACGTACCCGCGCCTCTTTCAACGTGAATTAAACCAAAATGTTTATTAATTCATCCTAAAAACCTGTTTAAACCTTCATTTTGATTCACTCTGCTCTGTACAAGATAATTAAAAATTCACAAAGATTGTCAGAACTCCAAAAACAACAATTTGTCCATCGTTTAAAGTGTTCTTTGCAGCCATCGATATTTCTTCTAATTTGCAAAGCCTTCTCTCAGTCTCGGCCTCCATTTTTTCATCAGAAATTCTTCCTCCGCCATTCAAATAGAATCAGTCATGCCTCCAAAGAACAAAGGACCGGAAGAACTAGTAAGTCTGCTACTTCATCCTCAAATTGACTTCCATCATATATCATTAGCAGACAGAGATCATAAGATTCATGAAACCCTCTGTGAGCTTGAATTGTTTGAAATGTATTGCTGGTTAGAGGATAAATTTCTTGATCAATCTGATGATATTGGGTTGTGGGATTCAAACTTGCCTCATTATATCTTTCCTCACACCCACATTGCCCCAGAATTTGTCAGAAAATGCCAACACTGGTATTTACGCAACCAAAGAGCTATTATCGCTCCTACAGGAGAGATTTTAGTAACTATAATTGCCCAAACCATAGAACAAAAGATGCAAGCCCCTATCACAGAGAATGCCACTCGAATTTCTCAAGAAGCACTTATTGAAATATATCATAAATTGGATTTTTCAAAAAGGGCTAAAACCCTTGAGTTTTTTATTACTGAAAATGCTCTATTACCTAAGAAAAATCCTCCATTTCCATCATCCATTTTCCCTAAAAGAGCCAAACAAATCATCACAATTATCTCTTACCTTCTTGGTTATTACTCAAACCAATGGGTAGATGAAGCCATCATAAGATTCATGTCCATTTTCTCCGGAGATTCCAAACCCTCCATCATATTCAATTTTAGTATATTCATTGTAGATTCCATTCATGAGCAGTTTGTTAAATTCCTGACTGAAGAGGTATTCAAATATGCCTTTGTGTTACTTTATCTATTTTTATATTCTTAGGGAGACAAATTCAATTTTTCATTATAGAAACTGGATGAGGAGGGAAATCAACAATTAGTTATTTTCTGGACTACATTAGTGATGAAGGAACAAAAGGAATATTCATATAAGCAGTTTGTAGAATTGTTTCTACATCCAACACTCAGTTCACTAAATAACATTATAGAGCCTAGGATCAGTGAAGAAATCAGAAAGGTGTTGCAACTATCAAAACAAGAGATTGGTATCTCTATCAAAATTACAAAGAACTCTGAATCTATGGCTGTGAGCTTCCCCCTTACAAATTGCCAAAATTCCTCCCAATGAGAATTTTTGCATTAGAATACATCAGACAAATGCTTAATGCTGATGAAGTACATTTTGTGTTTGCTAAAAAGAAGTCCCAATTCAAAATCAAAACAAAAATAGGACCTTTTATCTGTAATAGCAAGACAGCAGGGGAAGAAGCAGACAAATTGTGGAAAGAGATGCAATTCAGCCTCAGTTTCACATGGTCATATGATCCGATTGGTGTTATTTCTAAACTAAGGGTAGAGAACAAATCTACACTTTATTTTCATACACATATACCAGAAATTGAGAGATATATGAATCAACTTGAATGGACTAAGGGCACTTTACAGGAAGCTGAAGAACAAACAGTATCTACCTCGGCATTACAGACTCTTATTGCACAGGAGAGAGTAGGAAAAGGGATCAGAGAATATCAGTCATCTCCAATGACTAATCCATCCAGCAAAGAATTCAAAATCCATTACTGAAATAAGACAAAGCTCAATCCAAAAGACAATCCTAGTAAGGATTCAGAGCAAGAGGTTGCTATTATTACTAAAGAGACACCTCCTTCCACACAAGCAGGTGGTCAAATTACATATACTTCTACTACTCCAACAGTTTCTCAAGATCAACATCAAGTCATTCAACCTAGTACAGTGGTTACAGGGGAAAAGGAGAAGACTATCTTTGATACCTTCAAGGAGATAAAATTGAAGAATGAAATGTTGAAGACCAACACATACAATTAGTTTTGGAAGCAAACTCCTAGCTCACAGAGCAGGTTGCTCTCAGCTTTTGATTCAGAGAAAGGAAAAATGTAGTTTGCTTTCCTTCAAGCACAAATTCCACAGCGAAAAATCAACAACACATTACAAAAACATTGCATTTGAATTGGATAATAAGGAGATACATCCAATAGATCAAATGGAGTAACATAAACAAACTGGTGAGATGATTTCATCCACTCTCACTAATACTGCTATGAGTTTGTCAAAATTGCAGGTTTCTTTGGCTAATGTCCAATTGCAGCTGAAAATAGTGAAATTTTCTTCATTTGTTAAAGACACAAGAATAAAAACTCTGGAAGACATGGTGATCAAAGTTGGATATGATCCTTCCAATGTCAATGCAGCAGAAGAAATCATCAAAAAGAAAAATGTTGACATAGCAGCATTAAGGAAGCAATTGAAGATTCCAGCCACAGAAGATCCTCGGGCAAAAGACATTGAAGACACTGAATCCCAGAAAGCAGAAATGATGAAGCTGATTATGGAACAGAATGCTCAAATAAAACAAATGGAATCAGAAATGGAGAAAATGATGAAGGAAAAGGAACAAACAACAAAAACATCTAAAGTTCCTTTAGAAGCAGTTCCTCTTGTAGTTATTCCTACAGCCAAACCTTCTACAACAAGTATTGCAGATGGAGTTGAGCAGCTCACTAAAGCAGTGCAGAATATGTCAATTCAGGAAGAAGAGATAAAGAAACAACAAGACCAAGTACAATTGTTACAATATCAGAAGTCCAAAGATGAAAGTTCAGATGCAGCTGAAGCACAGAGAGCTAAAAAGCTAATTGAGAGGTTGCAAAAAGAACAAACGAATCAGCCATTGGAAACACTTTGGGCCAAGTAAAAGAAATAATCTGGGAAGATATCATGGAATCTATTAATGAAATTTGGCCAAGTATACAGATTATATTTGAACAAAAGGAGTTGATACAGAAAGCAAATGAGGCCATTGTAACAATTAAAGCACAACTTGAAGACAAGCCTGCTACAACAAATAACATTATCAAATTTCTGAACTCAAAGAACATGAATGAGTTGGATGATTTGGGCATAGATGATAGAACATAAACAATCCTGGAGGTAAAGAAGGTTCTCACAAAGAAGAATTTAATCCTTCAGCATGAGGAGAAGTGTCACAGTCTGGAAATTACAGTACAGAGATTTTTCAACAGAATAGAGCTTCTGACACAGAAGGGATTGCCTTCTCTGTTTGTAAGTAATGACAAATTGATGACCAAAGAAGATTATTGGACAAGACTTAAAGAAATTGCCAGAGAGACTGCTAAATTTTCAAACATCAAAGGCACAATGATAGGAAGGGCACTGTTGGGAACACTAAGCAATGATATTTTTATTCAGTATGAGATAAAACATGGTTTCGTGGTGAGGCCAACTTTTTCCAAGTACACTGAAATGGATGAATTTTACCGTAAGGTAATAAAATTGACCATCCCGGATGAAATTCACAGGAAAATTTACCTGAATTTCAGGAGTGAATGGTAAAAGAGAAAAGTCAACTTCTACCAGGTCATCAATCAGCTGACAGCCATCGCAGTCCACAATTCTCTCCTTTCAACAGTCGTTTTCAATTAGAGCTGACAGACATCGCAGTCCACAATTCTTTCCTTTCAGCAACCGTTTTCAGTTAGAGTTGACAGCCATCGCAGTCCACAATTCTCTCCTTTCAGCAACCGTTTTTAGTTAGAGCAGTGCCAACACATCAAATCAACTTTATTTCCATGTTCTAGTTAGAGTTTAATTTGGCAAATAAAACGCTATCTGTTACGATAGCATTAATGTAATCTGTTGTAAAATAAATTTTCTATAAATACTTCATTGTACGAAGTATTCTGGGTTGGATAATTTGAGTTTTGAGAACTCTGTGTATTACGGTGGAGCTTTTGTACATTTTTTAATGAAATCAAAGAAGTTGCAGCAGATATTGTGAGATTCATGTGGTATTTCTTTTGAGCATTGTGTTTTCCTCTCTGTTATTTCACTTTCATTTCAGCTTTTGTATGAAAACCTTACTAGTTTATAAACAGAAATCAATAATATGTTCTGTTTATTAAGATTTTCACAAATGTGCATTTCTTTTGAAGAATGAATTCATTTTATATGCTTATTCAGACTCCTACTTTTTCTATCACCACATACACAATGACAACTTAAATGTACTCAATAAGTCTATCTACCTTGCTTTAATTTATTCTTTGCAATTCAGTGTTTGAAATCAGCTTTAGTTTCACTGATCATTATTTTTATCCAGCAAACAAATTATTAAACAAATTTCAAACATATTAACTTATATCTAGCCTAAAATCTGGTACTCAACCTTATTAAAATTGAATATTTTAAAAAGTGACATATAGAGAGCCCTCTATGATTAGGTAGGGCTAGTTACCTAGCTAAAAGTTGGTGGTTATCTGTCTTCAATCCTATTTTTAGCCTAGGAAGTTGGAGAGAGTGATAATAGTCTTGATGGACTTTATAGAGACCTTATTTTATTAGTTTCCCTGGAAAACCCCAAGGCAAATACCATGGGATGATACAGTGGGAAAATACCACAGTAAATACCATGGATAGATTTCGTCCAATTTCGTCCATTTTGACGAGATCAAGAAATGGAATATTACATAAAACCAACAAGCTTAGATCCATCTTAACTCTGGACTTATCCTTATGATACTTAGTAGATATAGATTTAAGATGGATCTTGATATCACTATAGCATAAATTGGTTTAACTTGACTTAGTCAAGTTACCAACTGTTTTCTAGCAGAGCCATTGAAATTGGATGGACAGATCTCGCTCTTGTCATCAAATTTTAGCCAATAAATATAGTTCATGATACATATGCATGTTCAAAAGAATACATCAATCAAAACATCTATCCAAAAAAACAGTAATATGTCTTATGTCCATCATGGTGCAGATACATAAAAACATAGTTCATGATACATATGCATGTTCATAAGAATATATCAATCAAAACATCTATCCAAAAAAACAATAACATGTCTTATGTCCATCAAGGTGCAGATACATAAAAACAGTCATCCAAAAAAAACATCATGTGGAGTAGAAAAAGAGAATACAGTAAAACATCCAGCACTATGGAACATAGAACAAACCCTCCTCCAAAAAGGTATTATCTTCTATGAACAAGTATCTCATAATCCTAAAATCACCATTAAGACTTTTTTTTAAGAGTGCGTAAGCCACCATATTAGATTCACGATATATATGTTGTATAGAAAATTCAATACCAGAAATATTGGTTGATCCAAAAATTACAAATATTCCTAAAATTTACAAGCTAATTAAATTTAATAGCCATAAATTGCAAAACTTTAATAACTATATTTGAACATATTATTTGCTTAAATTAATTTGTTTACTGTTATAAGAAAATAGAATAGTTTAAATTAATTTGTTACTATTATAAGAAAAGGATAGATCAATTTCCACATCCTTATGAAAGATTATAGTTAGGATCAATTCAAAATTAGCATAGATTTTTGAATATTTAAATTAATTTAAAATGAAAGCCAATTTTTAAATTTGAATCATAATAAAATGGAGATTTGTTTAAGTAGCGACAACAATTTTTTTGGGAGAATTATTTTTTAATAGAAATTTAGCTTCTTTTTCAAAAAATTTGAAACTAAAACGCTTTTTTTAATGGTGGAAATGGATTCAGAACCATACACCTATAACTTAGATTTTAAAAAAATAAGCTACCTGGATTTTGACAATATGAATATCAAAATCATACAGAAAAAACCATTCTTTTCCAAACAAAATAGTACCTATTTGAAATTATGTTTTAAAATTGCTATCGTACTTAAATTATATTATACTGCAAAATTCTAATAATATTTAAATTTTGACATTATTAATTTAAAAATAAATTTATTTATTATTAAATTATTTAAAAAAAAAAACCAAACCACAATATATATAAATTTAAATTAAATTAAATGGTATGACTGTATAAATTAAATAGTTAATAACTAATAATTAAAAACACTTATGTACCATTTGTCCACCTATCACCTATTTATGTTAAATGAGTTTTTGATGTGCACGCTTCTCAATAATAAACCTTTTCAACCCCGATTTAGACCACCATAACCCCACTCCTCCCTTCACTCAAGCGTCTATCAATGCAATCTGCGGGCCTTCATCTGGATTTTCCAGGTATTGAAAAGAATGGCTCGATTTGTGCAATTTGAGGGTTGTTTGAAGACGAGAGTCTGACGGAAATTGAATGTCGACAGACAGATTCACGCAAATATGAAGGATTTGTTTGAATAAATTTTGAATTTGTAACACAGACACTGCACACAATTCAGAAGTTTTGAATTACATATGAGTTGAGTAGCAAACACCCCTATAAGTTTTGAAACGGAAATATGATCTAGAAACTTTTATTTGACAACTAAATATATATTCAAATTATTAAAGTTAGTTTTTTTATATATCTTTTACCTAACAAAAATTAAATTTTTCAAAATATATTACTGTTATGGGTATAAAAAGGTTTTATTAAAGAGACCATAATTTTGTTTAGATGATAACTTTTTTAACTAGCATGTTTTTTATTTTGCAAAATTTTGATTTGTAAGTATTTTATTTTTAATTATGAATATGAAAATAGAAATAAATTTAGCACATCTAAAATCCTATAATTTGACAACCAACAAATTTCTTAAAAATTCAATTAGATTTTCCAAAAACATAACCAAAAAACTGTATTTTCAGTAAAAAAAATTATCACCTACTTATACTACTCTACATAGAATTACCAAAACTAAATTAAATAAATGTTAATAAAATAAATAAGAAACATAATAATGTTAATAAAATAAATAAGAAACATAATACTTGTGCTTTGATATCAAAAAATCCTAAATTGATTTGAAAATAGATTCCCTAAAGTAATTTGGGGATAGATTTTTATATGATAGGAAATATAGAAGTGAAAGAACACACTGTATTTTGATTTTAAAGGAAGAAATTGCTCCTACAACGGGCTATGAGGTATATATTTGTTAAAAGAGAAGAAAAAAACGCTTTATCTTTAGGTTTCTGTAGGTATTTTTTTATCTATTTATCTACGTTCTTGTAGGTTTTTTCATTCATTTCTATTCTTGTTACATTTTTTTTTCATTTTCCTATAATATATAGGAAAAAAATTTATATATAATTTTAAATCAAATTAAACACCAAAATCAAATCTCCCTACCTAACCATTGAATCACAACAGGACTAATTTAATTTACTGTATTTTAATTATTTTAATTATTTTAATTTCATTAAGTGAACACAATATTCATTGATGCTTAGAAAAACCCAAAACCCTTACCTGGTATTGCTCTTCAGACTTTGAAAGTTGCTGAAGCCTTTTCATTTTGTTTCGATATTCGATGAGCTTGCAAAAATGTTGATGCAGTTCAAACTTTTCAGCGCCCTCGGGAATCTCATCAATTGCTTCTCTAAGAGTCTCAGCTGGAAGGAACCTCCATCCATCCGCTGTTCGATTCTGCATCTCTTCCAAAAGATGAACAAATGGCCATAAATCCTTGGGCTTCGGCTCCATCATGCCTCCGACATGGGTTTGAATCTGCGTGATAAAAGCCGACCCCAGAAATGCTCCGTATATTTTATTGGTATCAAACCTTTCCACGCTCCGTCTTATGCCATCCTGGGTTACAAGTTTGGCCAATTTGATGACAATATTAGACGACAGAGAACGGTTGTCTGCTATCTGTCTCAGTATATCAAGCCCCTCAGGCGAACTGAGGTAAGAAATGAGATGGGTTGTTGAAATCGTTAGCTGATTGTCCAGCCATCTCTCGATTTCTGGTAGAGATGATCGAAATCCAAACCTGGAAAAACGATTTTCATCTGAAGTTCCAGAATTGCCCGCGAATGACATTTCGCTACGGGCAGTGCTGCTGCTGCTCTCTGATCAGGAAATCGCAGAGGAATTCCTAATTGGAGAGATTGGGGGATTGCTGTTACTGTGGACTCTCTGATAATGAGAAATTAAGTTCTTCCCATATTTTTACAGAGCAGAAACCTGGCGTCTTTCTGGTCCCTCAATTCAATTCACAATGCGGAATCCTTCGATTCAATTGACAAAGTTGTAATGGAGGAGGGACCGAGTACAGTACAAAGTTGTAAGGGCAGCCTGCCCGTTTACAGCTGCAAGTGGGAAATAAAGAATTGGAGTGGATAGAAGTCTATTACCTCGAAATGTGAAGCTATCGATTTAGCCATGCGATCACTTCAGGGCTCGGCGAGGAATTTGTACCCAAGTATCAATAAAATAATAAATTAATATAATGATTTTTTTATCGCTTTTTCTTTTTCCTTTATATAGGTGTTTTCTAATTTTTCGTGTATCTTTTTCCATGGAATTCACGGAAATAATTTTAAAAATTTTATTTATATTATTACTTTTTACGCGTAAACAAAATTTGAAATATTTACACATTCCTAGCAAATTTCAAATAAATTTAACTAAAAACTATTAAAATAAATAATTTATATCTTAACCATTACTCCTTTCAACATATGACAATAAGCCGCCGCCGCAATAATAATATTGGACATTAAATGTAACACTCACAACATAACCATTACTCCTTTCCACATATCACAATAAGCCGCCGCCAAAATAATAATATTAGACATTAAATGTAACACTCACAACATAATAGAGACCTCAACATATAGAAACAATATAAAACCAAAACCACTTGTTGCATTTAAAAAATGCTTAGCATGGGCTATGGAATATAATGTCATTGAGTCGAGGACAATCATACCAACATGGCAATATTATTCAAACAAAACTATATAAAATAAACAATTCCTATATGATTACATCTTTATGCAGTGTTCATACTCGTGGGCATGGGACGATGGGAATGTTAGTGAAATATTTGTATAATATATATTTGAATAAGAGATTATAATGTACATAATTACATTAATAAATAGTCACTCGGTGAGAAGAGCTAAGTCATATGGTGGTCTATCCATTTATAGAAGGGGTGTTGATGATAAAACATACTCTGGTACTTGAAGTGATGTTTTCGCGCTTGCTGCCCTTTCCCCTGCACCTGGAATTGGATAAACTACACCTCGAACCGGGTCTGTGGCTTACCCTCTATAGGCTTTCCTATAATGAACCCATTGAAGTTTACCTATATGCAATTGCAATTGACCTTGTTTCTCCCTACCTTGTTGCTCTTCCTGTGGATATATATTCAATATACATCAAATACATATACTTCTTCAGATCATGGGGATTCATCCATAGATGGGTTCGCTGGTTTTCAAGAGAGGACCAATGAAGGATCTGAGCAGTCAAGTGCAAATGGTGAGCAACAACACCATGCTCTTCAGAGAAACTTGCAGGACAAGCTAAGTAGTCAGCTTGACAAAGTACATGACAAAAGGAAAGATGCAATTCCTCCTGATGATGTGGTAGTTGAATCTATAAATACAATGGAGGACAGCCATAAAGAGTATGGGCAATCGGGTATAGACAAAATTCGACCAGTACATCCACGTTTGACAACCAGAGAGGATGGACAATTGATCCTCACATGTGAAGAGGTCCTGGATGAATACACCTAAGGAGAATCAAATGAGGAGCCAGTGGTAATAAACCGATATGATGAACATGATCATGTAGGCCAGCAAGACAAAGATAGTATGCAGGATGAGTCATTTCTAAAGGGACAATCAAAGATTCAAGTTAAAGCAGTGGTCATGGGGAATCTAGTACAGTCAAATACAAAGACATTTAGCAGGGCATTAGAATTTCCAGTGAAAGACTTTCAGGAGAGGATCATGCATTTCAAGACAAATCTTATGTTGTTGAAGCAAAGAATCTGGATAGTCCGAGACACTGTGTTACAGGAGAACGGAAAAATTGAGGAACTCATAGGGAAATGTGTCAAATCATCGATCAAGCTGTCTAGTATTGAGGAACAACTCAAGTCCCTCACAAGGCCGCATGAGGAGTACAATTGGGAGTCCCATAGCAGCGCTCTACAGGAATACATAGATAAGGCTTGCAACACCAACAACCCATCTATATACTTTGGAAAGAGCAGGGCAGAGTTCTCCAAATGCATCATGTTGGGTAACCAAGTAGAGCAGCATGAATCGAGCATCAAACAACATCAACATAATAGATTTGCAGATATTCATTCTTTCCCAAGTATGGATTGGCGAGAGATTATGAGTTGGTATTCTATTAATGGGTTGATTATTTGGAGGATACCCATAGCCAAGGCAAAATTACAGCTTGAACCACTTGGTGCAGACAGCAATGGAGGGTTGAAATGGTACCATAACCCATAGGTCCCAGGATTTAGGTGGCATTGGGATCCAGGAGAATCCATTGGGGAAAGGATTGGCCAAAGGATTGTTTGGAATCCAAGTAAATCTATTGAGGGAAGGATTGATCAGAGGATTGTTTGGGATCCAAGTATTGAAGGATCCATTTAGGACCATTCAACTTGGAGGGATGGAACAATACATCAGGTTGTATGGGATCCTGGTATCAATGTATAAATGCTTCTGTTGTGGATAGAAGTAGATCGCTTGAGGACAAGCAATCTTTGGGCAGGAGGATTTGTAATATTCCCTTTCTTGATCCAGTCAAAGTGGATAGAATTGATCCATGGTACTTACCGTGGTAATTTCCCATGGTATTGACCCATGGTATTTGTTGTTGGTTTCCGAGAAAAATAATAAAATAAAGTCTCTAGAAAGTCCATCAAACCTATAAAAAGGGAGAGAAGTTAGGCATTTAGAGGCATTCTTGTATTATCTATTTTATTATGTTTGGGTTGAGAACCTGGTCTAGCCAGTTCTAGCATTGATCCCGGGACAAAAACCCCGTGGTGATGTTTATGTGGTGGATCCATCCAGGGTTCACAAGTGGGCTTCAGTTTCTTATATTTGTCATTGTCAAGCAGCTGTGCATGCCATTTGCAAGATTTTATGGTCTGGGCATGTATTTTACTTTCAGTGAATAATATAAATAAAATGGTTGTGTTTCTTGTGTTATATTTCTTAATGAAAGATTGTATTAAATGAGAACACTAAGATGTTTTAGATCTATCAAAATTTTTATTGTTTGGAATCTTACACATTTCATCACCATTTAGAGGTCTAAAGTCAAGTTTTTCATCTCATATAGGTCAATTCTAGGTTTTTAACTGCCTATGGAAAATATTTATATTTCCATTATCAAATAAAATAGTTTGTCCTTTGTTCTATTTGCCAAGTCTGGTTAAAGGAGCAAGCTTGTTTTTACAATCCAAATAAAACTTTACATGTCACAAAAAACTCATAATCTGTTGTTGTATTCATGAAGAAAGATTCACATGACCATAGGATTCATTCTATGCATCATCCTCCATTACCTATCTGACACATTACATATCACTACCCGTCACTTATCCAAGTCATATCACATTTATTATTCCTCCTACCCCACCATTCATTAACCATCACCATATGTTAATTATCGCTCATTTCATCATTCATCTACTGCACCACGATTTAATCCAACAGCCTACACATGACTTCGGCCCCCCCTCACCATTCGAAACTTAACGTCCCCGAGGGGGGCGTCCGAAATGGGTGGTTTCATAACTCGACCCCACCGCTACGTGGCAACCCGCATGATTTTGCAACCCCCTCTCATAAAACAACTTACCACCGATGGACCCCTTCGAAATTCCGCTTATCCACTGGATGAAAACCACCCGCTCCGCCCGCCATTCGAGTCATGCCACATGGACTTTGCCACTGTCCAATCAATTGAATTCTCGTACTTGTATAACCATTAGCCAATTAAATTCAATGCTAATTGTTAAAGCTAACGTACTCGCGCCTCTTTCAACAGGAATTAAACCAAAATGTTTATTAATTCATCCTAAAAACCTGTTTAAACCTTCATTTTGATTCACTCTGCTTTGTACAAGATAATTAAAAATTCACAGAGATTTCCAGAACTCCAAAAACAACAATTTCACCATAGTTTAAAGTGTTCTTCGCTGTTATCGATAATTCTTCTAATTTGTAGAGCCTTCTCTCAGTGTCGGCGTCCGTTTTTTCATCGGAAATTCAATCAGTCATGCCTCCAAAGAACAAAGGACCGGAAGAACCAATAAGTCTGCTACTTCATCCTCAAATTGACTTCCATCATATATCATTAGCAGACAAAGATCATAAGATTTATGAAACTCTCTGTGAGCTTGAATTGTTTGAAATGTATTGTTGGTTAGAGGATAAATTTCTTGATCAATTTGATGATATTGGGTTGTGGGATTCAAACTTGCCTCATTATATCTTTCTTCACACCCACATTGCCCCATAATTTGCCAGAAAATGCCAAGCCTGGTATGTACCCAACCAAAGAGCTATTATTGCTCCTACATGAGAGATTTTAGTAACCATAACTGCCCAAACCATAGAACAAATGATGCAAGCCCCTATCACAGAGAATGCCACTCCATTTTCTCAAGAAGCACTGATTGAAATATATCAGAAATTGGATTTTGCAAAAAGGGCTAAAACCCTTGAGTTGTTTATGACTAAAAATGCTCCATTACCTAAGAAAAATCCTCCATTTCCATCATCCATTTTCCCTAAAAGGAGCCAAACAAATCATCACAATTATCTCTTACCTTCTTGGTTATTACTCAAACCAATGGGTAGATGAAGCCATCATAAGATTCATGTCCATTTTCTCTAGAGATTCCAAACCCTCCATCATATTCAATTTTAGTATATTCATTGCAGATTCTATTCATGAGCAGTTTGTTAAATTCCCAACTGAAGAGGTATTCAAATATGCCTCTATGTTACTTTATCTGTATTTATATTCTCAGGGAGACAAATTCAAGTTTTCATTATAGAAACTGGATGAGGAGGGAAATCAAAAATCAATGATTTTCTGGACTACATTAGTGATGAAGGAACAAAAGGAATATTCATATAAGCAGTTTGTAGAATTGTTTCTACATCCAACACTCAGTTCACTAAACAACATTACAGAGCCTAGGATCAATGAAGAAATCATAAAGGTGTTACAACTATCAAAACAGGAGATTGGTATCTCTATCAGAATTACACAGAACTTTGAATCTATGACTGTGAGCTTCCCCCTTACAAATTGCCAAAATTCCTCCCAATGAGGATTTTTGCATTAGAATACATCAGACAAATGCTTAATGCTGATGAAGTACATTTTGTGTCTGCTAAAAAGAAGTCCCAATTCCAAATCAAAACAAAAATAGGACCTTTTATCTATAATAGCAAGACAACAGGGGAAGAAGCAGACAAATTGCTGAAAGAGATGCAATTCAGCCTCAGTTTCACATGGTCATATGATCCAGTTGGTGTTATTTCTAAACTAAGGGTAGAGAACAAATCTACACTTTATTTTCATGCACATATACCAGAAATTGAGAGATATATGAATCAACTTGAATGGACTAAGGGCACTTTACAGGAAACTGAAGAACAAACAGTATCTACATCAGCATTACATACTCCTATTGCACAGGAGAGAGCAGGAAAGGGATTAGAGAAGATCAGTCATCTCCAATGACTGATCCATCTTGCAAAGAATTCAAAATCCATTACAGAAATAAGACAAAGCTCAATCCAAAAGAGAGTCCTAGTAAGGATTCAGAGCAAGAGGTCGTTATTATTACCAAAGAGACACCTCCTTCCACATAGGCAAGTGGTCAAATTACATATACTTCTACTACTCCAACAGTTTCTCAAGATCAGCATCAAGTCATTCAACCTAGTACAGTTTTTACAGGGGAAAAGGAGAAGACTATCTTTGATACCTTCAAGGAGATAAAATTGAAGAATGAAATGTTGAAGACCAACACATACAATTAGTTTTGGAAGCAAGCTCCTAGCTCACAGAGCAGGTTGCTCTCAGCTTTTGATTCGAAGAAAGGAAAAATGCAGTTTGCTTTCCTTCAAGCACAAATTCCACAACCAAAAATCAAAAACACATTACAAAAAGACTGCATTTGAATTTGATACTAAGGAGATACATCCAATAGATCAAATGGAGTTACATGAACAAACTGATGAGATGATTTCATCCACTCTCACTAATACTGCTATGAGTTTGTCAAAATTGCAGGTTTCTTTGGCTAATGTCCAATTGCAGCTGAAAATAGAGAAATTTTCTTCATTTGTTAAAGACACAAAAATAAAAACTCTGGAAGACCTGGTGATCAAAGTTGGATATGATCCTTCCAATGTCAATGCAGCAGAAGAAATCATCAAAAAGAAAAATGTTGACATAGCAGCATTAAGGAAGCAATTGAAGATTCCAGCCATAGAAGATCCTCGGGCAAAAGACATTGAAGAGACTGAATCACTGAAAGCAAAAATGATGAAGCTGATTATGGAACAGAATGCTCAAATAAAACAAATGGAATCAGAAATGGAGAAAATGATAAAGGAAAAGGAACAAACAACAAAAACATCTAAAGTTCCTTTAAAAGCAATTCCTCTTGTAGTTATACCTACAGCCAAACCTTCTACAACAAGTATTGCAAATGGAGCTGAGTAGCTCACTAAAGCAGTGAAGGATATGTCAATTCAGGAAGAAGAGATAAAGAAACAACAAGACCAAGTACAATTGTTACAATATCAGAAGTCCAAAGATGAAAGTTCCCATGCCGCTGAAGAACAAAGAGCTAAAAAGCTAATTGAGAGGTTGTAAAAAGAACAAAAGGAATCAGCCATTGGAAACACTTTGGGCCAAGTAAAAGAAATAATCTGGGAAGATATCATGGAATCTATCAATGAAATTTGGCCAAGTATACAGATTATATTTGAACAAAAGGAGTTGATACAGAAAGCAAATGAAGCCATTGTAACAATTAAAGCACAACTTGAAGACAAGCCTACTACAACAAATAACATTATCAAATTTCTAAACTCAAAGAACATGAATGAGTTGGATGATTTGGGCATAGATGATAAAACATAAACAATCCTGGAGGTAAAGAAGGTTCTCACAAAGAAAAATTTAATTCTTCAGCTTTAGGAGAAGTGTCACAATCTGGAAATTACAGTGCAAAGATTTTTTAGCAATATAGAGCTTCAGACATAGAAGGGATTGCCTTCTCTGTTTGTAAGTAATGACAAATTGATGACCAAAGAAGATTATTGGAGAAGACTTAAAGAAATTGCCAAAGAGACTGCCAAAGTTTCAAACATCAAAGGCACAATGACAGGAAGGGCGTTGTTGGGAACACTAAGCAATGATATTTTTATTCAGTATGAGATAAAACATGGTTTCATGGTGAGGCCAACTTTTGCCAAGTACACTGAAACGGATGAAGTTTACCGTAAGTTAATAAAATTGACCATCCCAGATGAAATTCACATGAAAATTTATGTGAATTTTAGGAGTGAATGGTAAAAGAGAAAATTCAACTTCTGCCAGGTCATCAATTAGCTGACAGCGATCGCAGACCACAATTCTCTCCTTTCAGCAACCGTTTTCAGTTAGAACAGCGCCAGCACATCAAATCAAATTTATTTCCATGTTTCAGTTAGAGTTTAATTTGGAAAATAAAATGCTATTTTTTACGATAACATTAATGTAATCTGTTGTAAAATAAATTTTCTATAAATACTTCATTGTACGAAGTATCCTCGGTTGGATAATTTGAGTTTTGAGAACTCTGTGTATTATGGTGGAGCTTTTGTACACTTTTTAATGAAATCAAAGAAGTTGCAGCGGATATTGTGAGATTCATGTGGTATTTCTTTTCAGCATTGTGTTTTCCTCTCTATTATTTTACTTTCATTTCAAAGCAATAATATGCTCTGTTTATTAAGATTTTCACAAATGTGCATTTCTTTTGAAGAATGAATTCATTTTATCTGCTTATTCAGACTCCTACTTTTTCTATCACCACATACACAACGACAGCTTGATTGTACTCAATAAGTCTATCTACCTTGCCTTATTTTATTCTCTGCAATTCAGTGTTTGAAATCAGCTTTAGTTTCACTAATCATTATTTTTATCCAACAAACAAATTTCAAACATATTAACTTATATCTAACCTAAAATCTAGTACTCAACCTTACTAAAATTGAATATTTTAAAAAGTGACATAGAGAGAGCCCTCTATGATTAGGTAGGGCTAGTTACCTAGCTAAAAGTTGGTTTGTTGTTACCTGTCTTCAATCTTATTTTCAGCCTAGCAAGTTGGGGAGACTGATAATAGTCTTGATGGACTCTATAGAGACCTTATTTTATTAGTTTCCTTGGAAAACCCAAGGCAAATACCATGGGATGATACTGTGGGAAAATACCACAATAAATACCATGGATAGATTTAGTCCAATTTAGTTCATTTTGACGAGATCAAGAAATGGAATATTACATAAAACCAACAAGGTTAGATCCATCTTAACTCTAGACTTATCCTTATGGTGCTTAGTAGATATAGATTTAAGATGGATCTTGATATCACTATAGCATAAATTGGTTTAACTTGACTTAGTCAAGTTACCAACTTTTCTAGCAGAGCCAGTGAATATAGCTCATGATACATATGCATGTTCAGAAGAATATATCAATCAAAACATCTATCCAAAAATTCAGTGATATGTCTTATGTCCATCATGGTGCAGATACATCAAAACATAGTTCATGATACATATACATGTTCAGAAGAATATATCAATCAAAACATCTATCCAAAAAAACAGTGATATGTCTTATGTCCATCATGGTGCAGATACATAAAAACAGTGATCCAAAAAAAACATCATGTCGAGTAGAAAAAGAGAATACAATGAAACATCCAGCGCTATGAAACATAGAACAAACCCTCCTCCAAAGAGTTATTATCTTCTATGAACAAGTACCTCATAATCCTAAAATCACCATTAAGACTTATTTTTAAGAGTGCGCCACCATATTAGATTCACGATGTATATGTTGTATAGAAAATTCAATATCAGAAATATTCGCTGATCCAAAAATTACAAATATTCCTAAAATTTACAAGCTAATTAAATTTAATAGACATAAACTGCAAAACTTTAATAACTGTATTTGAACTTATTATTTGCTTAAATTAATTTGTTTACTGTTATAAGAAAATAGAATAGTTTAAATTTATTTATTTACTATTATAAGAAAATAGGATAGATCAATTTCCACATCCTTATGAAGGATTTTAGTAAGGATCAATTCAAAATTAGCATAGATTTTTGAATATTTAAATTAATTTAAAATGAAAGCCAATTTTTAAATTTGAATCATAATAAATGGAGATTTGTTTAAGTAGTGACAACAATTTTTCTGGGAGAATTATTTTTTAATAGGAATTTAGTTTTTTTTTTCAAAAAAAATTGAAACTAAGATGTTTTTTTTAATGGTGGAAATGGATTCAGAACCATACACCTGTAACTTAGATTTTTAAAAAAATCAGCTACCTGGATTTTGACAATATGAATATCAAAATCATACAGAAAAAACCATTTTTTTTCCAAACAAAATAGTTACCTATTTGAAATTATGTTTTAAAATTGCTAGCCTACTTAAATTATATTATATTGCAAAATTCTAATAATATTTAAATTTTGACATTATTAATTTAAAAATAAATTTATTTATTATTAAATTATTTAAAAAAAAAAACCAAACCACAATAGGGGAGGGACGCCAGTTGTTGGGTGCCCTCCCGTCCACCTCAGCGACTGATCGCTTAAACCACGTGGACGTTGTACGACAACTGCCCACTCGGACCGGCCACGTGTGGGGTTGGTGGGTGTATCCAATGCGCAGGTTTTAACTCCAACTAGGGTTTGTGCAAGTCGATTTCCCCGCCATGTCTATCAACTCCCGTTCATTCTTGCTCGGGACCAGTCTGTGGGCGTTCGGCTCCGCCAGTGGTGGTTGCTGCGGGTTCCAGAACCTGCGCAACCTGTTGCCATTTCTTGTTAGCTGTTATGCCTTTCAATGCCCACTGATACTGGTTAGTTGTTTGTTGCAGTTGGTAAACATGTTCGCCGGTTCCGCATTGTTGATCTTGTTGGGTATATGTGTTTGTTGGTTGCTGGACGTTGCAGCTCGCCGCCCGTTCCTGTTCTTGGACGTGAAGTCCGTCATTGTGTTCGCCATTCCTCTGATGCTGGACCGCCAGGGTTTCGGTTCGTTTGCTCTTTTTCGTCAAATTCTTCAGGTATTTTTGCAATTCTTTTATTTTTTACTGAGAGAATGCCAATTTTGATGATAAAATTGCTGATTTTCTTGTATTTTTGCAGGCACAGGGTTCCATGGTTGGCGTTGGCGATGGCGAGGTTCATTGTGGCGACTTCTCTGCATCCTCGACGGCGGCGGACCTTCGGCGACCTCTAGTAGGATTCTCTGAATCCTACCAATCATTCTCTGTGTTGTTTAACACTTGCTCACTGTGTTTATCAACACTTTCAATCATTGTTCGGTGGAATTATGTTTAACTATTCTTGTTTTCTTGGGTATAGCTGGTATTAGACCTTTATATGGATATGTTCTTGTTTTCTTGGGTATAGCTGGTATTAGACCTTTATATGGATATCTTGCAAGGATGCTTGTCATATATTCTTTATATGTTCAAGGTCTGGTCATGAATGAGGTGGGTGTTTTGTTATGATCTCTTGTTTCAGATACTTCACAAGAGCCGTAACCCTGTCTTCATCTATTTTTGTCAACCTATAAATTGTTATCCTGGAATTGGAACCATTTATCACTTGCATTATGTTTTATCAGCAATTTGAATTTCAGCTGGCCTTGAGATCGCAACCATGAGGTTAGAATAGGTGGTCTGTCTCTCTGTTGATCGAGAATGTTTGGGACTGTTTTTAGCAGTCCGGAGTGGAGTTTCACCATTTGAAATTACATGTCAAACTCTCTTCAGTGGAGGTACTTGGCAGAGTTTGAGGTCGTTTTGCTTAGAAGCGCTGCAAACCTGTAATATTGCTTGTTAGAAATGACACCAAGCTTGTCGTGTTCTCAAAATCATTAACATTCTTTGCACGAGGCTTTTATAAGATACATTTCAGGTTTTTTATAAGATACATTTCATGGTTGAGTCCCTGTTTACAGAAACCTATATTAAATTCGCAGAATTATTAATATAAGAAGTTTTTTGGTTTGTTAACCTGTCTAGTTATGCCAAATCCTTTGTAACCTACCACTCTGGAATTTCTTGTTTGCCAAAATTAGCCAAGATTTACATCTTACCTTGTCAATTTCCCTGAGGCATATTGCCCAAGCTCAGACATCACAAAATATCATAATAAATTGGCTACATTAACACACGAAGCCTTCTTGAGTGAATTGACCACAATATTTTTCTTGTTGTAGTCTCACAAGTAACCTTGTTACACCAACCTCCCTTTTTGTTTTGGCTCTTGTGAGTATGGACATGTTGTTTGGCTTTCTGCCTGTTTGTGGTCTTCTTTTGAGGCATGCTTGTAATCTTGGCACGGCCCTTTTTTGAGCCATTTCCCTCTTGTGGCGCGTGCAACCTTTCATGTAGTTACTGTTGTTGCTATTTGCACCTTGCATGAGTCTTTTACTACCTGTGGCCACCAATGAGATCCTTTTTATAACCCCCATTTTTAGCGACATGTGATTATTTGTGGGTTCTATAGCTCATTCTCTCAAGGCATGTTTTGAGCAGGCTTGTCATCCTTGCATTGTGGCCCTCACTGTGTCTAACCAAGTTAATAGTAAAGACATGCTTTTTCTATCATAAAGCCAACCTACAATGAAGTACACCAGTTTTTTGTTTTGCAATCTGTCTTGTGTTGACTTGTCTCTGCATATCCTCTTCTGACTCTGGCTTTATTCTCAAGTTGACCTAAGTTCTATTGAAGTGCTCCATTTTCCAACCCTTAATTCAGTTTATTTGAAGTGACCAGGGCACATTTTTCACCACCAATTTTGCAGGCTTTTGGGCACGTTTTCAGCAGTTGAGTGAGCAGCAATGCTATCTTATTTTCATTATGTCTTCACTGATTTTACAAAATATTTTGAACATTTTTTACAGTGTATTTTTGCTATTTTAGGCATGTTTTACAAAGAGGTAATTATTTTGTTGTTTGAAGTTAATTACTGCTGAAACAAATTAATTTTTTTGGAAGGTTTCTTGTTTTTCCCCCAAGCAGGAATAATTTTTTGCCTTGTAAGGTTCAAATTTTGAAAGGTTTTTTTTTTTGTTTTTTTGGACCCTTTCCTACTAATACATTTTTCATTTTTCCCATCTGTTTGGCTGCTGCAAAATACTATGCTCTGCAGTGGATGTTTTTTATATGAAGAGGCCTTGTGCTTTGGAAATGTGATGCGAAGAAGTTTTCTTGATTAGCTTGATTACGAACTTCTCAAGAAAATATTCATGATGAAATTGCCTCCTTGCAACATATTAATGACAAGCTAAAAATAATTTTTTCTAAACTTTAAAGCCAAGCTTTGTAATGTTGTTACTTCATCACGAGATACTAATGAAAAACTTTGTAGTGAAGTTTCCTCTCTGTAGAATGATATTTCCAGTGCTTGCGAGTGGAACCTTTCACTTGGGGAAACTGATATCCAACTTTAGGATGAGGACTTGAGCACAATTATTATCTCCTGCATCAACAAGTTGAAGACAGGGACAACTCCATCCATATTCAAGAATATGCATGACCTCAATAGCAATCTTGTCCAAGAAGTAAGATTTAAGAGGTACAAAATATCAAATAATGGATGGTCTTTGAAACATGGCTTGTTATTTTGATAGAGATTCATGTCTTGTTGTTGGTCATGGTAAAAATTATCAGGAAAATATTGATAATTGGACCTTGCAAATTAACAATATGGATGAAAAATTGAGTCTTATCAATCAAAATCCCATGATTATTTAAGGGACAATGACACAATACCTGATTCTTTGCAAAAGCATGCGCAACATTTGCTTGAGTATCTTCTTTTCTTGCACTATTGGCTACTAATAGGCCCTCACTTCCTTACTGTGAGCAACACACTAATAGGCCCTCACCTCCTTGCAATATGGCTACTAATTACTTAGGCATATGGAATGTACATATTGTGGACTTGGTGGACATGGATATAGTAGTGTTACTCCTATTGAGCTTGAGAGGATGCTAGTTATAGTAGGCCTGGGATATCTTGAGCCTTCTACTACAATTTTACATGAATTAGATTGTGCACTTCTTGCTAATTCATCCACTAATGATATGCAAGAGCTTGAGTCTAACACTTAAAATGATTTTTCACATATTGATTTGCAAAAACCACATGTTGCATCTTTTGTTCAACTAGCATTGGATTCTTCACCAACTACATCTTAATTGTATTGGCAGCTTCATAATTGTGGTTGGAGGCATTCTCGCTCTCTATCCAAGTATCACTATTTTATGCCAATGATTCTTGTTACTAATCTGTGAAGAAGAGGCCAAAAAATAAATAATGGATTGATGCTGAATACTAGGGCTTGTTGTTCTAGTATTGCCAATTGGTCATGGCATAAGAAGTGATAAAAATATAGCTGGGAAGATATCTTGCTTCATAAACAGTCTTCAAAAACTATGACAGCCCTATCACAGTCATTCTAACATATCACCAATTTGAAACTAGTTTTGTCTCATAAAAAATTAGCTCCTAGGTATGTTCATAAACAGTGCCTTAAAAAAATATACATATAGATATTCACATTTAAACAGTCCCATGATTATACTTAGTGTAGTAGAAAGGAAATCTGAGATCTATTAAGATATAAAAGTCCAAACATATAGTCCATCCAAAAATCCACATCATAATGTGGTTACATCCAAAAACATCTAACACTCCATAACTATTGACGCCCTACTCTCCATATCTTGCAGCGTTTGACAAAGTAAATACGTTTTATCGTTCCATTTCGGGAATCCATGGCGCCATGGCGGCTTGTACCAGGGATTTCTGAGATCCAAGTAAGACACTTAAAGTGTTTCTGGTAGAATACCAGAAACACTTTAAGTGTCTTACTTGGATCTCAGAAATCCCTGGTACAAGCCGCCATGGCGCCATGGATTCCCGAAATGGACTGGGAAGATATCTTGCTTCATAAACAGTCTTCAAAAATGTCAATATGACAGCCCTATCACAATCATTCTAACATATCACCGATTTGAAACCAAACGTAGAGTCTATCCAAAAATCCACATCATAATGTGGTTACATCCAAAAACATTTAACACTCCTATTCTTTATGGCTTTGAGAATCTTCAGTGCCAAACCCTGAGTTCCCTGATTGAGCCAAGTAGGTTGGCCTTCCCAAGAAGGCTTGATTAGGTGGTGGTTGATTGCTGCCATATAATTGAGACCAATTTGTCCCTTCCATCCACGGAGGAATTGAGTACCCGTACTTCACACTTGCGTTAAGTGGAGGTGTGTGCTGAGCATACATTGAATTCAACCCTCCTGTGGTAGGAATAAGGCAAGTGGGTAAACCCCGATTTTGATACTGAGGCACTTGAATGTTTATGAAGTCTTGGAATAATGTTGTATTATTTGCAATGTTGTCCAATGTGTTGGACATGTTCCTGGATTCATTCTCATCAACTGTGTTTGCATTTATGTCAACCATATGAGTCAACCCTTGTTCCCTTTCAAGCATTTGTTGAGCCTTCCTTGCTTCCTTTTCCTGTCTTGAGATTTGTTTTTGTTGCTCCTTCTCTTGCCTTGCTCTCTCTCTTTCAAGCCTTTCATCTGCTCGACGTTGTGCTGCAATAGCCCTTGTTGCCTTCTTCTCCTTGGCTTGATCTCTTTTTTCTGTTTTAATTCCTGAATTTCCATTTTCTTATTTTCAGACTCAACAAGGAGCTTTATATAGTCTTCAGAGGTGAGTAACTGTGAACTTCGCCCCAAACGAAGACTATTGGTTGTTCCTTGCTTCTTTTTCATTGACACTCTTTCTACTGGTAGCTTTAAGAACCGCCCAAGTAACTTCTCCCTCCCTCCCACCTGCATGTCATTGCTTGGCACTTCAGTATCCGTGGCACTTGATTGAACTATATTGTTTTCTTCATCTGCTCCTCATTATGTCCTCCATCTTCTTCCATTGATCTATTGTCCAACAAAAAATAAACAATTTCACTATTCAATTCAGCCACTTGTGAAGGCATGTTCATGCTTTGTTCATTGGTTCTTGAGACACTATGGGCGTTCAAATTAATCATGTTTTCTGCCAGCCATGATGGTGGGTTTACTTGGCTAGGCAATCACAATTGGTCATTTTCAATTTCATGCCCAATATCAGCGATTTCATTTTCTGCATTAACAATATCAGCGTTTTCATTTTGAACTAAATCTGCATTAACGATATCAGCAATTTCTGTTTCAACAAAATCTGCATTCTCAACTGCATGTTCAACAATGTTGCCATCAATTTGCTGACAAGTATACTGTGTTTCACATACCTGCTCATCATCATCAGCATATAACTGTCTTTGAGAGAGGGAAATTATATTATCAGCTGCAACCACATCATCATGTTCATTTACTTCTTCTTCCACTTCTCGTCTTTCTTCCTGACCATCCACATGGAAAGCTTGGCTACAAGCAGTATCCTGCATAAGAGCATCATAATTTAGTGGCCATATTCCTGTCCTTCTAAAGCCAGCCTTGATATTTGATGGTGTCAGAGCCCTTTTAAAAGCCTTACTTGCAAGCTTTGCTAACTCGAACCTTTTGACCTCAACCCCTAGATTCTTTGCCATCCATGCAGCACGTTCTGACCTGAAATAGTTTTTGAAAGGACCAAACACACTAACATCAAGTGGCTGCAATCTGTGAGTGGTATGAGCGGGCAATGTTAAAAGGTCAATGCCCAAATTGTATGCTTCCTCAATTGTTTGTAGAGCCATGTGGCTTCCATGGCCATCTAATATCAACAGGTGTCTGTTATTAGGTGAGACACCACCTGGCACAGATGCAGCAAAGTGGCAAAGCCAATTTAAAAACAACTCTTTAGTCATCCATACATGGAGATGTGCAACCATGCATGCTCAGGTTCATAGTTTTGTATATAATTTTTCAACTGATTTTTACCTTTGAAAAGATAAAATCCTGGGATTGAAGCACCAATTGCATTGACATAACATAAAATGGTTATCCATTCCCTACTCTTAGGCAAAATCTTTGGCACGTTTCGGCTACCTCTTTTCGCAATTACCCTCATGCCACAATTCCTTCCCACCTGTAAACCTGTTTCATCACAGTTCCATATATGGTCTGCAACATAAGAATGTTTATCATATGCACTAGAAATAGTGTCATAGAACTTACATACAACTGTAGGGCACAAATTTAATGCTCTGTCTCTGTCAAGGCCCTCAGCTGTACACAATACAAGGTCTGGATGCCTTTTTTTAAACCCAAACCACCATGATTTACCAGGAAACACATCTTTGATTGGGTTTGGCCTCCCTTGACAGATTTGAGCAACTGTAGATTTGAGTTGTATCAACTCTAGCCCATGTCCCAATTGGGCCATTTCTTTACACCACTCAACCACCTTGGCCTCCTCCTCTTCAATCATAACTATAACAGGCCCTCTACGTTAAGTGTGAGTCAACCCATTTATCCAATAATGTATTGATGAAGGGGGAATAGTATGCTTCTTTGCAGATGCCCGAACAAAATATCCATTGAACTCTATGTCGTCAATTGCAGCTAACATTTCTTCTTTTGTCCAACCTCTTATAGCACTGATCTTTTTAGTTGAAGTTGCACCTTGGACTGTGGTTGACGGTGGCTCTGTGGCTGATGGTGCCACAACATCAGCTTCAGCCACATGCTCATCGTCAACAACATTTCCTGGAGCATTGGTGACATTGACATCACCTATTCTTTCTTCATCTGATGAGGTGCATCGCAGTTGGGCACCCCTGGTCACTCTTCTGCCACTTCTCCTTGTGCGAGCGACATAACTCACTCTTGCCATGGATGCAACTACCTGTAGGCTGCAAAAGCACCAATTGCAAGCTATTATTCATAATTGAAAAGAAGGATTGTTTTCATATGATGAATACAACATCTATGCATAGCAATTGCAGATATATATGTTAATTTCAAATGCTACAACTTCTATTTTCAGCTACTGCAGATATATATGTTAACTTCAAATGCTACAGCTTCTGTGCTCAACTCCCTATTGCAGATTTGCAGATTTGTTTTCAGCGACCTATTTATTCAAGGTTTTGTAATTTCTAGCAACCTATTTATTTTAATTCTGATCGGTCACTCAGAGATTGAACTATAGTTGATAGTAACCAGGTTATGTATGAACTGGCAAGAGTGATTGAAAATGTTTCATTCTGTTATAAAAAAATACAATACCAGTAATGAAGGCTTCAGTGATATGAAATGGTTTGAGTTTATTTTTCTGAATCCATCTTATTGAATTTTTTTTTAAAGATTTAGATTACAAATAGAATACAATTGTGATTTGAAATGGTTTAAGTTTTTTCTTTAAGATCTCTTATATTCAAAAAAAAATTAAAAAATTTAAAAAATTTAAAAAAAAAAATCATGTCAAATATATGGAAGCATTCAATCAAATCAAACTATCAGGTGTGATTCATCTTCAAAATAAATGAATAATCATTGAAAACCTAAACATGAAAATTTTCAATAGGATAAATCTAGGAAAAAAAACTTGAAAAATACAGTACTTTTTACTTGCAAGAAATTCCAGTGTAAAGGCTAAACATGGCCGATCCTGCCCTCTGTTGGAGTACCTGACTTCTGAGCCAAACTTTACACGGTGGATCTCCAATCAATTGTAGTATTTTCCAAGATCATTGTTGTCTTAGCTATATAAATTCATACAGATACCATGACTGTATTTGGAAACAAGGAGCAGCTTTCTTGGTATGGAGAGGTTTCAAAACATTTTGGAGGCTATAGACAGTTGCCAAAGGTACGAATTCAATTCTGTATATGTACACGCAGGGTGGGTTTTTCTAAAAAAATTGTAGTGTTTTTTATCCATTTTTCAATGAATAGCAAGCATATTATTATATTTTGCAAAATAATATTTTGGTTATTTCTTTGAAATTGATCCATGTTGAGTAAATAAGTTCTATGTTTACTCCTTTGGATCTTATTGGCATCCACATTTCTTTCGATTTTTCAATCTTTATGACAAATACGTTTAAATAGATTCAAAGTTAAATTGGAGTTATTAACGGGGATTTAGGTATTTCTGTGTTGCTCTTTCAATTTGTATCTATGAGTTTGGGACCTGTGTCTAATTTCCACAGAAGCCCTGAAAATTGTGGTTCTCTTCTATCACAGACTTCACATATTACAAACTCTTCACATGATGAACTGTGTCTTAAAATATTTATGGTTCAATTGTTTTAGGATTAAATCATTACAATATTGTTTTTTGCATGGCCTAATCCTGAGGGCCTGATCAAGCATTTTTCTAAGAATTGTGATCCAGAACATTTAAGTTGTCTAGTATTATGGATGAATGTCAGAAATAACTGAAATAAAGACTCAGAAATCACTGAAAACTGAGACTCAGAAATGAAAATAAAAGTGTAAGAACGCTGAAATAAAGACTCAAAAATTAAAATAAAATTGTAAGAAGGATGTAAACTACCCTGAATATACTGTGTTCTGTTTTGGGGTGTGTTCTGTCTGGGTTGTCTCCAAGGCTGGGTGTGTTTTGTGCTGGATTGTCTCCAAGGCTGGTGAATAGTTTGAAACTGAAAAATGTAACTTCAACAGTGGTTGAACTTCTTTTATAGTTATTTGCAATTGAATTTTATTGGTGACAATGATGGACATGGATTGCAATGGCTTCATTTTGCATGTGTGATCAGGATTGAATTTGATGTGATCTAATGGCTGAGAATTTGTTTTTGTTGATCCATGTGTTTGATTTGTTTTGATAGGAAATCATTTATTGAATTTATTGGGTGGGTGTCATTTATTGTACACAGTGGGTTTAAATGTTGTTATGGGGTGGGTGTCATTTATTGAACACAATGGGTTTAAATGTTGAATAACACAGCAATTATGGTTGACATACATTTCTTTTTATTATGTGCAGGTATTGATATTTACTTCTCATACACAGCATCAGAGATGATCAGATGGGTTGAAGTGATTGGCTTTTTGTACTTATTGACTTGACCATTTTGGAAGGAGAAATGGTTTTATGAGTTTTCTACTTTAAATGTTGGGATTTGTAATCTTGATACTTATTAAGCTATTTATGGACAGTTGTGGGTTATTTATGCACACATGTGAGCCCAGTCAATGACTTGGGACATTTTGAACATAATTTAATATATATTTGAACTTCATGTTATTTTATTATGTTTAATTATTGGTTGCATATATGTCTATTTTTGGTGGATTGATGGGACCAGTACTATAACAATAACTGCCCTGCACAACATTAGACAACTCTCCCCTATATATAAATTTAAATTAAATTAAATGGTATGACTATATAAATTAAATAATTAAAAACTAATAATTAAAAACACTTATGTACCATTTGTCCACCTATCACCTATTTATGTTAAATGAGTTTTTGATGTGCACGCTTCTCAATAATAAACCGCTTCAACCCCGATTTAGACCACCATAACCCCACTCCTCCCTTCACTCAAGCGTCTATCAATGGAATCTGCGGGCCTTCATCTGGATTTTCCAGGTATTGAAAAGAATGGCTCAATTTCTGCAATTTGAGGGTTGTTTGAAGACGAGTCTGACGGAAATTGAATGTCGACAGACAGATTCACGCAAATATGAAGGATTTGTTTGAATAAATTTTGAATTTGTAACACAGACACTGCACACAATTCAGAAGTTTTGAATTACATATGAGTTGAGTAGCAAACACCCCTATAAGTTTTGAAACGGAAATATGATCTAGAAACTTTTATTTGACAACTAAATATATATTCAAATTATTAAATTTAGTTTTTTATATATTTTTTATCTAACAAAAATTAAATTTTTCAAAATATATTACTGTTATGGGTATAAAAAGGTTTTATTAAAGAGACCATAATTTTGTTTAGATGATAACTTTTTTAACTAGCATGTTTTTTATTTTGCAAAATTTTGATTTATAAGTATTTTATTTTTAATTATGAATATGAAAATACAAATAAATTTAGCACATCTAAAATCTTATAATTTGACAACCAACAAATTTCCTAAAAATTCAATTAGATTTTCCAAAAACATAACCAAAAAACTGTATTTTCAGTAAAAAAATTATCACCTACTTATACTACTCTACATAGAATTACCAAAACTAAATTAAATAAATGTTAATAAAATAAACAAGAAACATAATACTTGTGCTTTGATATCAAAAAATCCTAAATTGATTTGAAAATAGATTCCCTAAAGTAATTTGGGGATAGATTTTTATATGATAGGAAATATAGAAGTGAAAGAACACACTGTATTTTGATTTTAAAGGAAGAAATTGCTCCTACAACGGGCTATGAGGTATATATTTTTTAAAAGAGAAGAAAAAAACGCTTTATCTTTAGGTTTCTGTAGGTATTTTTTTATCTATTTAATATTTATCTACGTTCTTGTAGGTTTTTTTCATTCATTTCTATTCTTGTTACATTTTTTTTTAGTTAGGATCAATTCAAAATTAGCATAGATTTTTGAATATTTAAATTAATTTAAAAGGAGTCGTTTAACGAGCCGGAGGAATTGCCCGGACGGTCAAAATTGGCCGGAATCCGGGCCAAAAAAATTTAAAAAATCTTGCAGAAACAGTGTTTGAATCCTGATTTTGACATTGGAAATGGATTGAGCACCATCAAAAACCTGTAGGACACCCAAAATATTAAACTTTGATAGTTATAACATGGATTTAGAAAAATTCCTGCCGGATTTTCTGAAAATCTTATCGGAATTTTCATGATTTTCAGGGCGATTCCTCTGGCTAGTTAGACTACGACAATTTAAAATGAAAGCCAATTTTTAAATTTGAATCATAATAAAATGGAGATTTGTTTAAGTAGTGACAACAATTTTTTTGGGAGAATTATTTTTTAATAGAAATTTAGCTTCTTCTTTTTCAAAAAATTTGAAACTAAAATGCTTTTTTAATGGTGGAAATGGATTGGTCATACACACCCAATAACTTAGATTTTAAAATAAGCTACGTTTGTGTCATTATGAATAACTAAAAATCTCCTGACATATTCTTTAATAAATATGATACCTATTTGAAATTAGGTTTTAAAATTGCTATAAATTACTTAAATTATATTATACTGCAAAATTCTAATAATGTTTAAATTTTGACATTATTAATTTAAAAATAAATTTATTATTATTAAATTAATTTTAAAAATAATATATATATAAATTTAATTAAATTAATATAACAATATATTCATCGTTATACTAATAATTAAAAACACTTATGTACCATTTGTCCACCTATCACCTATTTATGTTAAATGAGTTTTTGATGTGCACGCTTCTCAATAATAAACCTTTTCAACCCCGATTTAGACCACCATAACCCCACTCCTCCCTTCACTCAAGCGTCTATCAATGCAATCTGCGGGCCTTCATCTGGATTTTCCAGGTATTGAAAAGAATGGCTCGATTTGTGCAATTTGAGGGTTGTTTGAAGACGAGAGTCTGACGGAAATTGAATGTCGACAGACAGATTCACGCAAATATGAAGGATTTGTTTGAATAAATTTTGAATTTGTAACACAGACACTGCACACAATTCAGAAGTTTTGAATTACATATGAGTTGAGTAGCAAACACCCCTATAAGTTTTGAAACGGAAATATGATCTAGAAACTTTTATTTGACAACTAAATATATATTCAAATTATTAAAGTTAGTTTTTTTATATATCTTTTACCTAACAAAAATTAAATTTTTCAAAATATATTACTGTTATGGGTATAAAAAGGTTTTATTAAAGAGACCATAATTTTGTTTAGATGATAACTTTTTTAACTAGCATGTTTTTTATTTTGCAAAATTTTGATTTGTAAGTATTTTATTTTTAATTATGAATATGAAAATAGAAATAAATTTAGCACATCTAAAATCCTATAATTTGACAACCAACAAATTTCTTAAAAATTCAATTAGATTTTCCAAAAACATAACCAAAAAACTGTATTTTCAGTAAAAAAAATTATCACCTACTTATACTACTCTACATAGAATTACCAAAACTAAATTAAATAAATGTTAATAAAATAAATAAGAAACATAATACTTGTGCTTTGATATCAAAAAATCCTAAATTGATTTGAAAATAGATTCCCTAAAGTAATTTGGGGATAGATTTTTATATGATAGGAAATATAGAAGTGAAAGAACACACTGTATTTTGATTTTAAAGGAAGAAATTGCTCCTACAACGGGCTATGAGGTATATATTTTTTAAAAGAGAAGAAAAAAACGCTTTATCTTTAGGTTTCTGTAGGTATTTTTTTTATCTATTTATCTACGTTCTTGTAGGTTTTTTTCATTCATTTCTATTCTTGTTACCTTTTTTTTTTTCATTTTCCTATATGGAAATAAAATTATATATAATTTTAAATCAAATTAAACACCAAAATCAAATCTCCCTACCTAACCATTGAATCACAACAGGACTAATTTAATTTACGGTATTTTAATTATTTTAATTTCATTAAATGAACACAATATTCATTGATGCTTAGAAAAACCCAAAACCCTTACCTGGTATTGCTCTTCAGACTTTGAAAGTTGCTGAAGCCTTTTCATTTTGTTTCGATATTCGATGAGCTTGCAAAATTGTTGATGCAGTTCAAACTTTTCAGCGCCCTCGGGAATCTCATCAATTGCTTCTCTAATGGTCTCAGCTGGAAGGAACCTCCATCCATCCGCTGTTCGATTCTGCATCTCTTCCAAAAGATGAATAAACGGCCATAAATCCTTGGGCTTCGGCTCCATCATGCCTCCCACATGGGTTTGAATCTGCGTGATAAAAGCCGACCCCAGAAATGCTCCGTATATTTTATTGGTATCAAACCTTTCCACGCTCCGTCTTATGCCATCCTGGGTTACAAGTTTGGCCAATTTGATGACAATCTGAGACGACAGAGAACGGTTGTCTGCTATCTGTCTCAGTATATCAAGTCCCTCAGGCGAACTGAGGTAAGAAATGAGATGGGTTGTTGAAATCGTAAGCTGATTGTCCAGCCATCTCTCGATTTCTGGTAGAGATGATCGAAATCCAAACCTGGAAAAACGATGTTCATCTGAAGTTCCAGAATTGCCCGCAAATGACATTTCGCTGCGGCAGTGCTGCTGCTGCTCTCTGATCAGGAAATCGCAGAGGAATTACTAATTGGAGAGATTGGGGGATTTCTGTTACTGTGGACTCTCTGATAATGAGAAATTAAGTTTCCACTGGAATAATATACTTCCCATATTTTGACAGAGCAGAAACCTGGCGTCTTTCTGATCCCTCAATTCAATTCACAATGTGGAATCCTTCGGTTAATTGACAAAGTTGTAATGGAGGAGGGACCGAGTACAGTACAAAGTTGTAAGGGCAGCCTGCCCGTTTACAGCTGCAAGTGGGAAATAAAGAATTGGAGTGGATAGAAGTCTATTACCTCGAAATGGGAAGCTATCGATTTAGCCATGGCTCGGCGCGGAATTTGTACCCAAGTATCAATAAAATAATAAATTAATATAATGATTTTTTTATCGCTTTTTCTTTTTCCATTATATAGGTGTTTTCTAATTTTTCGTGTATCTTTTTCCATGGAATTCACGGAAATAATTTTAAAATTTTTATTTATATTATTACTTTTTACGCGTAAACAAAATTTGAAATATTTACACATTCCTAGCAAATTTCAAATAAATTTAACTAAAAACTATTAAAATAAATAATTTATATCTTAACCATTACTCCTTTCAACATATGACAATAAGCCGCCGCCGCAATAATAATATTGGACATTAAATGTAACACTCACAACATAACCATTACTCCTTTCCACATATCACAATAAGCCGCCGCCAAAATAATAATATTAGACATTAAATGTAACACTCACAACATAATAGAGACCTCAACATATAAAACCAAAACCACTTGTTGCATTTAATAAATGATTAGCATGGGCTATGGAATATAATGTCATTGAGTCGAGGACAATCATTCCAACATTTTTCAGTATGAAAAAAACGCTGTAGTATTATTCAAACAAAACTATATAATATAAACAATTCCAATATGATTTCATCTTTATGCAGTGTTCATACTCGTGGGCATGGGACAATGGAAACGTTAGTGAAATATTTGTATAATATATATTTGAATAAGAGATTATCATGTACATAATTATATCAATAAATATGGTTGGATATATAGTTAATATACATCAAATATATACACAATTATATTAATGAATGTGTTTCATATATATTTATGAAAATATATATATTAAAATTATTAATCATTTTGCTAACCTAAATAAAATTTCTATCAATCTAATATTATATATTATTATTATAAAATTTAACACAATCACATAAAACTTAATAAAATTTATTATTTGTTATAATTCTAAAATAATAAAACCTAAATAAATTTTCCTATATAATAAATCTTAAAACTTAATTACTAAAAATAATAAATTAATAAAATTTAAATAATAAACTTAAAAAATTTAAAACTAAATTAATAAACATATATTTTGAACCTAAAATAATAAACCTAAAACATAAACTAATTCTTAAAAAAACATAATAAACCTAAAACATAGACTATTAAAACTTAAAACCTAGTGTTAGCAAGTAAGACAGGTACCACGAGAGGGTGAGCAATTACGTGCCTAACAACACTAAACGAATATCTTGATCCATGTGCCAATACATTTCTTTAACCACATAGGAATGCGAAGACAATACTACAAACGTGCTACATGGAGCTTTTATAATTGTATATATTAGTTTTAATTATTTCTCACGTCCAACTGGAGAAACTTTGGAGTCAAACGCAGTCCGGTTTTATAATTCAATATACTAGTTTTTAATTAATTCTCAGGTCTAAGTGGAGAAAGTTTGGAGCGGAACGAGGCCTAGCCATTTATCTCTCTTTCGAAGAAAAAAATGTAACTATTAGTTATTTCAGTTATTAATTCAGTCGTTCAATTGCAACTAAAACGAAGTATATTCCAAGTTTATCAAATCACAATTTTTTTTAAAGAATTGAAATTCTTGCATCCCAATTTCAATATAGATTATGCTTATAGGCAATATTTATAGTATTGGAATCTCAACGAATAATTAGGTTGAAGTTTATGTGCTTGTATGTGCCTTATTAATAGCAAGTAATTTTAATATAAATTGGTATTGAAATTTTAAGAATTCTTATCAATAATGTCTTTCAAGGTAGTCTTAGTGGTTGGGATTTATAATGATGTTGTTTATTTAGACTCTAATCTTAAATAATCTTTCTTGATATGTTGTGTAGGCTATTCTACTATATTAAAAGAATACAAAATGATTATATGTTACAATTACCAACTTGTTAAATATAATTTTAAAAAATACCAAAAAAAAATTTATCAACTTTTGATTCATAGATTGAACACATATTTTATTAAATTTGGAATTAAATAGTAAATCAATTTCAAAATAATAAAAAAAGTCAATTGTAATGAAGTCCAATTAAATAAAACAAATGCAACACACAATGTGAGACAGAGCTCACACAACTTGTTTTAAGCTCAATGACAACATTACATATTTATAGCATAGGCACTCACCTAATCTTCCTAAGTTTGAGGCAACAATCCTGAACTGGTGGAACTAAACTCTAATTATAAAACTCTCGTTCAACAAACCATAACCACTCCTATTTCTACATTATTCTAGATTATTCTCACATCCTCCCTTAATGGAGAAATGGATTTTCTACAACACCTAATTTACTTTTAAAAACTTCAAACTTGACTTTACCAAGAGGCTTGGTAAAGATATCAGCCATATTATCCTTGGTATTACAAAATACTAAATCAATTTCATTTGATTCAATCTTCTCTCGTACAAAGTGGTATTGCAACTCAATGTGTTTTGATCTGGCATGATATATTGGATTATGTGCTAATTTTATATCACTTTGATTATCACAATTTATGCATGTTGAACCACTTTGCTCCTCTTCGAGATCTGCAAGAATTCTCCGTAACCAAACAGCTTCACAGGTGGCATTGGTCAAAGCTTTGTACTCAGATTCTGTTGATGATAAATAAATAGTTGGCTGTTTCTTACTACTCCATGACACAACCCCCGATCCTATATGAAATGCATAGCCAGAGGTAGATCGTCTGTCATCAGGATTTCCTGCCCAATCTGAATCAGAAAAAACTGTCATTGCAACATTAGATTCATCAGTATACATAATACCTAAATTGATTGTTCCTTTTAAGTATCGGAGAACTTTCTTTGCAGCGTTCCAGTGATTTCCTGAAGGCTTAGCCATAAACTGACTAAGGATATTGACTGAGTATACAATGTCTGGTCTGGTAGTGGTGAGATAGTTCAGACTTCCCACCAACTGACGATATAAAGTTCCATTTGCCTCTTTAGTTCCATATTCTTTGTACAACTTTGCATTCTGTTCTAAGGGAGTTGACATAGCTTTGCAATCACTCATATTGAACTTTTTAAGAATTTCCTTTGTGTATTTACTTTGAGTGATCAATGTTTTACCAGGCTCTCTCCATACCTCAATTCCTAAACAATAATGCAATTCACCCAGATCTTTCATTTCAAATTCCTGAGACAACTGAATTTTAATTTCTTCAATTAACTTGTAAGCACTGCCTATGATAATGAGATCATCCACATACAAAGATATTAAAGCAACATTTCCTTCTTCATCTTTCTTAACATACAAGTTAGGATCATTTTTTCTTTTCACAAACCCATTCTGAAGAAAGAAGGTATCAATCTTTACATACCATGATCTCGGCGCTTGTTTCAAACCATATAAGGCTTTTCTTAACCTGCAGACTAGATGCTCCTGTCCCTGTTTGACAAACCCTTCAGGTTGAACCAGATAAACTTCTTCCTTTAAATCACCATTCAGAAAAGCAGATTTGACATCCAATTGATGTATATTCCAATTATGTTTTGTAGCTAAGGCAATCAATACTCTAATTGTATTCAATTTAGCTACTGGTGCAAAAGTATCTTCATAATCAATTCCCTCCTGTTGAGCATATCCTTTTGCAACTAATCTCGCCTTAAATTTATCAATGCTACCATCTGCTTTAAATTTAGATTTATACAATCATTTGCTTCCAATTGGAACTTTGTTTTCAGGGAGTTCAACTAATTCCCATGTTTGATTTTTCATAAGAGAGTCATATTCATCATTCATAGCATTTATCCATTGTTCATGCTCTTTAGCTTGTTCATAATCAACTATTTCTACAACATTCATGATATTAGACATCAAGGCATAATCTCTATACCTTGCAGGAAGCTGGGTTTTTTGGGTTGGCCTTATTGGTTCTACAATACCTGTTGGAGTTCCATCCATGATTCCCCTGCTTTGAGGTGAATCTTCCTCTCGTGATGAATCACTGCTGCTGGATGTGCTCATGCTACTTTCATTCTGATCTTGAACCTTTGCATGTACCTGTTCCTATTCCTGTTTAACCAAAGTATCAATTTTGACATGATCATCATTAGATATATGCCACGCATCATTCATTATATCACTTTTATCAGCATTCTCATGAAACACCACATCTCGACTTGCAAACAGTTTATATGCTTTCTGATCTATACAATACCCAATAAAAACACCCTTGATTGACTTTGCATCAAGCTTTCTTCTGTTATCCTTAGGAATATGTGCAAAGGCAGTACATCCAAATACTCTTAAATGACTGACATCAGGTTTATGACCATAAAGAATCTCAAAAGGAGTTTGAAAAGCTAATTTCTTAGCGGGACTTCAATTCTTCAAATAAACAGCAGTATTAATGGCTTCTGCCCATAAACCATTAGAAATGTTTTTACCTTCAAGCATACTGCGAGCACACTCCACCAGTGTTCTATTCCATCTCTCAGCAACACAATTTTGCTGAGGATTATGAGATACTGTGAACTGTTGTTGGATCCCATGAAATTTACAATACTTATTAAACGCTCTTGTTTTATATTCACCACCCTGATCTGATCTGAGAATTTTAATGTATTTGCATGTTTGCTTTTTAATCAAAGTTCTGAATTCTTTAAAATACTCAAAGACGTCACTTTTTCTTCATATGAAGTAGACCCATGTATATCTAGATCTATCATCAACAAAAATAAGAAAGTAGGAAGCACCTCCAAGCAACCTAGTTTGCATAGGTCCACATACATCAGTGTGAATTAACTCAAGTATATCATATTGTGTTTTCTCTGTATGAATGAGAAACTCCTCTCTATGTTGCTTACCAAGTGCACAAGCTTCACATGGTGAATGTTCACACTTCATAACAGGAAGACCTTCAACCATTCTTTTTCTTTGCAACAACAATAAATCATTGTAATTTAGGTGCCCATACCTGTGATGCCATAACTCTGTTGTTAATGTTGTTTGTGGATGTCAAGGTAACATGACGTTTCATTGTCACATCCAATTTATACAATCCACCAACCCTGGTACCTGTAGAAACAACCCTGTAGCGATCCTGAACATCTTTCACAATACACCCCAATTTACCAAATTCCACTTTTAAATTATTATCAGTGATAGTTGAAACATATATCAAATTATTTTTAATAGTAGGAACATACATCACATCATGAATCTGTCTCATTTGTCCATTAGGTAAGTACACACTTATTACGCCACATCCTTGGACTTTATGTGACCTGTTATCTCCTAGGTAAATGTGTGTGCCATCAGTTTTCTCATAATATTTATCATACCATTCTTTATTACAAGTCATATGAGCTGATGCACCAAAATCTATGAACCAAGCAGTCTCATCATCAGTTTCAGTAGACAATGTAGCATCAGAAAGAAAAAATTTAAGATTTTTAAATCCATCAGTAACTGAAGTGTCTCTGTTCATGAAATTTCCATTATGCCTTCTATGTCTCTGATTTGATTCATGATTCTTTCTTCTATAGCAATATTTAGCTAGATGTCCAGGTTTTCCACAATAATCACATTCAATATTTCTCTTAACATAAGAATCAGGATGTTTTATACCTTTTTGCTTTGCTTGAAAACCGCCTCTTTTCCTGTCCCATGGTCTCCCTCGAAATGATCTTTTACCTCTTGCAATCAATGCCAAATCAGAATCATTTGAATCCAGTTCAAAAATTGTAATTCTCTCTTCTTCTTGAAGAAGAATTCCAGCTAATTCATCAAATGTAGGAGGCGTTTGTCTAGCTGAGAGTGCTGAAATAAAGACTTTATAGTCTTGGACTAAACCCTTCAAAGCAACAATTACTAAATCGCTACTAGACACTTTTTCACCAATGTCACCAAGCTTATCGCTTAAGTCTTTAATTCTAGAAACAAAGTTGATGATGCTTTCCTTGGCTTCCATTTTGATAGATAGTAGCTTCGCTTTTTAAAATAAAATGCGGTTTTCATTAGTAGTTTCATACAAACCTTTGAGAGTTTCCCACGTGTGCTTTGAAGATTTACAATCCTGAATATGAGGAATGATGTTGTCCTTTAAAGACATGCGCAAAAGCACTTTCGCTCTTATTTATTGCTTATCCCAATCTGGAATCGCGGCGGCAGCAGCAGGCTTGGGCTCGTCACCTTTGACAATCGTCCAGAGGTTGTATGCCTCGAGAACGATGACTAGCTTAAACTTCCAATTGACGTAGTTTGCGCCATCAAGTTCGGTGGATTCATTTAAATATTAATCGGCAAGAGGATTAGCCATTGTTTTCTTAAAATTAAACCACTCCGCACATGATACAGGCAATAAAAATAAAAATAAAAAAACTCAGCTATTGAAATCGTCCAGAAAATTGCAGTGACGGAACTTTAACAAACCCCGGTGTTTAAATCCCACCAAAAAGATGAAGTAAAATGAAACGGGACAGATATTAAAATCGCAGAATTCACGCGGAAGAGTAGCTCAGACCTCTTGGCAGCGGTGGCAGCGCTCTTGCTGTTCACGCTCCACGTAGAGGGCAAGTGGCAGTATGGGATTTAGAACAATTTGTTTTGTGGTCTATTATCAAATTCTAAGACGTTGAGACAATTGGAAAGATTCGGCTCTCACATTATAGCTCTCAACCAAGGTGACAAATGGATCGTGGATCTTAGCTCTCAAATCTCCTACCAAGCTTAGTTGGTCTACACTCTAAGAGAAGGGGGATCCACAAAGTATATCGGTTAACAATGCTGCACGGTTGAAGGCTTGACCTCCAGATCTGATCTTAGGGTCAAAGCTCCACCGATCTAGCTCCAATTCAAGCTGCTTGGACGCTCGCGTGTATAAGATCCCACTCTTCAAAACACAAATAAAAGAGCCTTTACAACAATTCTTAAGAAAAGATCACATCAAAAGAACCGTAGCATAGAAACACTGCACACAGAGATCGATCTCGATCTCTTCGAGTGGGGGATGATCGCAACTACATTCACACATGCACAAATCTTGAGACTACCTCACCGAGTCACCACCACGCTTCACTCGGGCTCTTTGACCATGCAGGAAACAACAATTTACAATGATCCGAACGCTGCTAATGGACCTTCTCAACACAACACGACTTCAAACTGAGGATTCTCTCAGCACAACACAAGCAGCTAATAAAAAACAGCTTCCAGTCAACACAGATGGCAGAGAGCCTCTTCACACTGTCTTAGTCCATGCAACAGTGCTCCGTTGAATGCAGCAGCAGCAAAGTGAGAGCCAGCGTACGCAGGATACGCAGGAAGCTCTGATACCAAATTAAATAAAATAAATGCACCACACAATGTGAGACAGAGCTCACACAACTTGTTTTAAGCTCAATGACAACATTACATATTTATAGCATAGGCACTCACCTAATCTTCCTAAGTTTGAGGCAACAATCCTGAACTGGTGGAACTAAACTCTAATTATAAAACTCTCGTTCAACAAACCATAACCACTCCTATTTCTACATTATTCTAGATTATTCTCACAAGTCCTTGTAATAAAAAATTTCCAAATTTGTAGGTTGGTCTTCATCACATATTTCATTAAATTTCATAGGTAGACTTTGTTTCTATGTAGACTTCATAGGTAGACTATGTTTCTATGTACCTTCATACTCAATCTATAGCTTCCAGAATATGAAGTATAGTCTCATTTAAAACAAGATTATGTTTATAGGTTTACCTTCGCATAACTCCCCAAAAAATTGTACCTTTCTTGTTCCAATCAATTGATGGTTGTCTTAGCCTTTGTATTGAGTCTTCACTTACCGGATCTCCAATAGTGTTACTGGATCTCTGTTTAAAAGTTCGTCAATTGCTCTAACACTTCCATCAATCTGGTCGCATTCCTATGTATTACATGCTATACCCACGATCTCACAAAAGTGCAACAATTGTTTTATGGAACTATTTCTCATATATCATGGTGTCACAAGTGAAGATGCCCTTCTCATAAGCGTTGGGTTCAATGGGCGAAGGCATGATCAGGGGTGAGGGTATTGTCCTCAGCAGTATAGAGAGGATGGAATTATCAGAGTGTCGGGTTTCATAACCTCAACAGATTGATGTAGTCTAATGGTTAGATGCGTAGGTTTGGTTTTTATTTGTGATGTCCCAAACAACACTATTGTTTATGTGAATGTTTTTCACACAAAACATTCACATAAACAATACACTAAATAAGAACAAAAACAACACATATACATATACAAACTTCATTCATTATATTATTCAAAACAAGATATATTTGTAGAAGTTCACGCAACATTTCCTTTCTTGCTAAATAACTTTCGTGCTCCTTTCGTGTTGCCCCTCCTACCTATCTAATAAATATCCTAACATGACAAATGTTAATTGGACATTTGTCCCAACCCTTAGAAAACTACCTAGCAATTCAACTTATTATTTGTACTCTTATAATGAGCCACATGGCCAAAAGTGCTAGCTCATCAATATTCCTAACAACCTAAATTCTTTCTAAAATATGGAAATTTGTAATTGTATCAAAAACACTAAAATATAGAAACTTGTAATTGCATCAAAAACAATATTCCTAATTATATTTGAAGGATGGAAACTTGTAATTGCATCAAAAATCCACTATCCCTGATTATATTTGAAGGAAGTATGTCCCCTTCAGAAAATTAGTTCATGACCCCCTTGGGTCTAAACAAAACAATTTCCTAAAGGGTTGATGCTCTTGTGTCATTTTCTCAAATTCTTTCAATGTTTGAAGTTATGAACTTGTATCTCAATGGAAACATTTGTGAGATGGGGTTTGAGAGCCATGTGTTTATTTCTCTTTATAAGTTCCTTTAGGTATCTTCAACTTTATTTAAAAAAAAAAGGTCCCAAGCTCATTGGTCGATTTACATTATCATGATTTTATAAACTTGGCTTTATTGGCTTTATTGTTTACTTTGCATAGCTCTTTTGTTTTCTCTATCTATCCATAGGACTTGCACCAAAAGGGATTTACATAAGAATGAGAATACCCTTCGAAGCACTAATATAGTACTATAGTAAATGTCTATGAATATTCATGATAAGAGAAACAATGTACATCCCAAAATGCAAGCATAATGAGCCTCTTAACATAATAACATAGAATTGATGAACTAGAAGCTGAGCATGGTATGTTGAGGATTTGGTTCTTTATTAGTCCCTGTCGTGCTAGCGGGACTATAGTAATCGAAAGGGAGGACTTAACGTTAGTTTTAGCTGGTTATTGTTCCGACTATACGCAAATAACCAAAGTTTTTATTTTATATTCGCAGAAATATTCTTAGTCATCCAATAAAATAGTTTACCGTCTTATTGGCCTCATATCGAGGCAAGATGTATTGAAACTTAGGATAAATATCAATTGATCTCCATAACTTTTGTCTCAACTAATTAATGTTAACATTAGTTTGGCAGTTTGGGAAACATTTCATGTTTGAAAAAATGAAAAAATTAAGAGACCTTGAAGAGAATAATCACTACCTGAACAATTAGTTTCCATTTTCCCACTGCCACCTGCACTTCCCACTGCCCCCTGCACACCCATGCAGGTCGTATGTAGCATGTGAGGTTGATCCGAGATCTGAAGTGAGTAATATAGGAAACCTATGTATTTTAATTTATAGGAGAGTTTGTTGGGTTTGTCATTTAATTTATAGGCAAAACTATCACTTTTAGCTTTATTTCTTTTTAAAAGTTTGCGGGCTTCTGTGTAGAAAAAAATTCATCTTGAAACGCACAGAATTGGAGTGGATAATAACTAAATGACATTGGCAGGACTGCAGTTTCATGTTCTGGATGAGATAAGAGGCTTCTAAGACTCATGTGGAGGATCCAACTCATAGCCCAATATCCCATGGGTTTGTGGATTGGTTATAATCACTGACATAAGCAAGGTGTTGCTGCCCCATTATTTATAGCTAGTAAAATATGAGAGCAAGTGCTTTGTTAAGGTTTTGTAGCTATTCCGGGGCTCAGAGAACATGTAAAAAGATTCTATTTTCTTCAAACAACACAATCCTTTTAGAACCTATATTAACTATAAAACCTTGTATCAAACAACATCAAACATCAGTGACCCTATCTGGTTCACATCATACTCCTGGCTCAAGGCAGGGACTAGCTGCCTTGCAGCCACCCTTGTTTGTAAAGATGGTCTAACAATAGCCTTAAACTAACATGCCTCTAACACCGAGCATGGTATGTTGAGGATTTGGTTCTTTATTTGTGTAAGGATTGTCTAACACTAGCCTTAAACCAACATGCCTCTGACACCTCAACTCTTGGCATCTTGACTGAGGAAGAGACACCACATGATTCCAAGGAAGCTATGGAAGTGTATCAACAATATTACTGAGAGAAAGCATTTAGTCGACACGTTTTTGTTTAGTTTTATGGTATTTAAATTATATTTTATAAATATTTTACCTATGTTTATATATTGGTTTGTAAGTAATAAACGACAATATATTTTTTTATATGAAAATGAAAAGGTGCAAAATGTGTTTAATTTTATATTACACTTAAATTTAATATAAATTTTGATATTACTTCTTTAATACATTTCATCTCATTTAAAAAAATATATATTACTATTCAATAATTATTTAATAATAATTAATAATAATAGTTTTAATTTTTTTATTCACTATATGTAAAACATTTTAATTAAATTGGGCAAAGATATTATTTGTAACTATTTATGGGGTAAGTGTTATATATGATTGGTGTGGCTAGTATTATTATGAATGAGTTTTAATTAAATAAAAATTAATTTTATAAAATAAGTTATTATTTACTATAATATAATATTAAATTTTAATAGAATAAAAATTATAAAAAATAAAATAAATAATTTTATTTTTAAAATTTGATAAATTAAATATATTTAAGCCAATGTGATTGTGAAGGAAACTCTAATTCCTTTAGTCACCAATCAATTTTTAGGATATTTCAGGGCTTTTCCTTTTTTTTGAAATCTAAATCTAGTAAATTAGAGGGAACTTGTTTAGTAACGGACTATTTTTTGCATCAAATTTGAGGCCATAGCTCCAAATATCTTGAAATTTTCGGCTTTCATCAAACCTAGTTTATTTGCAACCGGTGGACTAAGAAAACACATCTTTTTGCTATAGTATATGCCAACACTGAGGTCATATCCAAAATGTTTTCCCTTCTTCCCAAGGGCTCTGCCCCCAAGACACCAAGAACAAGAATCAAGGATTGCAAGAACCAAAAGATCCAAATGGATCTAAGAATTCCTCAGCTCACAAGCAAGTTTACATGCATCAACAAAGAGCTTCTACAAAAAAATCAAGTTCTTCAGCCTCAACTTAACCACATGCAGGACCATCTCATCCCTCAAACTCTGGGGTCCACCCCTAGAATGGAGATGAAAGAGACACATCAATGAGCTTGGCTTCATCAACAAGCGTGCACAAACATTTTCATGAATTAGATAACTTAGATAGTGATAAGGAAGCAACCAATATTATGGACCCTTAGAAATGGAATTGCCTCAAGAAAATGCAACTATTGTCTCCACATTATCTAGTCCTAACAAATCCTCAAAATAGATTCATGTTCGAAAGAAAAAAAGAAAGAAATATAAAACGCCATGATCATTCTTGTCTTCAATGACCAAGACCATAGTAAATGTATTGGCATTGCCAATCTTAAATTAGCTTGTCTTCTATTTCAATTTAATTAGATTTCTCTAAAACCCAACCAACCCAAATTTCTTAATTTTCATTTTTTTTTTTAAATAATACAATTTTTAATTTTAAAATAATAAACTCAAATAATATTTATTAAATAATTTAGTTATTAAAATAATTATAATTATAATAATAATAATAATAATAATAATAATAATAATAATAATAATAATAATAATAATACTTACATTATAATTTAAAATTATTATTTTATAATTACACTATTTTTTACTAACATTTTTTAATTAAAATTCATTAAAAGTTATAAAAATTAGAATGCACCTAATTAATCGACCCCAAGTTTCTACGTTTCAATAATGTTCATAATTAAGTACCTTTATAAACCTTTACCTAAACAATGAGTACTCCGATGTGGAATTTATAAATATAATTTTGAGCATCCCGTCAACAAGGACGTGTTCCGGCCTTTTGTTTATTATTACTCAACAAGGGTAGCTCTGGTTTGAGTTTTATTGTTCTTTAAAAAAGAAAAGTGTAATAAAAAGTGGATGAAGAAAAGGAAAATGTAAGTGAAAATTAATACTATAAGTGGAAAAATAATTATATAAAATAAAAATTATAAATTTAATTATATAAATATTGAATAATTTTTTAAATGATTTTTATTATAATATTTGTTTTTATAAAGATATCAATAATGTATATAATAGAAGTAATTAATTTTAAAAAATAATTACAAATTTAGCCATTCAAATTATATCACAAAGTTAATTATAGAAAATAATATATGATACGAAAAGTACTTTCTCATATAATATGAGAAAGTAGTAGTAGTTTTTTTTAGAATTGAAAGATAAAGTTTGATAGTGCATACTATATTTTATTAATCAAATAATATTATATATAAACAGGAAGTGTTGTTTCAAGACAGGGAAACTATCTTGACACACAATCATTTGGTTGAGAGAATCTCTCAACCACACACCAATATAGGAAACATAATAGGAACAAACTCCTCTAGATAGAAAGAATCATAACCGAGACAAGTAGAAATTACATTTTCCAACACAGCCTTTTAATGACTACTTGTCTCGATATAAATCTGAAAAAGTTGTGGTCAAACATAACAAAAGGATATGTCAACGTCCATATAAAGGACCAACCATCCACCAGAATGCATGGGTGCCAATCGCTGCAACCGCCAGTCTCGTAGGATGTCCTTCGCATACATGGTTCTGTCAACCATTATAACTGCATACATGTACATGTACCTATATATCCCCCTCCAGCATCATCACCTTGGGTTTTATCGGATTACCCATAACCATGCTCTGGGTTTTATTGGATTATCCTCAACCATGCCAACAAGGGCTCTCAGCGACTAAGGTTCAACATTGCCACCAAGACACTCAATTTAGTAATGAAGGTTCAACTCTACCACGAAGACACTCAATTCAGCCACGAAAGCTCAACACAGTCACAAAGGCTCAACTCCGCCACCAAGGCACAACTCAGCCACCAAGGGCCTCAAATCTACCACTAAGGCACTCCGGCCACCACGTGCCACAAATCTGCCACTAAGGCTCACCAAAGACCCAACTCAACCAGGCCCAGGGTTTTCTTGGCTCACCCTCAACCATGCCTACAGGAATCCCTGCCCACTTAGCTCTCACACATGGTTTATGGCTTACCGCAAACCGACATTGCAAAGTGGTTTCCGGCCGACCACAAACCTGCAATTACAAAGTGGTTTTCAGATTACCACGAACTTCATAGGGATACACTTGCCTCATCAGGCTTACAATACACACTCTAAATCTTGGAGTTACCAGGTACATACTTTACAAATACCACTACAAAAAACATCCTAGACTTGCTACAGTATATGTCAACAATGAGGTCATATCCAAAATGTTTTCCCTTCTTCCCAAGGGCTCTCTGTCCCTCTCCCCAAGATGCTAAGAACAAGAATCAAGGATTGTAAGAACCAAAAGATCCAAATGGATCTAAGAATTCCTCAGCTCACAAGCAAGTTTACATGTAGCAACAAAGAGCTTCTACATAAAAATCAAGGTCTTCAGCCTCATATTAACCACATGGAGTGCAATCTCATCCCTTGAATGGAGATGAAAGAGACACATCAATGATCTTGGCTTTGTCAACAAGTGGGCACAAACATTCATGAATTAGATCACTTAGATAGTGATAAGGAAGTAACCAATATTGCAAACCCTCTGGAATGGAATTGCCTCAAGAAAATGCAACCATTGTCTCCCAACCATCTAGCCTTAACAAATCTTTAGAATGCATTGATGTTCGAAAGAAGAAAAAGAAAAAAATATCTTCGAAAAATGCCATGATAATTCTTGTCCTCAAAGACCAAGACCATAGCAAATAATTGGCACTGTCAATCTTAAGTTAGCTTATCTTCTAATTTAATTTAGTTGGATTTCTCCAAAAACCATCCAACCCAAATTTCTTAATTTTTTATTTAAAAAATATACAATTTTTAATTTTAAAATAATAAATTAAATTAATATTATTTATTAAAACATTTAGTTGTTAAAATAATTATAATAAAACTTAAATTATAATTTAAAATTATTATTTTATAAGTATACTTCTTTTTTACCAATAATTTTTAATTAAAATTCATTAAAAGTTGATAAAAATTATAATAAACCTAATTAATCAACCCTGAGTTTCTAGGTTTCTATAAGATCTACCATATCTTCGCATGTACCTTTATAATGAGATAAAGTGTTTTGTCCCACTAAAAACCTTTAACTAGGGGAGGGACGCGAGTTGTTGGGCGCCCTCCAAATATCTTGAAATTTTTGGCCTTCATCCAGCCATTCTCTAGGGGTACCTTTTGTTTGCAGGTGAAAATCCTTGATCTTGTCTCCACACTCACGACCAAAATTCAAGATCGAACGAGAATCCTCTATTTCTTTATGCAGCTCCTACACGAAGGTAGGCAACCGCATCAAAGAAATTCACTCAAAGATTACATCATAGCCAAGGACACTTTAATCTTCTTAGTTTCAAGATTATATGGAAGAGCCAAAGGCTAGGGTGCACCCTCTTCATCTAAATCTTGATCTTTTAAGGACGCTCTAAAGTCAAGGCCCTCACAAATGACTCCCAAAGATCTTTTAAAGTCAACTTTCATTCCGTAACAGGTAAAAGGTATTCCAACTATTGAGGTGGATCATCCCCATTCTGACATTACTTGCATAACATATAAGAGGAATGGCGCTATTTTTTTTTTTAATGGGTTTTGACCATCAACATTTTCGCTTCGAGAATGGGTGCATAAAACCTGGTCACCAAATATGAAATTGCTTTTCTGTTCGAAGGTTTTCTTTATGGTTTATTTCAAAAATATAGAGGATTGTCAAAGTTTTTTTTATTAAGGACCCTAGTTTTGGGGTTGCTTTGGGCTCTCCTTTCAACCATGGTTCCTAAATTTAACCCTTTATATATGATAGCTTTGGCCACTCCAGTTTGGTAAGAGTCCGTAATATACCCATTTATTTGTTAAATCTAAATATTTTAGCTGGTGCACGAAACTCATTAGACCATTTTATTAACGTAGATGTAGAAAAGCTTGGGAAGGGACATTATAACCTTTGCTTGCATATGTGTTGAAATGGATCTCGGCAAAGGGATGCCTAGAAAAATCATCGTTAATTGGAATGGCCTAGTTTATTTGCAACCAGTGGAATACGAAAACACATCTTTTTGCTACAGTGTATGTCAACAATGAGGTCATATCCAAAATGTTTTCCCTTCTTCCCTAGGGCTCTCGGCCCCCCCCCCCCCCCTTAAGATGCCAAGAACAAGAATCAAGGATTGCAAGAACCAAAAGATCCAAATGGATCTAAGAATTCCTCAGCGCACAAGCAACTTTACATGCATCAACAAAGAGTTTCTACAAAAAATCAAGTTCTTTAGCCTTAACTTAACCACATGCAACGCCATCTCATCCCTCAAACTCTGGGGTCCACCCCTCGAATGGAGATGAAAGAGACACATCAATGATCTTGGCTTCATCAACAAGCAGGCACAAACATTGCCATGAATTAGATCACTTAGATAGTGATAAGGAAGCAACCAATATTGTGGATCCTTCGAAATGTAATTGCCTCAAGAAAATGAAATTATTGTCTCCACACCATCTAGTCCTAACAAATCCTCATAATGGATTGATGTTCGAAAGAAAAAAGAAAGAAAATATCTTCGGAAAACACCATGATCATTCTTGTCCTCAAAGACCAAGACAATAGTAAATATATTGGCATTGTCAATTTCTGTCTTCTATTTTAGTTTAGTGGGATTTCTCCATCATAACCAAACAACCCAAATTTCTTAATTTTCATTAATTTGTTTTTTCAAATAATACAGTTGTTAATTTCAAAATAATTAATTAAAATAATATTTATTTATTTATTTTTTCACAGGAAAAATCATAATTTTATTAAAAGAAACAAAATTACATGTTGCATAAGTAGATAATAGGCTAAACAACCAACCGAGACTGGTGTTCATAAAAACAAGCAAGTGACCACTAATATACAATGGGGAGAAAAACTATGTTTTTCTCCCTTTCTTTTTTTCCACCTTCCGCCATGCACCTTGTGATGACGTGGGGAAGACAAGTGCGAGCTGATTTTCAACTGTAGCTGCTCCAACCTCCTTGTTTGAGTCGGAGGTTTCTGATGAGTGATTCCTTTTGTTCCCACCGTAGTTAGATACAACTGGTTCCTTTGTGGGCGGGTCCTGTTGTGTTTGTATATCAAATGGATCTAGTGTGTCTTTTTCTTGTGCGTCCGGGACTATTGTTGACTGTTTGTTCCCATCTGAAGTGGGTGCTTCTACTTCTTCTTTTATCTCCTCTTCTGGGTCACATGGGGGATATTTCCATCCTTTGGGTGCTTTTCCGACCCTCTTCTTTCTTCGGTTATCTCTCTTTGCTTCAAGAGAGGTATTTTGTAGATGACCAATATGTCTACAAATTTTGCATCTGAATGTTGTCTTTTAATAGTCTATATGTTGCAACCATTTTGTTGTTTATGTGCCAGCTGAATGCTTTCTGGTAATACTTTCCTAAGGTCTACCTCAACATAGATACGTGCGAAGGTGAAGATTCTCTCCACCCATTGTGTATCTTTTTTAATGTATCGCCCAATGACATTCCCAATGCCTTGAAGGACGATGTCACTCCAGAAATGTAGGGGGAGATTATATAGCCTAATCCAAACCGGCGTTCTAGAGACAACCATAGTGTTAGCATCAAAGTCCGGTAGATCCCCAAAACCATGGAACCTCCTGGAGGATGTAGTCTCTCATTTCTGAATGGTGGAATTTAACTATGAAGAAGCCTTTTGAACAGAGATGTATTTATCACTCCACGGTCCACTTCTTAAATATCCATTGAAAGAGGTCCATTGGTTTGGGCCAAAAGCTATTGAAGCGATAGATAAGTGCTTGTGCCTGATATGTGTTTCGATGTTCATCAATCTCAGGTAAATCTATGGCCAGTTCAGGTGTATCATTCAGTTGGTCTACTATGTAAGGCCCGAGGGCATTGCTCTCTGGTTCTGTAGGGGCAGTTGGTTTTTTGTTCCCCTGCAGAATGTTCTTGAAGTAGGGTCTTGTACTGTGATCCTGTTTAGATATGTGTTTCAATTTTCATCAAACTTAGGTAAATCTATAGCCAGTTCAGGTGTATGATTCAACTACTCTACTATGTAAGGCCTGGGGACATTGCTCTCTTGTTCTGTAGGGGCAGTTGGTTTTTTGTTCCCCTACAGAATGCTCTTGAAGGAGGGTCTTGTATTGTGATCCTGTTTAAAGGTTTTGCCTCCTCCTATTCCCCCAACGCTTTTAGTTTTTCCCCGATCCCATGTTCCTCTTCCTCGCAACCGAAGGTTGAGGATAATGGTAGCACCAGAGGATATGGTAATCCTTTATGGATCTATGGTTTTGAAGTACTCTGCCTTCATGTATCAATAGTTGTAATGGTATAGAGTATCCATGAGCTTGTGTGATATTCATTTTGAGATGAGACACTAGCTCTGTATCATCTGTCCATAATACAAGATTTACCCCAACAGGTGTTTTAATAAAAAATTGAAAATGGTTGGTATTTACCTATTCTGTGGCGTTTGTTGCCCCAATGTGTTCTCCCACCTGAGTCGAAGCTGGGTTAATTTTTAAAGTGGGATACCATTTGTGTCGAGGGAAGTCATGTGAGGACTGGCCGCATTTTGCGAAGAGCAAGGCGTCTGCATTAAGTTTGGGCAGGTAGATGCTGCACCGCAAACAACCCCAATCCATATGTGGAGGGTAGCCCTGCGCCACCAATAACAGAGAACCCAAATCCTGTAGATGGCATGGTGGGTAGGGCGTACTGCGGCTAGTGTATTTCTGGAGCAGTCATGCCGGTCCATCTGCAATCGCCGAGAACCATTGTCGAGAGCCAGGTGCCGTCAGTCGCCAAGGACGAGAGCCACCTTTCATGGGGGCTCGTTGACAATGCAGAGGTCGCAGAGCCGCCAAACATAGATGTGGGCATGCCAGGTTAGTCTAGGAGCCGCGAGGTTCGTGGCTGTTGTGTGTCGAATTCCTTGGGCAGTCGACGCAGCGAGGAATCCAAGTAAAGACATACTATGATGGTCGAATGTGTGCAAGGACGATGGCCGCTGCGCAATGCTTTCATTTCCGAATGACAACAAGCTTGAAAGGTGTCATCGCAGATCACCCTTGTTATGCAAACCCTAACCCTACTCACCATTTTCAAACCCTCACTCTAGTAAAAAAATAATATTTATTAAATAATTTAATTATTATAATTAAAATAATAATAATAATAAAACTTACATTATAATTTAAAATTATTATTTTATAATTACACCTTTTTTTACTAACATTTTTTAATTAAAATTCATTAAAAATTAGAATGCACATGGTTAATCAACCCAAGTTTCTACGTATCTATAATGCTCATAATTAATAAATTGATAAAATCTATCATATCTTCGCAAATACCTTTATAATGCCTTAAAGTCTTTTGTCCCACTAAAAACCTTTAACTAAACAATGAGTACTCGCCATATGGAATTTATAAATATAATTTTGAGCATCCCGTCAACAAGGACATGTTCCCTCCTTTTGTTTATTATTACTCAACAAGGGTAGCTCTCGTTTGAGTTTTTTTGTTTAAAAAAAAAGAGAAGTATAATAAAAAGTGGATGAAGAAAAGGAAAATGTAACTGAAAATTAATACTATAAGTGGAAAAACAATTATATAAAATAAAAATAATAAATTTAATTATATAAATAATGAATATATTTTTAAATGATTTTTATTATAATATTTGTTTTTATAAAGATATTAATAATCTATTAAATAGAAGTAATTAATTTAAAAAATTAATTATAAATTTAGGCACTCAAATTATATCACAAAGTTAATTATAGAAAATAATATCTATTAAATAGAAGTAATTAATTTAAAAAATTAATTATACATTTAGGCACTCAAATTATATCAAAAGATATTAATAATCTATTAAATAGAAGTAATTAATTTAAAAAATTAATTATAAATTTAGGCACTCAAATTATATCAAAAGATATTAATAATCTATTAAATAGAAGTAATTAATTTAAAAAATTAATTATAAATTTAGGCACTCAAATTATATCACAAAGTTAATTATAGAAAATAATATATAATAAGAAAAGTGATTTATAATATGAAAAAGTAGTAGTAGTTTTTTCTTTTCTTTTTTAAAATTGGAAGATAAAGTTTGATAGTGCACACAATATTCAATTAATCAAATGATATTATATATATACAGGAAGTGTTGTTTTAAGATAGGGAAATTATCTTGGACACACACACCAATCTAGGAAATGAAGAAACATTTACCGGAGAGTATTAACTAATTACTGAGAGGAATAATTAAACATAACCAACAAAAAATCATAAACAATAAACACATATGTTTAACCGGGGAAAACCCCAAAATCCGGGGAAAACTCATCCTAATGAAATTTCATTAGCCTTGGCCAAAACCCTGGCCAATCCAGCCAAGTGAGCCTTCACTGCTCATATCCAGGCCTTACATTACAATGAAGCCCTCCGAGCCTTTTATAGGCTCCATTACATGCAATACCATGAGCTTAAAACCATGGGTGCACAATACCATGTGCCCCAAAACCATCACTATTTAAATCGGTCAAACTTGTCTATAATCGCAAGTCAATTTACCTAACATTTCCCCCCTTAAACTTGACTTGGGGTTTCCTGGCTAAATCCAGCCAAAACTTCTAAATGAGACAACCTCGCTCACTCTAGCTCCTCCCCACTCAAATTTTTACCCAGGGTAATTGTTAATTTGACATCCCCTACTAAATGAGACAACCTCGCTCACTCTAGCTCCTCCCCACTCAAATTTTTACCCAGGGTAATTGTTAATTTGATATCCCCTCTATCACCTAGGTCTAACCCAGAGTTTACCAGTGATTACACAGGGGTACGCATGCCATACGAGGTCTTACAACAGTATGCCCTTTTACATGCAAAAAATATGACTCCAATAATTATTATTATTTTTTTTCATTGTTGCTTTTCTAACATATCCTCTATCCTCCATTACGCATGGTTTCTTGCATTAAAATCCTCAAAACTATTTACAAATTGGACAACAAACCTAATAATACAAAATCTTGGTCAATTATCGCAAGTTACAAGTCTTGTGAGTAGGACCACAAATAATCTGATATGCCAATAACCAGGCCTAATTTTCATTTTTCCAGGGGGCCCATGAAACTATCCTTGCTGAAAAAATGAAGAACCATGTCTCTGTGAAACTTAACCTCTGACATACAAGCCTCCACGCCAGTGGCCTAATCAACTAGATCTCATGGCTCTAGCACAACCACGGTACCATTCTCCATGCTCTTCTGGAAATCGTCTCGAGCATCTTCGACAATCACTCCCACGGCTTGAATAGCTAACCCATGCTTGTCAAAGTATCTTCCCGCCTCATGGGAACCAAACATCAGTTGGGGCATTCTGGTGGTGGATTGGTCGATTTTTTTATCATAAACCAACTCCTCCCATGGGAGATCATTTTCAAATGAATTTGGCTTTGTATTCGTCTTTGGTGCATTGACCTCTGAAGAATCTGATAAAGATTATTCTGAAATTGGATCATTCCTTGGTTGACTGGGTGGATCTGAGGCCTTCCCCTCTCCTACCACCCCATCGGTCGATGTTCAAAGACCTGAACGATCCAGATCTGTGATCGCCTAAATCGGGCCTCTTCCTGACGACCCAATAGTCAACCTCATATGTTTTGGACCCGTGCCCACCAACATCGTATCTGGACGTCTGTCCACCAGTGCCATAATCAGATTCACATTGAACTCCATTGATGTTGCTGGCTCCAACAACTATACAACCTCTCACAAGTGGCTTCTCGCTGCTCCATGGAGTGCTGGCATGCTGCTACCTCAGCTGAAGCTAGATCCGCGTCTAGCATCGCCATGTATAACGCCATATCCATTTGAGATCATAGCGTTGTTGGCCCTCTCAAAGACGATGCCAACATTAAATTCACATTTGTTGAAATAATTCCATGACACTACAATCCTTTGGTCATTTAGCATCAACAACATCGATTCCATCGACATATCCTTGGATTCTTGGAACAATCACTTCCCATTCGCACACCTGTAGATCAATTTCTAGAGGAAAATACACAGCTTGTCCACGTCTCACACAATCTCTAAAATATCAGTTTACGCACAACACAATATTTCACCTGCTTGCTTCTAACCACACCTCCTCTTTTTCTTTAAATGATCCTCAATCACAGATCTTACAGATTGGATCACATGCTTCCATATCAGATCTGTAAACAACTTCTTATTACTGCTAGTCGACAGATCTGGGTTGTGGCATCACCATTGTCCTCTTTCTCCATTGAGAAACCCTCCATGGAATTCCCCATGGAATCAATCAATCGGATATTTCTTATTTCCTAGCAACACCATGCTCCATATAGCCATATCTGCAAAAGGCTGCATTGATTTCTCCATTCGCAGGCCAATAAAACCCTTGGCTACAAAAGCGTCCCTTTGAAGCCAAATATGGCTCCGATACCAAATGAAGAAACATTTACCGAAGAATATTAACCAATTACTGAGAGGAATAATTAAACATAACCAAAAACAAATCATAAACAATAAACACATATGTTTAACCGGGAAAAACCCCAAACTCCATGGAAAACTCATCCTAATGAAATTTCATTAGCCTTGGCCAAAACCCTGGCCAATCCAGCCAAGTGAGCCTTCACTGTTCACATCTAGGCCTTACATTACAATGAAGCCCTCTGAGCCTTTTATAGGCTCCATTACATGCAATAACATGAGCTTAAAACCATGGGTGCACAATACCATGTGCCCCAAAACCATCACTATTTAACTCGGTCAAACTTGTCTATAATCGCAAGTCAATTTACCTAACAGGATACATAATACACTAGTACAAAATAGCTAATTAGTTACTAAAAAAATGACCAAAATTTGCATATAAATGACTATTTTTCGGTCGGTGAGCAATAGTAGCTAATTTACAGTATCTTATAATGCGGCCAACTTTTAGTCTTTTTTTGGCTTAGTCATTAATTGGTTATCTCAATTTTGTTGTCTAGTAGTATATTTGGTTATTAATTTAGTCACTGATTTAGTCATTAATTTAGTCATTGATTTGGTCATTGCTTTAATAATTGATTTGGTCATTAATTGTCACAATTAATGACCAAATATACAACAAAATATATTACTATATAATCACCTGAGAAAATCAATTAATGACCAAAGAAATATGACCAAAATGTTGGTCGTGTTATAAGATACTGTAAATTAGCTACTAATAGTCATATATATGCAAATTTTAGTCATCGTTTGAAACTAATTAATGACCAAAGAAATATGACTAAATTTTTTGTCATGTTATAGGATACTGTAAATTAGCTACTAATAGTCATATATATGTAAAATTTAGTCATTATTTGTAACCACAAATTTATCATTGACAATGGTCATTTATCTTTTTTTGGTAGTTTCATATTCATTATATAAACGACTAATTTAGTAATTTATATTTATTTCACTTACTTTCATTAATAATCATTATAAATGACTAAGTTAGCCGTATATTTATTTTATGTGTGTTCATCATTAATCAATATAAACTACTAATTTAGCAGTTTTAAATTGATTTTATGTGTTCATTATTAATCAACATAAATTAATTTGTATGGTTTAAAAAATATCATACAATGTGCATGTTCATCTAATATGAAAACATAATGTTGCATATGTTAATTAAAATACTAAACAATATCAAGTGTAATTATAAATAATTTCAGCCATATAAATTATATTATATGAAATGTTAAAGTCTAAAAATGAGTTTCCAACTTAATATTGGTTGGACTACAATTTACACATGAAATGATGTTTCATCACTTCAAAACATTATCATTGTGTTGCCACGACATTGCACGTGAATTCACCAACTTTAAAGACTTGACCATCAATATTTATATGTGTGCCTTATGCAGGATATTGGCTCTAAGGGTATCCCCATACCAGTTCTCTTCTCTCTCTTTTTTTGCATTTTTCGTTCCAATGTTATTGCTCTCCTCTTTCTTCAATTTTTGTTTCTTACCATCAATACTTAGTTCATTTTCTGAAAACAAAATAAAATACAATGTAGAGTGTAAGACATGAACGACAATGAACACTAAAATATGAAGTAAATTTGACTATAAATAGTTTATACGACATATATCTCAACATTAGCAATGTCAAAACCATTTTTCCCCATACAAGTAAGAAACTCGAACAAATTTTCTTCAGTTGGTCGATAGTGGCCACTATAATGTGGTCAGATGACCTGTATAAACAAAGCAAATAAAATGTCACCATATATAGAAAAGAACACCTTAGTAACTTAGTATTCAACCTTCAGGGAAAGCTTAGAAATAATCATGTCAACTAAGTTATATGCTAAAAAGCTCAAGTTGTAGATAACTTATGAAAACAAATAATATGAGGTGTGATTTTTAATACTTGTCGTTTTATTCGCAAAAACATTTCATTTTCTAACGCATGAACTTGGTCAAGTATATAAACAGCATGTGCTCAAATAACAACATGAAAGTAAACTTTTCTGATATTCATGAAAATATTTTACCACAAAATAGCTATAAAGATTCCAATAAATATCGTGTAATACTAATTTCATCATCAAGCTTTGGTTGTTGTTTAAATGGACATGATACCAAGTATTTTCAATTTCACAGTTAAACGACAAAACCAAATCAAAAGAAACGTCCAAGATACAATCAAACACTAAAGAGAGGATATCATGGAATGAAAAATGCAATTATAAAAAAATTGTTTACCTGTCCATCAATGTCGTGTCTGGCATTCCTAAAACATTTTCTTGCCCAAAATAACCCTGAGGTGAAATAATTAGAACATTAAAAGCCATATGAATTCCTACTAGAAACATTTCCAAAGTTGATGGCGCATGTGCCTAAAGGATCTCTAACAACAAATGAATCATATCCAAGACGCGTTATGCATTGTCTCCCCATAGTGCAAGTGAATTCACCAACTTTGAAGACTTGACCATAAGTTTTTATGTGTGTGTCTTATGCACGATATTAGCTTGAATGGTATCACTAGAATCATCTCTTCTCTCACTCTTTTTGCATTTTTTGCTCCAGTGTTATCGTTCTCCTCTTTCTTCAATTCGTACTTCTTACCAGCAATAATGAGTTCCTTTTCTGAAAAAAAAAAGGAAGATACAATGTAGAGTGTAAGACATGAAAGATGATGAACAATAGAATATAAACTGAAGTAGACTATAAACTACTTATGCGACATATACCTCAACATCAACAATGTCAAAGTCATTTTTCTCCATAAAAGCAAGAAACTCGAACAAGTTTTCTTCAGTTGGGCGATAATGGCCACTATGTAGCCAGATGGCCTGCATAAACAAAGAAAATAAAACATCACCATAAAAAAAAACACCTTACTAACTTAGTATTCAACATTCAGGGAAAGCTTAGGCATAATCATGTGAACTAAGTTACATGCTAAAAACTCTCTTCTCTCTCTCTCTTTTTTTGCATTTGTCGTTCCAATGTTATTGCTCTCCTCTTTCTTCAATTTTTGTTTCTTACCATCAATACTTAGTTCATTTTCTGAAAACAAAAGAAAATACAATGCAGAGTGTGTTAGCACTCAAATCTACCTCAGGCTGAAATGAAGTAAAACTCAAGGCTACATCAAACCACACTCAGCCTCGTAGCTAGCCCTACGAGGACAGGAGAGGGCTCTCTCCGTCAATCTCGAGATAATAAGCAAGTAGGATGCGAGATGACTTACAATAGGAACTGATTTTAGGCTAGTAAAGAGATAGGTATGTTTGATTTTTGGTTTTTTGAGTTTTCGCTGGAGAAATGGGAAAACAAATTTTGGGTCCGGGGATAAGGTCAGACCTTTGCAGAGTTCAAGCTGGGGCGAGGTAGGTGATGATCTTGATGCTTTAAATTGGATATATGGATAGATTAGACCGACGAGGATCTGAAGAGGGCAAAGAAGAACTTGGATCCTCTCCAAACAGCTGAAAACATATAGAACTAACTGAATTCAAAGGCCAAGCACTGTAAACAATGGATTCAACCTTATTTCACTCATTCAACTTAGTTCAGAAGCATAATGAAAGGATGGCATACATTAAACATGAAGAAACTTACAGTAAACAAAGAAGAAACACCATCAAGAAACAGAACACCACAAGGATCCCAACAAGTGCCGCAAAACCCCTGATCTTTCCTTAGCCAAAATATGAAAGTATGTACAATAGTATCAAAAGTATCCCAAGAGTCCAACCTGTAGAATGCCTCAGAAATTACAATATATAGATCACTCTAACCCCTTTCCCCACCTCTAGGGGTCGAATTCTCTCTTCAGGGATCAGTTTCAACCAATTCTAATCATGGAACTACAATCTAGGCAGCTAACAACTTGCCTCTAAAAGAGTGGAAACTGATCCATTACATGATTTTTTACTCATTTGAGAGTGAATCTTCTAAAAGAGATAAAAACAAGCCAAAGTTACATATCAAACATGAATTTACATCATAAAAACCCAAAAATTCTATCCATAAGCAAAACTGGTCCATAATAGGCGAAATACTGAGCTGGCAGCTGAAAATTCAGAAAAATTTCCAGGTGGGTCGCTCTTGAACTGCGTGGGTCGCTCATGTTCCAGGCTGAATTTGAGGTAGTTCCCGGCATCCAAATTGAGCTCATGATAGCTCGTTGGAAAGCCCTGGATGTCTACTTTCCAACCCAAGTGGAATTTCTGAATTTGGAGTTGATTTGGCCCTCCAAAACCTCATTCTCCCAGAGGTACTTCCTGCTGGTGCAAAAGGTGGCAGCAAGGTGGTTTTCATGGTGTTTTTGAGCTGTTTGACCATCCATATTTTGTTGAAATGCTAAGTTGACTTCAGAGGATGCATAATTAACCATGAAAAATCCAAAAATGTAAAAATATCCTCCAGCAAGTGTCCCAAAAAAAAGTGAGCGCATGAGCGCGCGACCCACGTAACTGCAAAACCTGTTTTTTAGACCAAAAATTTGAAAATGAAAAAATTTTCTCCGAATTTGCCCAAATTCGGAGCGGAGGTCCTCCATCATGTTTCCTGCCCATTCAATGAAGCCTCGGCCAAAATCCGAAGTGGATTAGGCCTTTTCCGCCGTCGAAGTGCCTTGCGCAACCTCCTCTTCATGATCTTCATCCTCGCTTTGCAAACATGCATGCGAGCCCAGTAATGGCCTTTCATGTGGCAAAGCATGTCTTTGTCTCGATTGGCCTTCGCCAACAACTTCTCCAGATGTATATTCACCCGCGTGAGTACAGTATCTCTGTCAGCTGGTGTCATGTCACCGGGTCTCTTTCGATTCCACTGTCTGTCCTCACGGATTTGGCGCACCTCATAAAATGTGAGCTCATCCTCGAGTTGTTTGTTGCGCTGCTCCAAATAGTTAATCACCCACTGAGCCTTCTGCAATTGGTCTTTCAACTGGTCATTCTCGGCCCTTTGCTCCTGGATGACTTCCCTCAGCTTCGAGCTAGGAGAGCCCGTATCAACATCACCACCGTCCCTATGGGCGGGCCTAGAAGACATGCAGACATGCATGGGCCCTCTCGCTCTGCCTCCTGCACTCGCACCCCATCGAAGTAGAAGGCGCAGACCTTTCCACATCATGTGGAGATAATACTCAGCCGTGTCGATGAAGCTCAAGAAGACCCCTTCCACCTCATGTGGAGATAATACTCGCCGTGTCGCTGCAAATAAGGCCCTGTGGCCTCGCTGATATGTCCGAACCAAAGGAGCGCCGATATGCTCAACCTCAGGCATGTCCGGCTGGTGTGAAGGCTCTCCTGCATCATGAACTGTCTCGGGAGGCGGCTGTGGCACTCTGAAAAAGTCTCTAGAAATGAAATCCTCCCCAGTGATGCCCTGCTTCCGCCAATTACGTGTGGACACCAAGATTTTGACTATAGGAATGAATATATACTCCTCGTACCGCCGCAGACCGGCTCGTTTTCTTCGCACAAATGTCACCATCCTCTCTATGTTGCGGTGTATGAAATACAGAATATTCATCATACGTACCCTTGTGAAGTGCATCAGCAAACGAATATGGTATGCGAAAAGACGAGCATACCTGCCCTCACAACTAAAATACTGAATGATGAGCCTCATGAGCGGTGCATACTCATTTCTCAAGAATCTGAATGGAAAAACTTTGCTCAAGTAAGCCCTATATCCAGTTTTAATGTATGGCTCATAGTGAAATTTCTCTAACCGCTGACCCTTGTTCCATTCCTCGCCCATGTTTGGTATACCAGTGGCTTGAGCAATAGTCAAGGGTGATACAATGAAATCAACCCCAGCAAGGCTTACCCGACCATCCCGTAAATGAAGAAAAAACAGACGGGCCAATTCACGATGAGGCCGGGTTTGTGCAACCATCTCACAAAATCTGAAACATGACAAATATCGGAAACAATCCATAGCTAATGGACATGCCTGCAACCGAGCCAAAGAAGTAGGCTCTTCTCTGCGATGATCACCACTTCTATGATCTCTGCGGGACCCCCGTGGCACATTACCTTCAGTCACCGAATCACTGCCTGACCCTAACTCATATTCTGACTCTGTCTCCGACATGACTCTGACCAAGCTTTTGGCACTATGTATACTGATATGAAAGCAGTGCAAACAAGGCTATGATGGTGTGTTTCAAAACCCAACAAATATCCCACCGTCACAACACCATAAGGAAACAAACCATGATAAAATATCAGTTTTTAAATGGATTGGAAAAGGCACAATCTCTGTTTTGAATGCAAGTGAAATTTTGACTAAAGGGAGCAGTGCAACTTTCAAAATTTTGAACAAATCTTATCAAAGGAGAGCATGGCATCAATAGAATGTGTTTGTTCATATAGTAACAACAAAGGTGTCAATGTGCGCTTGAAACAAAGCGAGAATGTTTTTATATTGGCATGAGACAGCACATAACCACAATACCATGGAACAAAGGTTTAAACATGGTATAATAATAGCAATGGTCGCAATGGCATAATGGGCATGAGAGAAATATGGTTTTATATTACAGGTAAGCCGGACATATCACTCGATATAAGATAAGCCATAAACTCATACAACCACCCATCATTTTAAAACCCTGAAAACAATAATGGTATGACTGTGGGGCTTTAAATCCTCCGTTTGAAATATTTGACACCACCAATGATGCCACCAACGCACTAAAAACATCAAGCAATTGAGAAACTGCTTGGTCATGAATCGATTGCAAGCAAGACTGCCACCAAAACGAAATTTCAAACTTCAGGTTCCGTGGCCGCCACCTCCCGCGTGGTCGCCGACCCAGTGGGGCTGCGCCTTGCAATTTCACACCGCCGAAATGACTCCACGGGGTCGCCGCTTCAGGTCGCTCGCGCCCAGGTGGGTCGCTCGAGCCCCACAACTCTGTCCACGCAGCTTAAAACTCTGAAATCGGCCCTCCAATCTTCAAAACACGATTTGGGTGCTATGGATTTGTGAAAATGAAACTTGTTTGGCTTTTATACTTGATACAAATATCTTCACAATCAGATTTTGTTTCAAATCTAATTGCAAACCCATATTACAAATGTTTTTGTAATTTCACTTTTGGCTTTTCAAATACAAACTTCTTTTGGCTTTTTTGAGGTCGATACTAATGATTTTGTTGTCTTCTTGCAGGGATATGGCTATCTCGGCTAAGGAAGAGACCAGGGGTCTGCTTTTGACAATGTCTTCTTGGCGGAATAATTACAATTTATTACAAAATAATAATGAACAATTTCTAGTTCCAAAACAGAGTTTTGGACTAGAAATATTTTTTAAAATGCTGATGATAATAAAATAAAAATCACAAATGCAGAACTTTCCTCACCTTGCAGGCTTTATGACTGGTATAAAAATGACTCAGAAACCCTAGACACTAAGACCTAAGACACTTATTGACAATTTTAATGACCATATATGTAATGACAATGACTATGAATGATTTTTTGAGGAAAATTTTTAAATAGCACTGCAGGTATAAACATGAGGAAACATAAGACGACAGACCCCTTCGTCAGTGCATGGCATGCTCCTAGTGAAATGCAACGAAGTGGAACAAGCGAGACACCTAAAAATGAATATGCAAAAGACGAGACGATCACTGACGGAGGGTTGTAAGGGCCGACTCTAACATTGGCTCCAATGGGGATGGTGGCTCCATGGAGATGCCAAGAACGACAGATCTCTGGGGGAGTCAGACAGTGCCTTTCATCCATTGGGCGATGGAATCGTTATTTCAACTGACAAGACAAACTTTGGACAACTTTATTGACTGCAGATCTGACTAACGACAGACTGCAATTTGACCCAAAACTGACAAGACTCAAACTGACATGACTTTAAACTAGAAGACTGATGAAACTTAACTTGACAATTTCAAACCAACCAACCTCTATCTCCAGAATTATAGCCTTCGCTCCGGGCCCCAGACTGAAAATGAGAGATCGGTGCACACTTGCAACGAAACAAAAGTAAAATGATATATACAATGACAATGAGATCAGCAGCAAGTACTCAGAAATAATAGCGCTTCAGCAACCGACCATTGATCGGTCCTCCAGGACAATCATCTCCATTCATTTCTTTGAGAAGAAATGCATTCTGACCCTGATACGCTGCAATCTTAAAAGGTCCCTTCCACAAATTCTCAAATTTTCCGTGCTTTCCCTTATCTTCATTCCGGGCATCCCATTTTAAAACTACTTCATCCAACTGAAACTTATCTGCTTTCGCCTTTCTGTCGTAGATCTTTTTTATGCGCTCCTGCAACTTGAAAGTATTTTGAAATACCTCCTCTCGTGTCTGCTGTAAATGAATCATCTCATTAATCCTCCGCTGCATAGGATCCTCTTCACTTCCAGCCTCCTGAAGCAATTTGACCATCGGGACAGCAAGTGAAGTAGGAAAAACTGTATCCGTCCCATACACCAACTCGAAAGGAGACATGCCAATAGACTTCTTCTGACTTACCCTATCAGCCCATAATGCATTCTCCAACTTTTTGTGCCATGCCTTTTTGTTGATTTCCAGCAATTTCTTAATGATATTCACCAAGGATTTATTTGAAGATTCCGCCAATCCATTCCCTTGCGGATGGTAGGCGGTCGAATGTCCCAAGGTAATATTGTACTTAAAACAAAAATCAACCATTCTCTTAGATTTAAAGGCTGCTGCATTATCTGTGATTATTTTAGTAGGACACCCAAAGCGTGACAGAATATTGTTTTCAAGGAAAGAAATAATTACCGCATCAATGGCCTGTCGAGTGGGAATCGCCTCAATCCACTTCGTGAAGTAGTCTGTAGCTGTCAAGATCCATCTATGCTGTCCGGAAGATGCTGGGTGGATTTCTCCGATAAAATCCAATCCCCACTGCTGGAATGGTGCATTAACTTCGATTGGTTTTAGAGGCAAAGGTTGTAGTTTCTGCTTCCCTTCGAATATTTGACACTCATGACAATTTTTAACAACCTTGAACACATCAGAAAACAAAGAAGGCCAATAATACCCTGCCCTTAGAATCTTATTCGCTGTGGTCTTCCAAAACAAATGACCTCCACAGTCACCTTTGTGAAAATCCTCCAAAACTTTTTGAGCTTCCTCCTCTACTAAACAATTCAACAACATTCCTCCAGGGTCTTTCCAATACAATGCAGAATTCAGAATGTAGAATTTAGCAGCTCTCAACTTCAATGTTCTACTCTTATTTCTAGGCATCCCGGGAGGTGGAGACAAATTCTGAAGCATGTATAAAATGTCAGCATACCAAGGGGAAGAAACAAAAATATCAGATACCTGAACTGACGTACTTTCCTCATCTTCATCGGACATGGCAGCGATCAAATTTATATCTAGAGCATGCAGATTTGTTTCAGCCATGAGCTTGGCGAGTCCTTGTCCTTTGATCAGCTTGGTTGGTTTAATCTCCACATCGTATTCTAACAATGCAGCGATCCACTTACCTCTTCTTCCTTCTGGATCTGCTTGTACCAAAACATCTTTAACTGCTGCGTTAGGAACGTATGCTGTAATGTGGGAATGCAATATGTACACACGGAAATCCTTCAAGGCCTTTACAAGCGCAAGTTCTTGTTTCTTAATGATATTATACTTCAATGCTCCATCTCTTATTATCCGACTGAAGAAAGCAATGGGCTTCTCAACTCCGTCTCTTTTTTGCATCAAAACAGCTGCCAATGTGTGCTCAGAAGCAAAAGAAAATAAAATGAAGTCTTGTGTGTAATCTGGGCTGATTAAAATAGGGGCTGAAGAAAGAGCTATCTTTACCAAATTGAATGACTTTACCGCCTCTTCTGTCCATCTTACCTGACTGTCCTTTTTCAGCATGTTCGTGATTTCTCTAAGGTGTTCTGCAAGATTTGGAATGAAACGACGCAGAAAATTCATTTTACCATTAAAGGACTGTATTTCTTTCTTGTTCCGGGGCTGTTCAATCTGCTGTATGGCTTCAACACGTGCAGGATCAACTCGAATGCCATCTCTCGATATGATGTGGCCAAGGAGCTTTCCTTCATCCATGGCGAAAAGGCTCTTCTTTGGATTCAGCGAAATGCCATATTTTCTGCACTTCTGGAAAACAATTTTCAGATGATATAAGTGTTCCTCATCAGAATTAGAAAATACAGTTAGATCATCAAGGTAAACAACCAAAAACACCTCTTTCTCATTGGCAAAAGCCATGTCCATTGCACGCTGAAAGGTAGCGCCTGCATTCTTTAAACCGAACGGCATCTTTGCGTAATGAAATGTTCCCCAAGGAGTGGTGAACGCAGTCTTGTCACGATCATCTTCCTGCACTAAAATCTGATTATAACCTGAGTATCCATCGAGTGGTGACATCCTTGATGCTCCAACTACTCGCTGAAATATGTGATCCATCTTTGGCAGCGGATAATTGTCCTTTAATGATACCTTATTCAGATTTCTGAAGTCAATACATAAACGGATCTCACCTATCTTCTTTCTCACGGGCACCAAGTTTGATATCCAATCTGAAAATCGAATAGGCACAATGATTCCTGACTTATACAACCTATTTACCTCTTTTTCGATCGATGGTAGCAGCTTTGGATTGATCCTCCTCAACTTTTGACGAAAAGGCTTCTGATTTGGTTTGATGGGAATAGTATGCTGGATGATATTGGTATCATATGTTTTAAGATCTGAATAATCCAACGCAAACACATCAGAAAATGAAGATAACAATTTCACATATTCTGCTCTTACCTTTGGTGACAATGACTTTGACAATTTTACCATCTTGGGATTCTCAGCTGTCCCAATATTTACCTCTTCGACACCCTTCTCTGTTGGCCTCAATGTGGGTTTACGGGCTACATCATCTTGATCAAACAACTCTTCCAAAGGAATCAATCCCTTAGGAATGATGTTATCCTTCAGTTGCAACACATCCATTTGGTTTATCTGTATGTCATCACTACCATCATCAAATTCTGTATCTATGGAGGTATCCTTAAACTTACCCTTATTCTGCAGAAATTCACTAATCTCCTCATCATCCTCAAAGACTTGCCAACATCGCTGATTGTCTGGAACGGTGGGCCGGTGTTTCACATGTATCTCAAATTTGTTGCTGGAATTCATTGGAATCTTAAGATTGCTTGCTGCCTTAGCAAGTCCATCAGCAACACCATTTTGTATGCGGGGCACACATGTCAAAGTATGACCAGAAAATAACTTCAGAATGTCCAAAACTGCATTTCGGTAAGCCCTCATGCGAGGATGCTTAGCCTGAAACTCACCTTTAACTTGCTTTATCACTAATTCTGAATCACCATATACTGCAATCCTCTTCGCTTTCAGCTTCTTGAGAATCTTAAGGCCAGCAATAAGAGCCTCGTATTCCGCTTCATTATTAGAACAATCGAATGCAAGCTTGTAAGAACACACTCTCACATTGCTCGGAACTCTATCAGGAGCGGAAAATGGACTTCGAATCCACACACCAATCCCAACACCATCGCTGCCCACTGCACCATCAAAATCCATGGTCCAAAGACCATCTTCATCGTCCTCTAAATGCTGAAACTGTGCCGGCTCTGTTTTTCCTGTTTGCTGCCCATTGTCTTCAGCTGATTGCTCCAAAACAGCTTGTTTTTCTCTTTTTTCTTTTTGCAAAACTTCTCTAAAATTCTCATTTATTTCTGGTATGTCTTCTGCCTGAACTAATTGACTTTCTACATCATTAAAACTATCAGCAAGCAATACAAACGACTCTAAATCAGTATGTACATAATTCACATGATGATTGATTGGCTTCTCTTTGCTAGTTATCATGTATTTCATCTTCTGCTCTCGATATAAATTTCTCATTTGACCGAAGACTGGAATTGTAGCATAAGAGAAATCTAACTGAAGTGTACCTTTCAACTTTGCCCCCCAAGATCTTGCAAGGAGCATCCCGAACCGTGGAGGAATGTCGGCAACCACCACATCCATCAAAACATTCTTCGCTGGGATTTGATCTAAACTTACCACCAAATCTTTGATGAGTCCTATACACTTTACCCGGCTGGAATCGAATGAATAAAATCATGATACTCTCTTGTAATGTCTAATCCCAACTTTTCCATGATTGCCTTTGGCATCAAATTGTGCGAAGCACCCGAATCAAGCATAGCATTGTGCAATATATATTCATGCAACCTCAAACTGATGTAAAAAGGAGGAACATTACTGTCAGGAGACTCACCATTTAATGCAGGCCCAAAAATCAATTCCGGCTGATCATCCTCAACATTTACTGTGTCAATCATTGGATCAAAGTTCAGAATTTTGGTGACTTGACTACGGTAGCTGCTGTTCTTCATAATTTCCGTCAAAGGAATAGATATTTTCAGTTTAGAAATTTCATTTTCCAAACTAAATGCTGAAACCTTCTCGACCTCTTTGACTGGAACTTCCTTCTTTTCAGCCTTATCTTTCACAATGTTTGACTGATTTACCTTCTCAGCTGATGGCACTTTACTTGCTGCGGGGTTAATTGTTTCTTTTCCTCTTTTCTGTGGTATTGGTGAATCTGTCTTCGGTGCTGAAGCTTCTTTCCTTTTCTGAATGGGATTTATGGGCACATCTCGATTTCTCAATGAGTATTGTTTCTGCTGGGCAGTCAATGCATTCATATATCCTCTTTGGTATTCATATGACTCTTCCTCTAAATCAGCATCATTTGTTAGGATGAAATCCTCATCTTTCTGAACAACTAAACTTTCACCATACTCCTCGTCCTCAGTGATATAAATAGGCAAATCATCGGGAGTGAAGAAATGATTTTGCTCACCTGACACATCATCATCATCATCGGAGTCATGACTCACAAAATTCTGCAAAAGAGGGGTCTTAATCTGCTGTTGGGCTGCTGGCTCTTGAGCTCTTTGTTCACGCTGCTTAATTCTGAATTGTGGCTGCTGCTGGCCACGGAAATTTGGATTTCGAAACTGTGTTTCTGATTTTTTGAGATTCATTCTTTTCAAAACCTTTTCCAACTCACGAGCTAAGTGCTGTTCTGATATAGATGTAGAAGGCTCTTCCTTTATTGTCACTCTTTTCTCCGCTTTCAACCGTGCTCTTTTATCATTCAGATTTGCCTCAACACTAACAGCGACCTTTTGCATATCTTCTAAAGTAGGTGGATCTCTATCACGAAGGGAATAAGCCATCTCCGGATCAAAGCCATCCGGGAATTTAAGGAGAGCAGACTTTTTAGACGGTATCAAGTCATCTGGAATAGCATTATACACTGTATTGAATCTAATGATATAATCCTGAACAGACTCACCAGGATTACGTTTGAGATTTGTATATTCTGAAGTAATCTGCAGCGGATCCTTTTTCATCTCCCATCGATCTAAAAACTGCCTTTGGAGTTCTGCCAATGTATCGATGCTTCTTTGCGGCAAGGCTCTAAACCATTTCCTTACCTCTCCTCCAAAGGTTTGCACAAAAAGCCTCATACTCACATTCTCTTCATCAATCTCGAAACGATCAAAGAAATCTGCCATATTGTCTACATGCTGTTGTGCAGGAAGACTCTGTGGAGTGCCATCAAATGTTGGGATCTTGCTCTGATAGTCTGCAGGCATATCATTCAACTGCTGTGGTAACACAAGAGGTGCAAAACGAGCAGCCATAGCTCTTGGTGGATTGAAGACAATCTGTTGTCGAGGAGATACAGGAGGAGTGGGAGCAGTAGGTCTGCGAGATGTATTCAATGGAGACGGAGGAGAAATTACTATTGATTGCTGATCAGCAAGCTCAGGCTGAATCAGAATGGTAGGGATAAAGAGAGGCTCAGTAGGGATCCGTGAACTTGATGCAATTTCAGATGGGTCAAGAATTTGTGAAGCAGATTCAGTAAACTCAAGAGTGTTAGTATCCCCAATAGAGCTTTGCAACTGTTTATCCAGGTAATGTGAAACAAATCTATATTTCAAATCTTCAGTAAACAATGGATCTGGAACTAATCTTGACAATTCAGTTTCGGAAAAATTCACAAACAAGGATGTTTCAAACCCTGCATCAAAAGGGATTTCATCAACATATATGATTTTCACAGGACAGGATGCAGATCGGGTAAGCACTCTGGAACTCTCAAAACTCAATTGGCTTTCTCTTTCAGAACTTTCTTGACTTCCTTGTTTTCTAAGGGTCCTCGGAATCAGATTTGGATTTTTGAATATTGTTGGTGGATCAGGGTCAGGATTCGCCCTAGTATTCCTTCTTGAAGCCAGTGTATTGATTTTCTAGGGAAAAATTTCAAGGAACACAGTCAATTATTTTCAGCATTTCGACTTCTAGACTCAATCAACCAAAAGGTCTAGAACGAATAAGTATACTGGGGTGATTTACAAATCAAGTACCGCACACACAAGCTTACCGGAGATCGAGATCGACTGAAGCAGCGTTTATCTACTTCCGCTTATGCATAACAAAAGCGTTTCGAAAGCTACCTGGCGTGACTTCAGACTCCGTCTAAGACTCGTGGAACAAACACATCAACAAACAGTGAATTTTTTTCCCCGGTACTGGTAAAACCCATATATTTAACAAGTCTACCTCGGTGGAAATGAGGCGGCTCCAAGGCTACATCCGACCATGACCTCGTAGCTAGCCCTACGAGGACGGGGAGAGGGCTCTCTCCGTCAATCTCGGAATATAAGCAAGAAGGATGAGATGACTTGTGGGAACTGAGATTTTAGTAGTAAAGATAAATTGTATGTTTGATTTTTGGTTTTTTGGGTTTTCGCTGGAGAAATGGGAAAACAAGTTTTGGGTCCGGGGATAAGGTCGGACCTTTGCAGAGTTCAAGCTGGGGCGAGGTAGGTGATGATCATTATTTTATATTCTGGATATGTGGATATATTAAATGACAAAGAAAGTGAAGGAGCAAAAAGAGCTGGATCCCTCTCAACATTTTCAAAAGCACATATTAATTAAACTGAATTCAAAGGCCAAGCACCGTAAACAATGGATTCAACCTTATTCACTCATTCAATTTAGTTCAGAAGCATAATGAAAGGATGGCATACATTAAACATGAAGAAACTTACAGTAAACAAAGAAGAAACACCATCAAGAACAGAACACCACAAGGATCCCAACAAGTGCCGCAAAACCCATGATCTTTCCTTAGCCAAAATATGAAAAATATGTACAATGATATCAAAAGTATCCCAAGAGTCCAACCTCTCCAACCTCTGAAAATGATTGAGAAATTACAATATATAGATCACTCTAACACCTTTCCCCACCTCTAGGGGTCAAATTCCCTCTTCAGGGATCAGTTTCAACCAATTCTAATCATGGAACTACAATCTAGGCAGCTAACAACTTGCCTCTAAAAGAGTGGAAACTGATCCATTACATGATTTTTTATTCATTTGAGAGTGAATCTTCTAGAAGAGATAAAAACAAGCCAAAGTTACATATCAAACATGAATTTACATCATAAAAACCCAAAAATTCTATCCATAAGCAAAACTGGTCCATAATAGGCGAAATACTGAGCTGGCACCTGAAAATTCAGAAAAATTTCTAGGTGGGTCGCTCTTGAACTGCGTGGGTCGCTCATGTTCCAGGCTGATTTTGAGGTAGCTCCCGGCATCCAAATTGAGCTCATGATAGCTAGTTGGAAAGCCCTGGATGTCTAATTTCCAACCCAAGTGGAATTTCTGAATTTGGAGTTGATTTGACCCTCCAAAACCTCATTCTCCCAGAGGTACTTCCTGCTGGTGCAAAAGGTGGCAGCAAGGTGATTTTCATGGTGTTTTTGAGCTATTTGACCATCCAGATTTTGTTGAAATGCTAAGTTGACTTCAGAGGATGCATAATTAACCATGAAAAATCCAAAAATGTAAAAAATCCTCCAGCAAGTGTCTCAAAAAAAAGTGAGCGCATGAGCGCGCGACCCACGTAGCTGCAAAACCTGTTTTTTAGACCAAAAATTTGAAAATGACAAAATTTTCTCCGAATTTGCCCAAATTCGGAGCGGAGGTCCTCCATCATGTTTCCTGCCCAGTCAATGAAGCCTCGGCCAAAATCCAAAGTGGATTAGGCCTTTTCCGCCGTCTAAGTGCCTTGCGCAACCTCCTCTTCATGATCTTCATCCTCGCTTTGCAAACATGCATGCGAGCCCAGTAATGGCCTTTCATGTGGTGAAGCATGTCTTTGTCTCGATTGGCCTTCGCCAACAACTTCTCCAGATGTATATTCATCCGCGTGAGTACAGTATCTCTGTCAGCTGGTGTCATGTCACCGGGTCTCTTTCGATTCCACTGTCTGTCCTCACGGATTTGGCGCACCTCATAAAATGTGAGCTCATCCTCAAGCTGTTTGTTGCGCTGCTCCAAATAGTTAATTCACCACGGGCTTCTCTGCATAGTGGTCTCAGTGTGGTCATTCTCGGCCCTTTGCTCCAGATGACTTCCTCGGCTAAAGCTAGGCTTGATATCCATCTAATGGCCATCCATGATTGTCCCGGCCTCACATTGGGCCCTCATCATGCATGGGCCTCTTGCCCCTTTGTCTTGTGCTGTCCTGCAACGAGTAGAAGCGGATAACACCATCATGTGGAGATAATACTAGGTAATCGATGAAGTCGCTTCGAACCCCTTCCACCTCACGTGGAGATAGTACTACGCCCAATGTAACAAATAAGGCCACAGCCTCCATTGATGTTGAACCAAAGGAGTGCGATATGCTCCAACCTCAAGCCATCTCGGCTGGTGTGAAAATATCACCCATCATGTTGTCTCGGGAGATTTTCTTTGGCAGCACTGAAAAGTCTCTAGAAATGAAATCCTCCCAAGTGATGCCTTGCTCTGCCAACTGATGTGACACCAAGATTTTGATCAAAGTGAAATGATATATACTCATGTACTGCTGCACTGGGCTCGTCTTCTTCTGCACAAATGTCACCATCCTCTCTATGTTGCGATGTATGAAATACGGAATATTCATCATACGTACCCTTGTGAAGTGCATCAGCAAACGAATATGGTACGCGAAAAGACGAGCATACCTGCCCTCACAACTAAAATACTGAATGATGAGTCTCATAAGCGGTGCATACTCATCTCTCAAGAATCTGAATGGTAAAACTCTGCTCAAGTAAGCCATATATCCAGTTTTAATGTATGGCTCATAATGAAATTTCTCTAACTGCTGACCCTTGTTCCATTCCTCGCCCATGTTCGGTATACCAGTGGCTTGAGCAATAGTCAAGGGTGATACAATGAAATCAACCCCAGCAAGGCTTACCCGACCATCCCGTAAATGAAGAACAAACAGACGGGCCAATTCATGATGAGGCCGGGTTTGTGCAACCATCTCACAAAATCTGAAACATGACAAAAATCGAAAACAATCCATAGCTAATGGACATGCCTGCAACCGAGCCAAAGAAGTAGGCTCCTCTCTGCGATGATCACCACTTCTATGATCTCTGCGGGACCCCCGTGGCACATTACCTTCAGTCACCGAATCACTGCCTGACCCTAAATCATATTCTGACTCTGTCTCCGACATGACTCTGACCAAGCTTTTGGCACTATGTATACTGATATGAAAGCAGTGAAAACAAGGTTATGATGGTGTGTTTCAAAACCCAACAAATATCCCACCGTCACAACACCATAAGGAAACAAACCATGATAAAATATCAGTTTTTAAATGGATTGGAAAAGGCACAATCTCTGTTTTGAATGCAAGTGAAATTTTGACCAAAGGGAGCAGGCAACTTTCAAAATTTTGAACAAATCTTATCAAAGGAGAGCATGGCATCAATAGAATGTGTTTGTCTATGAGTAGTAACAACAAAGGTGTCAATGGGCAGTTTGAAACAAAGTCATGAGAATGTTTTTATATTGGGCAGTGAGACATAATACAACCACAGTCACCATGGAACAAAGGTTTAAACATGGTATAATAATAGCAATGGTCGCAATGGCATAATGGGCATGAGAGCAATATGGTTTTGATATTATATGCAAGGCTGGACATATCATTGATATAAGATAAGCTACAAACTCATACAACCACCCATATCATTTTAAAACCCTGAAAACGATAATGCTATGACTGTGGGGTTTTAAATCCTCCGTTTGAAACATTTGAAACCACCAATGATGCCACCAACGCATTCAAAAACATCAAGCAATTGATAGAAACCTGTTTGAAGGCCGATGAATCGATTCCAAGCAAGACTGGGCGCTCAAAACGAAATTTCGAAACTCTGTGTCTGCGTGGGTCGCTCACCTCCTGCGTGGGTCGCTCGACCCAGGTGGGTTGCGCCCCTTGCAATTTCACACTGCTGAAATGACCTACGTGGGTCGCTCTGCCCAGGTGGGTCGCTCGCGCCCAGGTGGGTCGCTCGAGCCCCACAACTCTGTCCACGCAGTTTAAAACTCTGAAATCGGCCCTCCAATCTTCAAAACACGATTTGGGTGCTATGGATTTGTGAAAATGAAACTTGTTTGGCTTTTATACATGATATAAATATCTTCACAATCAGATTTTGTTTCAAATCTAATTGCAAACCCATATTACAATGTATTTGTAATTTCACTTTTGGCTTTTCAAATACAATCTTCTTTTGGCTTTTTTGAGGTCGACTTTAATGATTTTGCTATCTTCTTGCAGGGATATGGCTATCTCGGCTAAGGAAGAGACCAGGGGTCTGCCTTTGACAATTTCTTCTTGGCGGAATAATTACAATTTATTACAAAATAATAATGAACAATTTCTAGTTCCAAAACAGAGTTTTAGACTAGAAATATTTTTTTAAATGCTGATGATAATAAAAATAAAAATAAAAAATGCGGAACCTTCCTCACCTTGCAGGCTTTATGACTAGTATATAAATGACTCAAAAACCCTAGACACTAAGACCTAAGACACTTATTGACAATTTTAATGACCATATATGTAATGACAATGACTATGAATGATTTTTTGAGGAAAATTTTTAAAATAGCACTGCAGGTGTAAACATGAGGAAACATAAGACGACAGACCCCTTCGTCAGTGCATGGCATGCTCCTAGTGAAATGCAACGAAGTGGAACAAGCGAGACACCTAAAAATGAATATGCAAAAGACGAGACGATCACTGACGGAGGGCTGTAAGGGCCGACTCTAACAGAGTGTAAGACATGAACGACAATGAACACTAGAATATGAAGTAAATTTGACTATAAATAGTTTATACGACATATATCTCAACATTAGCAATGTCAAAACCATTTTTCCCCATACAAGTAAGAAACTCGAACAAATTTTCTTCAGTTGGTCGATAGTGGCCACTATAATGTGGTCAGATGACCTGTATAAACAAAGCAAATAAAATGTCACCATATATAGAAAAGAACACCTTAGTAAATTAGTATTCAAGCTTCAGGGAAAGCTTAGAAATAATCATGTCAACTAAGTTATATGCTAAAAAGCTCAAGTTGTAGATAACTTATGAAAACAAATAATATGAGGTGTGATTTTTAATACTTGTCGTTTTATTCGCAAAAACATTTCATTTTCTAACGCATGAACTTGGTCAAGTATATAAACAGCATGTGCTCAAATAACAACATGAAAGTAAACTTTTCTGATATTCATGAAAATATTTTACCACAAAATAGCTATAAAGATTCCAATAAATATCGTGTAATACTAATTTCATCATCAAGCTTTGGTTGTTGTTTAAATGGACATGATACCAAGTATTTTCAATTTCACAGTTAAACGACAAAACCAAATCAAAAGAAACGTCCAAGATACAATCAAACACTAAAGAGAGGATATCATGGAATGAAAAATGCAATTATAAAAAAATTGTTTACCTGTCCATCAATGTCGTGTCTGGCATTCCTAAAACATTTTCTTGCCCAAAATAACCCTGAGGTGAAATAATTAGAACATTAAAAGCCATATGAATTCCTACTAGAAACATTTCCAAAGTTGATGGCGCATGTGCCTAAAGGATCTCTAACAACAAATGAATCATATCCAAGACGCATTATGCATTGTCTCCCCATATTGCAAGTGAATTCACCAACTTTGAAGACTTGACCATCAATTTTTATGTGTGTGTCTTATGCACGATATTGGCTTGAAGGGTATCACTATAATCATCTCTTCTCTCACTCTTTTTGCATTTGTTGCTCCAATGTTATCGTTCTCCTCTTTCTGCAATTCGTACTTCTTACCATCAATAATGAGTTCCTTTTCTGAAAACAAAGGAAGATACAATGTAGAGTGTAAGACATGAAAGATGATGAACAATAGAATATAAACTAAAGTAGACTATAAACTACTTATGCGACATATACCTCAACATCAACAATGTCAAAGTCATTTTTATCCATAAAAGCAAGAAACTCGAACAAGTTTTCTTCAGTTGGGCAATAATGGCCACAATGTAGCCAGATGACCTGTATAAACAAAGAAAATAAAACGTCACCATAACAAACAAAAAAACACCTTACTAACTTAGTATTCAACATTCAGGGAAAGCTTAGGCATAATCATGTGAACTAAGTTACATGCTAAAAAACTCAAGTTGTACATAACTTGTGAAAACAAATAATATGAGATGTGATGTCTAATCATTGTCTTTTTATTCACAACAACATTTCATTCTCTAACACATACACTTGTTCAAGTATATAAACAACATGTGTTGAAATAACAACATGAAAGTAATGTTTTCTAATAGTCATGAAAATCTTTGAAAAAGATTTCATTCAATATCGTGTAATACTAATTTCATATTCAAGCTTTGGTTGTTTAAATGGACATGATATCAAGTATTTTAAATTTCATAGTTAAAAGACAACAAAATCAAAAGAAATATTCAAAATATAATCAAATAAAAAAGAGAGAATATTATGGAATGGATATTGCAATTAAAAAAAAAAAAAACCTTTCCACCGATATCTTGTTTGGTATTCATAAAAACATTTTCTTGCCCAAATAACGATGAGGTGAAATAATCACAACATAAAAAAACATGGAAATCCCTCCTAGAAACATTTCCAAAGTCGATGGCTTAGGTGCCTGAAGGATCTCCAACAGCATACGAATCATATCCGAGACATGATTTGCATTGTCTCCCCATCCTTTTTCCAATCACATTTCTTGTAGCCTGCCCACACCAGAGTCAAGTAACAAATAGAGTTTCTGAAATATTTACACAAAGAGCAAGATGTGCAAATAGAGTTTCTGAAATATGAAGCAAGGTGAAAGTCTTCAGTAAATTTGACAAATAATTATAAGATTAAAACATCTATATGGTGGATGAAAAGAAATTGGAGGTAAAGAACATGTTGATGAAAAGTAGTTGGAGGTAAATAACACATCAAATACAAAGGGCCATTGTTCCACTATGAAAAGATGATAGAGAAAGACTATGTCATGTTGATCTTATTGTTGATTTATTTAAAAATGTGATAACATATTCTAATGTCTAAGTTTGAGATTTGCAAATCTTTCCTTTCCAAATTGAATTAATATAACTTTCAACGATATGAAATCAAGTATAACACCTTCAGTGTTTCTCAAAGTCACGAAAGATAAAATGAGAATAAGTAAAAAATCAATAACCATACACCAAATAATAAATGCCCAATTATAAATTGAAGGGAATATATTGACTCATAACTTGAAATTTATGCTGACAATTTCAACCATGCATATCACTTTTTCAATAATATGTGGCTTATGTAGAATATAAGTAATAAATCTATGTTGAGATATATTCTAAGTAAATATTGTTAGACCATTAAAAAAATATTGTGTCCAAAACAAAGTACCGAGAATCTTGTAAGCATTTTCCAATTTGTTTAGAGCGATCTTTCTTATTTAACCATCATGTTATATTTTCAGAGTAGCAACACTGTTAATTTTCAGCAACTAGGTCCAAAGTCCAGGTTGCACTGCTCATATGATGATGATTATATTTTTTTTGGATTCCTTTTTGGAAGAGGTGCAATATTTATCTAAAGATCATCTTGTTTGGATGAGCATAACATATATTTTGATTTTATTTTCCACACATGTGCTAGGTCGGCCATATTTTTAATGTAGGCTTACAAGCCTAATAGATGTGTCACACACCCTCACTGACTAATATAAATTGGAGAGATATGATGCCCATTTCATCATCATCTCATCACACACATTCCTCATGATCTGATTGGTTAGGTATAGCCTAGAAGAGACTTGTCTCTCTCTCACGTGTGAATCTGGATCAGAGAAATATGGATGATGAAATCTAGATGTCAAATATGGATGCAGGAAATGGATGCCAAAAATACATGGATGATCAGGAAATATGGATCTTGGAAATGATGGTGGAAATATGGATATTGATGTTGAGAATATGGATGAGGATTCTTTTGTTGACACGTTGACAGAGATGTCTTTGAGGGGGTGTATGTGTGAGGTGGAAGGTTGACTGATACGATGTTGAAAAGAGTTACACAGGTGGTAAATCTGTTGACTTTCGTAACACACATCACTCTATCTTTGTTGGACAAGAAAATTATAAATCAATCTAAATGTTAAACATGTGCATTGATCACTTATTATCTATTCTATGTTTTACTTTTGTATTCTCATTGAATTTGACTAATAAATAAAGTAAAAATGCATTAAGCATATAGAACATACCATGTTTATCTAAAATTAACATGGTATCGGAGCTGAGGTGAATACAAAGCCCAAGATAGTGTGAAAATAAATCATCAAAGAAGAAGTTTTGTCAAGAACCAATGGTCTGATGATAAGTTGACTGACAAGTCTAATTATCATGCACGGAAGTTGTCCTTGGATTTTGAATTAGAAGATCAATATTTCATGGACTATGTGTAGGGGAAGATTCATGAGCCTCCATATTTTATTAGGTTCATAGAAATCAGGAATGATCTCCTTGCCATAGGAGAAGTAGTTGATCGAGAGCTCGTACTCATTTCTCTTGGAGGACTTCCCCGAGACTGGTATGTATTTAATACTATGATTATTAATAATAATATGATTCCTAATTTTGATGAATTGTTGACTAGATGCACTCAAGAGGAGATAAGAATGATGGAGAGAGATCATCCCTCTAATGGAAATAGAGGTGACCCTACTACCTTTGTACTACTAACTAGTGCAAAGAAAAAGAACCACTGGTGGCAGAAATAAGAACCATGGTAAGTGGGGGCCCAAAGAAGGAAGGGAAGATGTTACACTTATTAATTTGGTGCTTATCTGAAGGTATTAATGGAAGAACTCAGGATGATGAAAACAACTTCAGGAGATGGCAATCAAAGGAACAGTTCAAAGAGGAAAAAGGAAGGCTCCCTGCGATCGTAGTGGAAATGAAACAGCACCAGTCAAAGAGGTAGAATGCAGGTGATCTAATGTTGTTAGTAATAAGAAAAATATATATTAGTATCCTACTCTTTGTTGTCTGTAAATACCTGGATTCTGGTTTGATTGATGAAGTGATTCAAAGCAACTGATGAACATAAAGAAGCCTCTCTAAATTTGATTGAGAAGGATACTAATTTAGAAATTATCCTTGGAGATAATGCCACATAGCTCATGAAAGGGATAGGGACTGTGACCCTTCATCTATCTCAAGGTCAGGTCGTCTATTTACAAGATGTGTTGTACGTACCTGATTTGAAGAGGAACCTTATGTCTATTTTGGCAATGGAAGACAAAGGGTTCAAGGTGGCATTCGTTGATGGAAATGTACGCATCTAGAAGAGGAACTTCAAAGAAGCTCTTACTATTGCTTTTAGAGTTGATACACTCTACCCAGTTGGAGGAAGTCCATTGGGGGCTATGTCATGTGATACAACTCTTCAAACAGAGTTATGGCACTGAAGGTTTGCATACCTTCATTACAAAGCCCTTCACGAAGCAAGGAAGGTGGTGACAGGGATGCCTGAATTTAAAGATGATCATGAAGGTATATGTCAGGGTTGTGCTGAAGGTAAGCATATAAGGGGACCATTCCCATCAAGTGTCATAAAGACAATTGATATCTTGTAGTTGATACATTCTGATTTATCTGGTATGATGTCCGTGATATCCTTGGGAGGATGTTCCTATTACATGAATTTTACAGATGACTTCTCCCGCAATACCTGGATATATTTCTTGAAGAAGAAGTTACAGGACTGTGTTTAGTTGTTACAGGATTGTGTTAAGTGCTAAGTATAATATGTGTGCTCAACTAAGTAATGCAGCACAAGTAAGGGTATCATTAGAGTATGAAAAAGGTGGATTGTTCATTGAAAGGAAATAAGACATGTGTGTATGTTGAAGACCAACGAGCAAGGTGAAGTGAAAGTGTGAGGTGTGCACAAGATATTCTATAACAAGGTGTTGATATCTCAGTAACGATCACATATAGTCGCATTAGGGGATTTTCGAGGTCTAAAATGAACCTCCTAAGGAAATAATAAAATAATAGCTAAACCAATAAAATAATATTTAGGAATTGCAAATTCACTTTTTGCACCAAAATCCATGTAACCATAGTTAAATTCAATTCAAAAGTTGTACCAAAATAAAATTAATAAAAAAATTGTATTGATGTAACTATAAATAAGAATGAGTTTTTCAAGAAAAAATCATTATCATTGAACAACTAATGCATTTGTCCTTTGTACTTAAATAACTTAAAATAAAATATAAATATAAATTTATAAATTCTTAATTATATTATATATTATTAATTAAAATTTATATTATTTAAATTGTATAATAACATGTAATTAATATACTATATAAAAATAATATAATATAATATAATAAATGTATAGGGATATTCATTGTTTCTTTCAAGAAATATGAAATGACAATAATATTATTTTATTCAAAAAGTGTGAAATGACATTTATTATGAGTACTTTACTTTGACTTTAAAAGTACTTATAGCACTACCATGGTTAACCATGAGTTTTTATCCACCATTGAGAATGTGACAAGTAAGTACCTTTAACTCAAGAAATGCCACCTCAACCATTAAGGATGATGTCATCCCCTAAAATGTTATTGGTTCTCATAAAATGAATTTTGATTGTACATTTTCCTTAGGAGGCCCATTTTAGACCTCAAAATTCCCCTAATGGGAGAAGGGAAATATAGTTAGAGACCGAGCTCTCTAGTCCTGGTGTGGAAAAACACACGATGGTGTAGGACAGTGCAGAAAAGAAGGATAAGCTTAAAGAGTCAATGAAGAAGTAGTGACAAGGTCTTGGAGGCATACAAGGCTCAAGGGTCTGTGTCATGGTTATGGTACTTGTCATCTAAAAGTCTATAATAGTAATTTCTTGTGGGTTTTCCTCTCCAAGAGGGAGAGGTTTTGGCCCTAGCTCGAAGAGCCTAAATTTGTGTCTCTTGTGTTTTGGTAATTTACTTGATGAAAGAAATAATAAGCTAAGAAGAGAAGACATAAGTAAAAGAAGTAAGCTCACAAGTAATTATTAAGAAGAGAATTTGAATTAAACCTAGCCCTACCTAATTCTCAACAAAAGCGCACACAAACATTAAGGACAATCACAAAGAAAAAATGTTTTTACCACCTTAGAGGCATCCTTCCAAATTTTCTCCTATATTATCTTATAGAGTGAATTTTTTCCTTTCCAATGAGCCCTTATTTGTCCCAAAACTCCTAGTAGTTTGTGAGATATTGAATTTTTAAGACTAAGAAAATTACACCTAACAGTGAGCCGACCTGCACTTTGGCACACATGTTGGCCTCCCCTTCTAGAAGGACGTTTCCTTTAAAACATGGTAAACTACTATAAATATAAACCTCTGCTCCTCAGTCTTTGACAATAAAATTCAGTGAAAAGATTAGAGTATAATCGCAGGAGTGACTTGGAAGTCGAGGAATAAAATTTGTTTGGGTCAAAAATCTGTGATGGTTATCTATTCCTCCAGACTTGTGATAAGAATTGTGCTAGAAGACAGAATTTCGGATTGCAAACCAAGCTACAACACTAGTATTTTTTGTGGTGAACTTCTTGATCGATCTGTGGAAGATTATAGTGATTCTTGTGTAGTAACTATAGCAGTTTTAGACTGTGTATAGACTCTTGGCTCAGATTCCTTTGTTGGATAGTTCAGACTTCACATTTCTCTGAAGATTTCGGTGGATAAGACAACAAGATACTCTCTGTATTTTGGACCTGTAACAAAAATTTCCATACCTTCGGACCTGTAAGAGGAAGCTACAAAACCCTTGGACTAGTAGAAATCGGAGCTGTGGACAAAGCTAAAACATTGTTGTGAATTGCAGTCCTCAAACAACTTCGGTATTGAGGATATTCTATGGATACTTGAACCTCCAACAAACAAGCTAATTGGCAGCTTGGTCCTGTGAGGAGTGCTCATTGTATATATTCCTCAGATCTACAACTCGTATCTTAGATTTTCTCAAGAGTTCAGACCCGTGTGTGGACAAAAGGCTATTCGGACTTGTGGGAAACATTTTGAGCTTGGTGAGAAGGTATATCTCAGCATTTAGACTTGAACCTATTCTTGACCTCTACCCGTGAATCTGGAGCTTGATCAGTTATCCGTTGGGACACATTCTAGGCTAAGAGATCTAAATTAAGACCGTGTGTACTTAGTCCAAGCCTCTTGCACAGAATTTAGATTCATTTTGAACATGATCTTGGCAAAAAACATTTAGCAGGATTGAAGAAAACTTGTTTTTATCTTGAGGACAATGGTTAGCAGCTTTAGAACAAAATTTGGGAATTATTTGAAGTGAAATAATAACAGGCCTGAAGGGATTGTTTGGTCATGAATTTCTTTTAAGGTATTTTTGAAGGCCTATAACTGCTTGTTCTTTGCAGTTTTGGAGATATTTTAGGAGCAGGATGTTGAAGACGAGTTAAGGCCTATGGACTTGGAGCACCTTGAAAAGAAGTAGAAGATATCTTGTTGAAGATATATTTGGAGCACCTTGACGACATCTTGGAGCATATTGTGAAGACACTTTGAAACTGAACTTGGAGATATTATTATCATGATGCATTGTTGATGACATCATGAGGTGACTTGGATAATAGAGCTATTACATGTCTAATTGACACAAATATATAGAAATTATGATGGTCTTTAAAGCCTCATAGGCTCATAGAATATACCAAACTCGCATTCTCCATATGGGAATAAATCAACATTCTATCATTCTCATACTTGCAGTATCCTTGCAATGACACTAGATTCTTATATTGGGCTCTTGATAGAGCTTCTACTTCAACCTTAAATTCACGCTCCATCTGACCACATTCTCCTGTCAATATTTTAATTGTAATTTTTGTGCCATATTCCAGAGTGGATCTATATACCAATCCAAAGCCTCCACAACCAATGATGTTTTCCTGCTAAAAATTACTAGTAGCTTTCAAGAGATTAGCAATAGCAAGATCCTTACGACAATGATTCTGGAATAATAGCACCAAGTTATATCCCAAGGTGTCAGAAAGCCTGCGAGGCATGTCAAAATCCATCTCGTCTGCAACTCCCTGCTCTATTACCTGTCTTCTTGATTAATTCCAAAGAACCACAGCTAGAAGAAAAGCAATCCCAACACCAACACTCATGGTTATGCCAAGAATGGTATTTCTGTCCAGCCTATTGATTATGTGTGCAGCAATAGGTACCCCTGGTATTGACACAGGCAGACTGCAGGTGGTAGCAAGAGGCTGGCCACAGAGACCAAGGTTTCCTTCAAAACTATAATTGTTAAAGGTATCAAATTGAAGGTATTAACCCATGCAAGTGACTATTAGAGACATTGAACCTTGCTAGGAATGTGAGGTCTTTCAGGGATGGTGGTATGATTCCAACAAAATTATTGTTTGACAAATCTAAGGTCTCTAAATTTGTCAAGTTAGACAATGTGTCTGGGATTATGACCGAGAAATTATTATGACTCAAATCTAGAATATGAAGCATTTTCATCTGCCCAATCTCAAGGCTTAGAGTGCCACTGAGATTGTTTCTGGCCAAGTATAGCGAAGGGGGAAGATTAGACAATTGATTGTAATGCATCCAAAAAGCATTTTTATTTTTATTTACATATAAAAGGGGGCTCAAAGGGAGTTTGAATTGATACAGGGGTATTTGTATTGACTTAAAACTAGGTAACTCCATATGCTTCTTTGGAATTGGTCTCGACAGAGAATTATATGACATGTCCAAATAAAAAATATATTGAAGAGTGTTTAAACAAATAGGAATAAATCTGTTGAGATTATTCCAGGAAAGGTCCAAGACCTGTAAATTTGGACATTTCAGGAGCGAAACTGGAAATTTCCCGGAAAGAGCACAATTTCCAAGACTTAATGTCCACAGCATGGGAAATCCATGTGTATCAGTTGGAATCATATCCCCATTAAAATTCTTTGACAGAACCAATGTGGTAAGGTTATGACAGTCCTGTAGAGCCATTAGGGCACTTGTAATATTGATAAAATTGTTGTTTGAGATGGAGAAAAAAGAGAGAATCTGAAGGGATGCCATACCAAGAGGAATTTCACCACTTAATTTGTTTCTTTCCAGGCTCACAGACTGGATATTTTTGCAGGTCCACAAGCTAGGCGGAATACTTCCAGAAAAATTGTTGCTAGCTAAATCTAGATAAATTAGTTCAGGCAAGCTTGTAAAATTCAGTTCAATAACTCCCGTGAGAGAGTTATTTTTCAAATTCAAAACTTTCAACGTCTTGCATTGGGACAGATGAGAAGGTACCTAAAAGGAGAAAACTCATCAAGGGTACCTGGAGAATGACTTCTAGAGTAGGTTTCTGGTGGAGCTGGAGTGTTGTTCTCCTTGTAGAGGTCAGTTATCAGCTAGCTTGCTGCCACTTCGGCTGATGCCTTGGCTAGGGTGTTAACTTTAGTATTATTCTCTGTGTAGATGTGAGAGAATGATATATTCTCAAAGAGTGACATTGTTTTTGAGCCAAGTGGAAGTCAACCTATCGATAATGATTTTGTCTGCATTCTCAAATAAAACATTGCTACAATACCTGTACCTGATACAATGGGGTTGAATGCCTCAAATGTTGAAAAATGGGTGCATAATGACCCCTTTGTCTCAAATTCCATAGATAAAGAAGACAATGAAATTAAAATCAGGACATATGATGGTGTCATTGGTGCCCTTGAAGACAGTTCAGATTTCCAAAATTGTGAAAGGGCATATTATCTTTAGGAATCCAAATTTGAGCAGTATTTTGAGTTTGAAGACCCACCTTAGGAGCCCTTGGAAACTGGAAATGACTACAAAATTGATCGCTGACTCCGTGAGGGTGTGTTCTTTTTCCTGGATGCTGGTGGAAGTGATAAACATACCTCCAATACTAACATACATAGTTATCTGCCGTTGTAAGTTGGACGAAGCAATCATATAAAGGTAATGTTTTAAACCCCTCCTATTTGTGATAATTATGACAAGTTGGATAAAGAAGGGTTTGAGTATTTAGTGAAGGAGTTACCCTTCATTATGGTGAATTTTTTGAAGATTCCCATACATAAATTTTTAAGTTTGGTGAACTTTTAAATCTCAAGTTCTATGGGAATTCTTCATCTCATCTTTATGGAAATACTCATGTGCATCGTCAGTGTCATGAATCTACAGGTACAATGAAATCGATCCTATCAACCTTGGATTTTTGCACGATGTCTCAAAGAAAACACGCATCCAAAATTGTTGAATGGGTTTTTGTGAATTCAGAGTAAGGTTCATCTCTAACAAAATCTTTGCATGGTGATATGTCACATAAATCCATTCAAATATTTGAAGTATTGGAAGTAGAATATTTGATATATAAGGTTGTTTCCAGTACATCTCTCCAATATTGTAGGCCAACACATTTATCTACAGTAGAGTGCCAACAGAAAGTGTTTGCAAGCATAAGATGCTCTTCTATGAGGACAAAACAATGAGTTTCAGAAGGGAGAGATTGTGCAATAGCTATGATCACTATATGTTGAATATCCTTATACTGTATTTTGAACTAGCTGAGATCACAACCTATCAGCATGAAAATTTTGACATATCTCTGCTTTGAATATTGTTGAGGCACGGAGAAAAGGGACATTGTACAGACAAAAAGAGAGAACCTGAAGGGATATTATTCCAGGAGGAATTTCACCACTTAATTTGTTTCTTGCCAGGCTCACAGAATGGATATTTTTGCAGGTCCACAAGCTAGGCGGAATACTACCAGACAAATTGTTGCTAGCTAAATCCAAATAAATTAGGCTAGACAGGCTTGTAAAATTCAGTTCAATAACTCTCGTGAGAGAGTTTTTTTTCAAATTCAGAACTTTCAACTTCTTTCATTGGGAAAGACGAGAAGGTACTTGAAAGGAGCAAGTTCATCACAGGTACCTGGAGAATGACTTCTAGTGTAGGTTTCTGGTGGAGCTGGAATGTTATCCCTTGTAGATGTCAATTATCATCTAGCTTGCTACCGATTCGACTGATGCCTTGGATAGGATGTTAACTTTAATATTATTCTCTGTGTAGATGTGGGATAATGATTTATGCTCAAAGAGTGCCATTGTTTTTTAGCCAAGCGGAGATAAACCTTTTTAATAATGATGTTGTCTGCCTTATCAAAGAAAACACTGCTAAAAGAACTGCACCTGATACAATGGGGTTGAATGGCTCAAAAGTTGAAAAAAGGGTGCATAATGACCCCTTTGTCTCAAATCGCATAGATAAAGAAGACAATGAAATTAAAATCAGGACATATGATGGGGTCATTGGTGCCCTTGAAGACAGTTCAGATTGCCAAAATTCCAAAAGGGAATATGATCTTCAGGGATTCCAAATTTGAGCAGTATTTTGATTTTGAAGACCCACCTTAGAAGCCAACTGGAAATGACTAAAAAATTGATCGCAGACCTTACATTATTTGATATCTTTTTCTAAATTCTAGCATACTTCATTTTTAGTTGTAACTTATATAACTTTCCATGCCATGGATTTTTTATAGCCATTTACTAAGCCTCTTACTACATAAGCTTCATTTAGATCCCCTGATGATGGGTGCAGAAGGTTCAATTGGATCCCCTGATGATGGGAACAGTGTCCACTTGAAATGTTGGGACATTTCTACATTCTAACACAGTTCATATGTAGAAAGTATGGCACAATTATGGCCAGAAATGAAAATATTCATACTAAAATCATACTAATTTTTCACTAGATTTGATAACTGATCAGTTTTTCATTTTCCCGTTCTATTGTTCTCTAAATGAATTTGACCATTCAACACAAATTTAAAGAAAAGCATCAGCCATGTATATGCTTGAAACATATGGTAAAAGTAGATAGTGAAAATGGGATAAATTAAGCTCCAAAATGTCATATGCACATCCTTGAATGTCTCATACCTTCCTTTGTAAGCCTTAAGTCTAGTAATCCATAAAGTACATAAAGAAAAATTGAAAAATATGATATAAGGTCATCACAACAGTAGCTTGTTAGATAATCCAAATTCTCAAAAGTCACAGGTTAGATTCATTTGATTGCTCAACAAAAGAGATTAACCAATTATTGGGGAAGGTGACTTAGCATCCTTTACAAAAAAAATTCAATAGTAAACATCATTCATGTTGGAATGCTCCATGCAAAAAAAATGATTGTAAAAAAGATATATCTAAAATAAAAGTTGGCTATTTACTCATCCAACTATATGAATGGAAAACTAAATGTTTCATCTTTTCCCCCTCTTCTAATGTTCATACATATAAAACTACTCAGTGTATTTTTCCATTTCCACAAAAAAAAGCTAATTAATGCATTACCTTCATTATGAGGATTTTACAACTCAGTTTTACCTAACTATTCATGTTCTTATCCTTTTCTTTCTTGAACTAGTTTCCTAGTTGTTATGACTTGTTCTCAGATATTAGATCTTTTCTTATTTATGAAAACTTAGATATTGGCTCTATTTTTTGTTGATTTTTTGTGTAGCTTGGGAGGTACTCCAAACCCTAGTGATCGAGGGTTGGAGTTCAAAGCACCACAAATGAGCTTGTGGGCTTGATATCCAAGCTTGGGGGTTTTGCACCCATCGTGTTTGGGCCAAAACGATGATGAGAAATTGACATGTGATGGATGAGGATGATAGTGCTCGATGATACGATTCCAACTCATCGAGAATCGTTCGAATCCAAGTTGTTGTTAGAGAGAAATGAATTTTTGAAGTTGACTAGGTAATTATTAGTTGCCAAGTCATGTAGGTTTGGTGTAAAAGGGTGGCAATAGATGGGTCTCTTAAAGTAAATTTGTGGAGGCTTAAAAGGCTATAAATAAGATGTGTGTGATTCTCATTTTAGCATCCATCCTTGTGCAACACAACACAAACATAAGCATTGAAGGGCAAAGACATATCTCTGATTTGGCCGCAGTGAGAAGAGGGCATACCAGTGTGGGAACAAGTCTGTTTTAGGGCCGCAGGAAGGTGACTGAGTAGCTGGAGAAGGGTCCGAGTAGCTGAGTGCAGGACCGAAGTGTTGTTCTTGAAGGTTGAAGTAAGGGAGGGTTTTTTTGAGGTGAAAGGAAGGTGGGTAGACTCTTAGAAGGGATGTCGCAGCCCTACACAAACTTGATGTAGGGTGCCACAGCTGTTTGAAGGGGGGTCGAAGGGTTGGTGGAGGCTATAACAACCCAACATCATCAACGAGGTTCATATCCTTTCATATAATGGTGTCCGTACCTCCTTAAGGAAATTCTGGGCCGAAATTAGAGGACTGTTAGGGACTGGTTTATATGCCATAACCAGGCCTAAATTGCAGCAGTGGATCTACAACAAAACAATCAACAAGGTATATGTCTTTGATGAAGTGTTTGTAGGTGTTGGATCCTAGATAGGACCAGTTTTGGATCATTTTGATAAGGAGCGTGTGGAAGTCAAAGAGGAGGGGTAGACCTTGTGGTTAGAGACCCTAAACCGGTGAAATTTTTCATAGTGAATGAGCAACATACTTGCAGCAGAAGATTGTTGTGCATTGGGTCAGAGTGTTGAAAAAATAGTCAATATTGAAAAAATACAATTTCTTGCCACCTTTAAAGGGTTTATGGAAATTATATCACATACTCTATTCACATTGCAATTGAAAAGAACTCTGAGAACTAATTTGGATTTTTTAGAGGTAATATGGCTTGCCATCCATTGAAAGAAAACACTCTCGAAATGATTCACTATAGGTTGTTTAACAGGTGACGCTCACACATCATCTGGAATAAATAACCTAGGCACCTTCAAAAAAAGTATTCTTGCAACTTTTGAGATGGCAGATTGATAATTAGTGTTGCAATATTCTTTCATTGTTTTGCAGCCAGTCAAAAGTTTACTCCCATTAATTTGTTGTTCAACCTATTTTATGCTCTTAATAGGACTAGAGCATTCAGTGAGATTTGATGGTTGAGTAGAACAAATCAAAGGAAGAATCTCATTTTCACCCTCACTTGTCAAGATATTTTGAACATCTAAAAATCAATAATTTGCAACTATTGTATTCAAATAAGCCACACATTGATTTTTCTGGACTTCTCAATAAGGATATGAAACATTGTCTGTAGTTGTGGACAAAAAATCACATTGCCCAGGTATGGTGCTAGTGAGCTCCAACACTTAAATACCATTCCACTTACTATATATGTTTCTACTTAAAAAAAAAATTGAAAGCACAGAGCCTTGATAAGATAGGGACAGTTGAATTTCGAAAGAAATGGTGCAAGAGAGAAGGAGAAAGCAATGGATTCAATGCATCAGGAGAAACACTACGGGAAGAAGGCACAAGAAGAAGACTTATTTCCGCTTCCTTTTGGATTGCATTTGGATGAATTGAAAATTGAAATGGGTGGTTTTGTATCTCTGGCATTTGGTTTTGCCTTTGATTTTGGCATCGATGGTAATCTTACCAAACAATGGAATGCATCTCATTTATGTTAGAGGCAAGTGCATATTTGTGGAACAATCATCCCCAGTTGTAGCTCCAGGTTCTTCCGTTGTTTATGCTTGAGATGTTGAGTAAAATTACAATTAGTTTGATAACCAATTGGGACTTGGAGGGCAATATGGGTGGTGATCCATGGAGGTATGCTTGATCAGGGCACTTATTTTATGCTGAAGGAGCTAAGGATATATCTAAATATTTATCATATTGTATGTATTTTCCACTTCATAGTTGCATTCACCATAATAGTCTTCATGTTGATAGGTCTTCTACTGAAAATATTGATCTTGAACAGTTTGTAAAAATGTCTTTTGTTTCCAATGAGGAGATGATAAAGTGGAAAATGTTGGCATTAAATCTAGAGATTTATAAGTAAATTATATGTCTCAAATTAGTGATACATTCTCATTTGAAATTGGAACAACGAATGTTCCCATTAGAGAGGGTATTTATGGCTTAGTTGATTTCACCCAATATGGTGAGATATACAAAAAATTTGGATGCTATAAACCCTTTTAGACTAGCCAATCAAGTGAAGTGATTCAGAGAAAGGCTTCTAAAAGATGCCAAATTATTTCCACCCATATATTCTTTACAAAAATATTAGTAAATATCATATTATGTTTCTTATCATCTATTCTAAGATGAACTGCCAAAATAACTATAGGTCCTCTACTTGAGTAAATAATAATATAAAGAACTTTTCTAAATCTCTATACCCCTTAGGGTGCCTCAAATGTTTTAGAAACAAGTTTTTGGTGTAACCTGTTAAGAAAATCTCATTAACTCACAACATTTCACCAATCAAAACCTCTTAACTATGGCCAATACTTCCTAAATGTAGTAACTTTAACCAAATGAATGTCTTACTGTATCATGATTCATATCCTCCTCACTCACATAGATGATAGAACACCACTCTTTGGATGAATGCCCTCAAAAGTACCAAGAAATGGTTGAAAGTGCAATTTAGAAAGAAGCTATAAATGCACGATTCATTGCCAATCAAAAGAAATTTCCGACCAACACAACACATTCAAAAGAATAATTCAACTCTTAGAATAAGATTACATAAAGGACTCAAAACCACTATTTTTGTTTTTCTTCAATGAAGAAAAAAGGAGAAGAGTAGAAATTTACTCTGTAATCGAGCTAGAACCTTCAACAGACTTACGATTCAAGAGTAACTTCCATGATCATCATTCAGACAAGTCTCAGCCATAATGTCATTTGGATGAGTTTTCCACCACTGCCTATTATGACCAACTAGGCATCTTCAACAACTTCTTTTCTCCTCATCAAACTCTAGAAGAAGATGAAACCTGCTCCAATGACCATAAACAATGCATGTTGTCAAACGAGTAACTTTGATGCATAATTAATTTGGTCTTTACATAGTATCATTTACATTATAAAAGAGTTATTTATTTCTATCTTCTTTATGTAGATTCTCCTGTTATTTATTCAAAATAAATAACATGTGGTGGTTGATAATATCTTCAGAAAGACATCCAAAAACTAAACCATTAAAACTTCCACAGGGATGTTGGTTTGTAAGGATTCATAATATTTTCAAACATAGCCCTCAGGGTTGCTGACTGGTATTGTCATGAAAGAGAGGCATTTAAAAATGATATAAGACAAAATATAAATTTAGCATTTGAAAAGTTGTTGGGACAAACTCATTCCATCAATCCAAGGGGAAAAGCACTTCATTTCTACCTCTAAAATCTGTGCATCAAAATATATATTCAATTATCAACTACAAACCCCAAAGTTACTTGAGGACATCACCCATTGTCACCTTGGTGATCATCCTTCTCACATAAGGCTAGCTCTCCTCCAACATAAGGGAGGAATCCATGATAAGCCTACACATCTGTCCTTCAAATGCTAAAAAAACAGATTTGCAAAATGATATTGTTTTTGTCTTTTCAGATTTAAAATGGAAAGCTAGGCAAGACCTAGTTCCTAGTCCCTGGGCTATAAACTCTAGGAAACAAACAAAAATTTAAAAGTGATGAAAAATATGTGAGTCGTGACAAAACAACCACATAGCAAGTGTTATCAGTCAATAATATATCCAATAAATATGTAACAGTGCTATTTCCTAATAGATGGAACATTTAAAGACAATGTGCTCCCCCAACTTGATCTCTTGTAAGTCACATAGCTGAAAATTTCCTTTGAGGTGTGTGATTCAGTGAGTTATCTCAAACCAAAGCTAGTGGGAGCCCACTCTAAATGAACCAAGGGGAATCCTAAGGTTGTGCATCCAATGTCTATTAGTATAGATAGTCCTAACAATAAGAGTCACTTAGATACATAAAACACTCAAAATAATAAAATGACATATTCAAGCTAATGCCCTCAAGGAGGGAAATCCAAGTGATTTTGATGTAGTTTGTAGATTTCCTCTCTAATATCCTAGGTTAAGTCACATTTAGATAGTAGGAGATGACCTATAGCATCCAAATATTACCTAAAAAGGGAAAGTTGATTGATAGAAATGACCACTAACTGAAGCAATTAAGAAGAACCCACAACAATTACACCAAGGAGGGGTCTACTGAAGCAATACCCCGAACTCCACCTAGATGATAGATTGAGGAATTGCATGTTAGCATTAGATGAAGCATCATAATATAAGGGTTTAGAATCTCTCTATCCAATCCCAATCAACCCAAAGCAAGTCAGGTCCCCAGACCTTGAATCCATAACGAGTCATGGCTCTAATGATCATGTCCAAAGAAGTGCATCTTGAAAGAGATGTCCTAGAGCACTATCTCTTTAGCCAAGAAAACCATATTCCTTATTAATTTGGGGCTAGAAAGCATGCCTCAAGCTAAGCTAGACTCCTAAGATCTGACCCCCAAGTATGTATATGTTGTAGTAATATGAATCCCATCCCCTCCAACGAAAAAATGGTAGTCAAGGAGAGCATGTTGAGACATGTTGAAGATCATAAGATTAGTCTTACTAAGTTCAAATTTCAACTATAAAATATCACAAGAGTTGGAGAAGGCCTCAATTTGTCTCTACAACCCCTTAGGTGAGGTGCCAAGAGGATCATGTTGTTGAAAGCTAAAAGCAAGGAGACCAAGACATCGGGTAGAATAAAATCAGCACCATCCTATATGCGCTCCTAAGAAAGGAGTCCATCTTATCGATATAGAACCCAAAGAGAGTTAGTGAGCGAGGGAATTTCTATTTGACCTCTATAGTACTCCTAAGGTAGTCTAAGAAGATGTCGATAGTGCAGAAATGACCAAGCATTGACTCATATAGTCTTGTGATAGAAGCCAATGCCGTATCACCTCTAAAAAAATTCCTCTCTCATGAAAAATTCAAATGCCTTACAAAAGTAAACACATCAACAAAATATTTTCAAAGAGAAATGATGGGCCTCTCTAATAATGGCACAAAGAGTGAAATATGTGGTCAATAGTTTGGTACATCTTGTAGAACCCTAGCTACATTCTAGCTCTAGGGTTCCTCCACTCTAGCTCATTTAATAATCACGTGGGGTATTGCACCATAGAGTATGGCAAATGTGTGGGCAATCATGATGGTCTGATAATTGTTTTGGTCTTAAGAAACCCCCAACTTAAAATTGGAGTGGATGATATGGTGGGGCCATCACAAAGAGAAACCTAAAAAAAGAACGTGATTAAACAAATCAACAATGTGGGAGTCAAGGGGATGAATACCATGCTTGAGAAACTCAACCGAAGAGGCTTCCCCATCAGCAGTGCTACTAATGCTCATGATACTGATGACCCTCCCAATCTTGAACTAGAAAATATATAGAAATAAAAAGGAAGTGAAGCGATCCACACTAGAGGTTTTCCACAAACATCATAGAGGGTGGTAGTATGCAAGAACAAGTAATGACTAATGAGAGCACCCTAGATAGGAAAAATAGAACTTAGTGGGTGGTGGAGGCCTTCAAGTTGTGAGGAATGGACTGATCATGAAAAAAGAAAAATGGAGATGTCTATGGAGTTTTCCGTCTTTGTCAAACTAGCACTTCATGGGACAGAGGTCAAGGATACATGGTGTAGTGTCAGATGGTGTTGGGGACCGGGGTAAGATAAAAAGGAAGCCTCTTGTTACTCCTCAAAATGCATTTTCATTTTGGGGCATTCATTCCAGAAGTGCAGTTATTAGGATGTGAAATTTGGGGGTGGAGACTAGGTTGAGATTTTTCAGAGGCTTTTAATGGCATCAAATATGGAAGATGAACATGCTAAAATGGCTTCTTGTAGGGCTTGATGTAGTGCCTTTGTTGGAGCATCCAAGCATGCACCCTGAGACTTGTTCCTATCATGCTAGCTAATTGTACCTACAGGTCTGAATGACTCTTGAAATGGGTCCAAATTCAAGTTATTTTGGCTAGCCTATAGCAGTTGATCAACTGAAATTGAGTATTTTACTATTTTATGGGGTTGTACCACCAGTTGTGCATTGTAGCATTAAGTCTGCCAATATATTGTTAAACCATCTTATGAGAGAAACCATGGTAGATTTTGGAATTTCCATAAAAGAAACATTTTATGGTTGGAATTCAAGCCTCAAGGAAACATATGATGATAGTGACCCTGACTATCTGTCAGCAAACACCTTTTACAACAAAACATGATATATATAGGGTCACTATTTGTCAGCAAACACCTTTTACAACAAAACATAATATATACAATTTTACAGAAAAACATGATGTATACTCTTATGAATATAAAACAACACATAAGTACTTCCTCATGGTGTGGTTTATTCATGGTAGAAATTTTTTCCTCTAGAGCTATTACGATATATGATGGGTAGTCTTAGCTGGTGATCTGATGCAAGGTTTTGAGGCCTATTTGGCATAAGACTGTTGCTATTCTAGAACAGAAAATGGAATCCATTTTCAGTAGTTAGTATATCCCCTTCTGCAATGTGACACTCATCAAATTAAGAAAGAGTTAACTGTAGATTTAAAAAGAGACAACTAGCAAGTAGCATATTATTCCTTGTGTTATGGCCTAAAAGTTGTTGGGCCTCATTGTGTAGGGTGCAACTCCTTGCCATGGTCAAGAGGTATGTTTTAAAGGGGATTCCACTTGGCACGAAATCCTAGGTTGCTTCATTTCCTAACAAATGTAATTGTTTTATTTTTTATTTTGTGGTTGATGCATTTATGGGGGGGTAGTTATAGTAACCTGCATTTATTTATTGCACACTTAACCATTGTTTCCTATTCTTGGAGAGATAGTTGGGTCATTGGAGAAAGAGCCTTAGCTGCCTTTTCTATTTTGAGATTGTAATTGGTTTGCACTTAGGATGAGTGATGAATCACCTAGATCGAAGGAGTGCTCCCCTAGTTGGCACCTTAGCACATTATTTAAGGTCACTACATTTGCTAGAGCTTGTTGTAACTTACAATGGCCAACCTGACCATCTTGCACACATTTTTAGGATGTATTATTAAGGGGTGAATTGGCTAATTCCTTGGAGAGTATGCGCTAGCTCACCCTGAACTATTGGGGGTATGTTGACTTACTAATAGTGATATGGGTGAGAGTATGGAGAGATAATTGGGTCATTGGAGAAAGAGCCTTAGCTTCCTTTGCTATTTTGAGCTTGTAATTGGTTTGAATTTATGATGAGTGATGAATCACCTAGATCAAAGGAGTTCTCCCCTAGTTGGCACCTTAGCACATTATTTAAGGTCACTCCATTTGCTAGAGCTTGTTGTAACTTACAATGGCCAAGTTGACCATTTTGCACACATTTTTAGGGTGTATTCTTAAGGGATGAATTGGCTACTTCCTTGGAGATTATGCGCTAGCTCACCTTGATCTATTGGGGGTATGTTGACTTACTAATAGTGATACCGATGAGAGTATGGAGAGATATTTGGGTCATTTGAGAAAGAGCCTTAGCTGCCTTTTCTATTTTGAGCTTGTAATTGGTTTGCATTTATGATGAGTGATGAATCACCTAGATCGAAGGAGTGCTCCCCTAGTTGGCACCTTAGCACATTATTTAAGGTCACTCCATTTGCTAGAGCTTGTTGCAACTTACAATGGCCAAGTTGACCATTCTGCACACATTTTTAGGGTGTATTCTTAAGGGATGAATTGGCTACTTATGGTCTCAATATCATATATGTCTTTGTTACATTATGCATTTTAACCTTTGCTGTAGAAAGTAACCTGCATCAATCTGTTATCTCTTTGATTGTAATTTATTTGTCTTTCTACTCTGCTCTCATTCATTGCTATATTGATATTTGTATAGTAAATAATTTAATCCTAATGGTGCAGTGAAGTTGGTTTCAAAGGATTCATCACCATATAATGTAATAGCAATGGGAACCCAGGACTGTAGCATCACTGCGTGGACCACAACCAGTCCACGCCCTATTTTATTTTTGATAAGTTTTAGAGCCATTAGCTGAACATGATAATTGGTTTGATGCCCCAATCCAACTCTAAAGTTAATGCTATGAGATTCACTATATAAAAAACTTCTCCCTACTCCATATAACTAAGGGTCATCATCAAAATATGCACATGCACCATCCTTACCCACTTCTACAACAATCTGCCTAGGAGGCTTAGGTACTAGCGTTTAAGGAAAACTCTTTTAAAGAAATGAGACCAACTCTTTTAAGGAATTGAGACCACATCAAATAGAAAAATCACATTGAATAGGAAGAATTTGCCTATATTTAAATAAGTTGACATTCCTAGCTTGCTAAATACCCAAGCTAGGATCCATGGAAGTGCTTTGTAATCCTTCACTGAAGAGTTATGACACCAACCTCTTAGATCATTTTCAACTGTGCCACCAATTCAAACATTTTTAAACCTAGTCAAATGTTTAATCTCCCTCTAAACTTGCATAGTGTAGTTACAATCCATGATAAGATGTTTTTTGGTTTTTTCACATACATTGCATAAATTGCACCTATCGAGTCTTGCTCTATTCCTTGTCAGAATATTATACGAAGTCAAGTCTTTTTGTTTAGTGAAAACCACATAAAAATCAAGCCTTTGAGGGATATTTAAATATCCAAACTCTCCTCCACCACACATGATTCCTCTTCTCCCCATCTAAACTAATAACAATATATCTAGCTTTTGGAGTATAAACCCCAGAAGGGTTCTTTGACCATATGAGCTTGTCTATCTTCTTAGTCAATCTGACATGGCTAGACTTGAGTCTTGCAATAAAAACGCCCTAGGAATGAGCATCATCGCCTCTAAAATATAATGAAAGCCACCTTTGACCTCCAAATAGAAGTAAGATTAGGAACTGCACCAATCTAAGAAATATTAAAGTATCTTGTCCCTCAATAAAGGAATCATATGGAGTCGTGGGTAGACATGGTCAATTAATCCATAGGGGGGAACCTTGTTTCATTCATATTGGAAGTTGGATGGTTGTTGAAGAGTTCTTTAATAATACCATGTGGTTGATACACTTGTTGTATCGCCCTTCATATTTTATCCAATAGTTAACTTATCAGCTATCCCCATCTTCTAAAAGTCCAATCTACTGACCCTGAGATAAGTGCTCTTGGAGAGGGATAAAGTTACTAAAAATTTCTCATGACAAGAGGCATCAAATGAGAAAAAGCACCATATGATAGGTTGGAAACAAAATATTATGCCTAAATTGGAATGACAAGCAGGGATAAGAATACCAGTAAACAAGGCTCCATGTGTTTCTCTCTGGCAAACATATTAACCTTATCTAGTTGTTATTAGCTATGTCCATATTCTAAAAGTCCAATCTGTTGACCCCGAGATCATTTCTCTTGGAGAGGGATAAAGTTAATAAAACATTGTCGTGACAAGAGGCATTAAAGGAGAAAAAGTGGCACCTTATAGGTTGGAAACAAATAATTATGCCTAAATTGGAATGAGAAGCAGGGGTAAGAAGACCAGTAAAACAAGATTGATATTTAAGAGTATATTGGTGCTTTAACTCTGACAAAAACAGGTCTCTGTATTAAAATTTTAAGGAAAAAAGATACATGGGGAATAGGGAACCTGTCTACCTTGTGGGAGTCCTGATATGATGATGTCCCTAAACGATTAAGCATAAGGAATAATACAATCCAAAAAATTTTAACATATAGTTGGATTTCCCAAGATGTCCAACATGGAGAAAAGGAAGACTTTTGGGAGTATGCATGGGTTGGACACCAGCCTCTCAGAAGCATCCAAGCTCTGGACATAATCAGAAAGGTTATGATCAATTTGGGGTGAACCAAAGCAAAGGATTATTGGATCAGTCCCAACAAACTCTTTTGGGTCTATCACTAAAATCAAATGGAAATATCCTTTAACATGACCAACAAATGTCTCGACTCTCAATTGATGAGGCAGAGGCAATCAAGGAGGCTCTGTGATTTAGATTCACTAAATTCCAAAGCGAATAAGAAGTCTTGTGTTGAAATCCCACATCAAGATGATCCTACTCACTTAAATAAGGATAAGGCATGGTTCTATTAGAAGAGCAGTAGATTCTTAGATTAAAGCCTAAGAGAAAATATGGTACTATTGATGGCCTCAGAAATCTGTGGCAACAACAATGGGGACAACCGCCTATTCCGGACCTTAAAGCAGTTCCTTTTCCATTTGGGGTAGTGGCTCCGACTGGGTATGATGGGACCAGTTTCCCAGATTTGGGTTTTTTATGATAATTTGTTGGATTTCTATCAAAACATTTTAGAATGATGAATTACTACAAACTAAGACAAATTTATTTCTAAATGCAAAGCTTTGAACTAAATTTAATCTAACCCGGGGATAATATTTAAATGCGATCTAAAGATATATCTGTTCATTTTGTGATGATGAAAATCATGACAGATTTAATAGAATTATCACTGTGTAAGATAATTCTCTTGAAAAAAAGTTAATCAAAAGAAAATGGGAGATATATCGCATTTATATGATGACCATGTATAGAATAACTAATTTCTATTCCAGGAAAAAATAATTAATTCTATATATGATTCATGAAAGCTGAGTTCATCACTAACATTCAGAAACAAAAATAACATACATGATAATAGTACCAGATGTGTATTACTCTGCTTATCGAATTAGTGATAATAGGCCATATCCAATTCTTCAATCAAAGAGTCATTCAAAGAATACAGAAGTGCACCAACAGTGATTGAACAAAATGATATTTATAACTGAAAAAGGCCGTGTTCCATTACTTCATCAAGGCATCCACAAACTTACTTAGAAATAAGCATTCTTTGCAAATGTTCTTAACAAAATCTTGGACCCTTCTCTAAATGCATGAGAAGGGTTTAAATACTAAAATTAACTACAAACTAAATTAAATGATTTACAAAAATGTAGAGGAGGTTTCAAACAACCTTTCTCTAAAAAATTAGCTTAAACAATAATCTAGGAATTTAGAACTAACAATCCTGACTTTATGGATCCTGCATTTCTTTTTGAGTGTGATTACGAAGTTGGCAGATATCTAACATTGCCTTAAGCTGAGTTGGTTGCAATATTCGTGATCGAATTTTCCCCTTGAAGATAGCATTTGAGATTATCGACTGGGACCTTTTTTCTGACTCTGTAAGAAACATAAGAGTTTAATGCTGATGATAAGGTTTGATCAGAAAATTCCAGTAATTTTCTTGATCAAACTTATTGAATTTCTTGATCATTTATTCCTGTTGTTCTGCTCTCTGTGTCCATTTTAATTCTACTTCTTTTGTTCCTGAAAACACATCAGACATGTTTTCTTTAAGAAGTCTTGTTCTAAACAATTGGTCACATAAGAGCTGAATCACCTCATTTGATTTGTTGGCTGTCTTGGTCACTGCCTTTTTTGCTTGGATGATCTGTGCTTTCCATTTTGTAAATAACAATTCTTTGTGAAGCTTTTATATTTGTGGTAGATTAGTTTGTCTTCCTGCATCAGAATTTTGCCACTGAATGTGTTCTTCAATTTTCTTTTCGAATTTCTCACATTCTAGTTTCTGAATTGCTATTTGCTGAATCATTGTCTTATTAGAATCAAAATAAGAATCAATCATAGAAACTTGATGAAAAAATACTTTTTTCTCTTTCTTTATCATAGTATTTATATCAAGTGCTTCTCTGATGAATTGTTCTAATTGTGATTGATTCAGTAGCTCTGCCATTGTTCTTTCTAGATTTGCCTGCTTCTCATTAAGCTCTGTTTGATGTTTCAACTTGAGACTTTCAATATCTTTATAAAACTGTGTTGAACTTTCATTGATCTGCTCAATGGACTTAACTTTTTCTTCCTTTAACAACTGATCCAATTCTTGTATTCTGGTTTCCTTTTGTTTCAACAATATTCTAACTTCAGTTGCTTTATCAACAGTGGTTGTGGCATATGCTCCTGCATATTGTGACAACTTAGTTAGATTATTAGTGGGATCATCTGAGGAGGCTTTCCAGAGTACATCAACTGATTCATCTGTTGATTTCGTGGTTGTCTCATTAATCCTTTTTCTTTTATTCCTTTTTACTACAGCCTTGTAGCTAGGACTGTAGAAAATATCCAATGATGGAATGTCTTCAATCTCTAGGATGATTTGATCTGTAGAGTAAGCCGTTATGGTTTATTTTTCATGTATTTTTGGGATTCTCTGTAGAGGATTGATGGTTTCAACTATCTTCTGAGAAGGCTCTGGCGTTTGAAAACTTGATGTTTGATCAGTGTTGACTTTTTCCTTAGGAGTATTTATTGCTTGGGAAAATTGTTCCCATTCATTTACTAGGTCTTTTCCTTGAGATGATTTAGATTGATCTAACGTGCTCTAATCCTTTTGAGCTGCTTCTGAATTTAATTCAGTGCCATTGTTCTTTGCTTTCTCTTGCAACACTATTTCTTGAAGAATTTGGTCGATTTCTAAATTTTCTTTCTTAGATTTAGATTCATCCTCAGATTGATCTGACTTATCAGACTGCTGCTGTGATTGACTAGATTCATTTTCAGAGACATCTTTCATTTCTTCATCGAGACTAACACTTGGAGTGTGTTTTTCATCTGCAATAACTAGAAAATTCAAAGGGATATTTTTCAATCTCTTATTTCTATATACTTGAAAAGCTTCAGTGTTTCTGTGACTGGAAACCCTTTTGACAATATCAGAAAATTTTTCGACGCCTTGGAAGAAGTAATCAAATTTGTCTTCTTCCTTTATGAAAGGCTTTGTTTTGAGTTTTTCCATGTAATTTTTAATTTCATCGTTGGGATCATATGATCTTCTTGGCATGAATGCCAACTTGAATAACTGAATGTTAGGAACCTCTTTGTATATATGGCCGATATTAGCCAGAGCAAAGGTGCCACACTGTAGAGGGAAAGAAGGCCAAATAGCCTTTTTATCATCTTTTAGTTGCTTTGTGACACCATTGATGAGTTGATAAGCTATTTCCCTTGCAAGCAATCTATCTAAAACATAGTAGGGTAAAACATGTGGAAAAGCAGAACTTCCAAATACTTGGATATATGTGAACTTTTCTTCAGCGAACCATCTGGATATAGGAAGAATATTTTCATTGGCTTCTTTGGAAACTCTAGGAGCCTTTTCATTGAAAATCATCTGATACATGGGAAACATAACTCCATAGAAAATTTTATAAAAATGTAAGTGGAATTTAGAGTCCCAGAGTTCTTCGTGATAAATATGAATTGGGATAGGGTTTTTAATGGTCCATTTCCAACCCATGATTGGAAATTTAGAAGTGAAACAGATGGAATCCATGACATAGGCATACATGTAAAAGGGCGAAGTTTCTTGGGATGAAGCACTCCTTTTATTCCTATATTCAGTGATATGTTTGGCTAGGTAATTGGATAAAAGGTCTGCCCAATTTAAGATAGACGAATTGACGATTGCGTCAATTAAGGGAACCCAATCTCTTGAGAACCTAGTACTATCAGGTTTGGAAAATATTCTACATAACATACCAGTGGCATAACAATAAGGATTAGGAATTTGTGTAATTGGGTACATACCGGATTTATCCTGCTTCAATTTCCCTTCATTGTCTTTCCATTCGTGGATAACTTTGATAAGATCTGGATGCTTTGCTCTGAACATTTGCACATATCTATTATCATATTTCTGCTGCGGAGTTGGAAAATGGTACATGGTTGTGAAGTCTTCCACTTTGAAAGAACCCATAATCTCTCCTCTGGAATTCTTGAAAACTCTATCTTCAATATTTAAGTTTTCGACTGCCCACCTAATCATGTCTGTGTAAGGTAGAATCTTCGGTCTCGCAGCTATTCTATGAATATGCGAGCATGCAACGTTGAAAAGAGTTGCATCCAAAGTAGAATCAGTGCCTGTTGCAGAAAGGTTATTTATCACTCTTGGTTCTTCATCTTCAAAAAGTTTGTACATTACTTCCCATGATGAACTACCACAATCTTTGTTGCAGACAATGTCTGAGAACAATGAAGACATGTCTATCTCTTCAGCGGATCGTACTTGAGACACCTCTTTACCCTTTTTACTCATTTCTGATTTCTTCAACTCGATAATTGATTTCCTGAGAGAAAAATGAAATTATCATATAAGGAGAATCATAAAGATATATCAGTGATTTATTTCAAACTCATGCGAAAAGCTGTCAATCTATCAATCATCTCCTCATAATTCCTTATTTATTGTTTCACATGGCTTTGCATGCACTATCCATTACTAGTTTTAAAGCCGTTAAGATCTTAAATCCAATCTGATATGACATAAGTTGTTTTCACGCGTTGAGCTTGTTAAATGCGCAAATCGCAATGATTCATCATAATGTTTCGTGATTGTCTCATAAAAGTTGCGAAATGCGATCTGCTCAAATCACAGATCGCAACATTTATAAGATACGTTTAAAGTCTCTATTATAATTTGCGCGTGATGCGATTTGCGAAAACTTAAAGTGGACGCGATAGCGAAAAGGATTTATACTTTTTAGTTTATTTGCTTGTCGGGTCCGCGGCTGTCGTAACTTATATTTCTTGTTTCTTAAGTCTTTACTAAATAAAGTGTGATGCGAACAAAACGTTTTATTTCTTCGGAAGGCTATTTTAAGAGCGCATTTCGCAATTCACCGATTTTATGTTTTATGATTCTATTTTGAAAATAAAATATGTGATAAGCGATGCCTTTTTAAAGAAAAAGCATAAAATTTTATTTTCTAAGTTTTTATTGTAAGAATTTAAAATAGAATTTCTTATTTATTTCTAAAGGGTCCCTATTTATAAAAATAAATGGGGGGTTGTTGTACAACACAATAGGTACCCAGGAATATGGCCCAAAGTTGCAGCATTTCAGTGGATAGCAGTGAAAGGGAAAAATAATTACACAAGAAAATTTGAAGAGAAGAAGTGTACAGTGCCCAACCAGGTCTAATGGATGTTAAAGGTATGAAGAAACCTATGATTACATCCTGACATAGTGTTTTTTTGCAAAATAGGTATGGGTATCATGGATTGAAATGTTTAGAACTATTTCCCCTTTGAAACAATGAGTTCAGGAGCTAATTTGAAAATGACCAGCCCCACAAGGAAATCAGAGGTTATTAGGAAACTATAGAAATGTATTACATACTTCATATTATATGAATTCAAATGTCAATTGGGTTTATTTTGGGTGGTTAGGAGGAATTATTTTTATCCTCCCCACCCAGGTTCAATTCCCACAAGTGATATGATGATCTCACATCAAGTGTATTGCTGCAATGGCTTCACGCCTTCTTGTTGAATAGTCTTGATCCCTGAAGAATATCTTACCCTTTTCTACATGTTGGAGGGTGAGATGTTTTGTTACAGGGAAATGTTTTATGGGAAGTCACAAAAAGAAATAAGGAGCCTTAACAGAGGTAGAAGCCTCCTCAGTTGAAGGGATAACCCTAATCAAATCTTAAGGATTCCAAAGGATTGAAAAATAAGACAAACTCCGAATTTCTAATTAACATATTGAACAGGACAACAAAAGTAAATAATTGGTTCACTGATGGCAACATATGCTGGATTTGGGGGCTTTACAATGAATAGAGATTTTCTTCTAAGTTCCAAGTTCTCAGACACAAGGAAGTCACAAAATAAGTTGGTGGATTGGCTAGCTAACCAAGCCATTGTCAGAGAATCAGGCCTTGAGCTTATTAAGATTAACAATGTGATTAAGGAAGTGAAGGGCCTTAAGTACCCCCTCACCTCCTTAACAATGGAATTTCCGGGAATGTGAGACAACTCCCTTACAAAGATGATATTAATAATAAGGGAGATAAATCCTGTTAAGTCCCTATATTAATAGTGTAGTCGCTTATTATGTTAGTGTAGCCCCACTTATTGTTATTGTTGTACCCCTGTAACCCCCATATTGTTATTGTTGTGCCCTTACATTATTATTGTTAGGTCGGCTAGGATTACATTGTGGCCCCAGTAGGATTATATTGTGGCCCCATGGACTCCTATATATAGAAGGAGGTTTTGTTCATTTGTATCATCCAAGAATTGTTCATTTATGTAATGTATTGGAGGTTTCCCCCTCGAAGTGGCTTATTTATAAGGCGTTGATATCTTTTTTCTTCTATTTTTGGAGCTGGTTACACAACATTTGGTATCAGAGCTTTGGATTCTAGGGTTTCGCTGCTCCAAACAGGTCATCGTGGAATTTTCGCTATAAATTTTTTTCTACGAAGCTTTAGAAGCTGAAATTTTTAGGGTACGAAGCTGAAATCTTGAGGAAGTTTGTCTAAAAATTTCAGAGCTTGGTTCGCAATATTTTCAGAGATATGATCTGTGGAAGTTGGGTCTTTTTTCAGGCTCCTAAACAGGTCATCGTGGAATTTGCGCTATAAAAAATTTTCTACGAAGGTTCAGAATATAAAATTCATATGGTGCGAAGATAAAATCCTGAGGAAATTCGTCAAAAAATTTCAGAGCTTGGTTCGCAATATTTTTGGAGATATGATCTGTGGAAGGTAGTGTTTTTTCAGGCTCTTGAATTTCATTTCAAAGAGGTGATCGTGTGAAAAGTTCAATAACTCTCTCTCTGGGCATCGGATTGGAGTGCCGTAAAAAGAGGTTACAAGTACACGGACTGCAGTTTCTTGGCTATCAATTTTAGAGACAAAAGACAAAACAGTGACACGTGGCAAGTCGTACAAGTTCGCTCTACTGAACTAGTCCATAATTAGGTCATTGTGGGAGATTGGACACAACTTTGTCTTGGGGAATCCAAATCAGGTCATATCTGTGGAATTCAAAAGATAATTCAGAGGGCTATTTCATTTCTGAATTTCAGATATTGAAGAGTCGCAATCACATAGATAATCCAATTCCAATATTGAGATTTTCAAAAGCAATAAAAGGTGTGTATTGTTTTTCCCGAATTGCATAAATCTTGTTTGAAAAATCAGTTTGAAGTGATTCCAAGGGCCTATTGAGCATATATTTTAGTATTTTGTTCTGAAATTCCTCCTAAAAAGAATTCAACACCCATTAAGCCCTCATAAATCTATACTATGATGCATGAAGTGGAAGAATTGCAGTATGAGATATCAAAATTACGGTACCAAGTGAAACAAATTTTGATCTTACGAAGAGCAACCGAAGCTGACATAGATGGTTTAAAAGAAGAAATGGAGGCTAAGTTGGATGGTTTGAAGGATAAAATAATAGCTAATATGGATGATAAATTAGTGGAAGATGACATCGAACATCAACAACAAGTTCTCCAACTCTCAAAGGATAACCTAACTTTGGTGCAGAATCTAATGAAACAACAGGAATATCAACATCACATCGAAAGAAGTTCTGAAGCAGTCACAAAAACAAGAAATAGACAAGTACGATAAATTTCAGAGTATCTCAGCAAGTGGAAGAACTTTCCTATAGAAGATTCCACATGGGAGGATGAGAATTTTATACAGAAGCATCAAGAAATAATCAAGCGTTGAGGACAACACTTGTTTGAAGGAGAGGGGCATGTTAAGTCCCTATATTAATAGTGTATTCCCTTATTATGTTAGTGTAGCCCCCCTTATTGTTATTTTTGTACCCCTGTAACCCCCATATTGTTATTATTGTGCCCTTACATTATTATTGTTAGGTCGGCTAGGATTACATTGTGGCCCCACTGGGATTATATTGTGGCCCCATGGACTCCTATATATAGAAGGAGGTTTTGTTCATTTGTATCATCCAAGAATTGTTCATTTATGTAATGTATTGGAGGTTGCCCCCTCGAAGTGGCTTATTTATAAGGCGTTGATATCTTTTTTCTTCTATTTTTGGAGCTGGTTACACAACAAATCCACTGCAATGCATGGATTTCTCATGTACGGAGAAGGCTGGGAGAGGTGATAGACACAAATTGGGCAGATGGAATTCATTAATGGCAAGGTAACCAAGACAGAGATTAGAGGCATAAACCTCTGGAATACCTTCTTTCAATATCAGTTTGAAGTGGTATGAAAAATAGAGGAGTGATGGAGTCCTCACCATCATGACATGGACATCCAATGAAGTTAGAAGGCAACTGCTGCAACTTTCCAAGATTAACACATTTTCATGTTGGGGATCTACAAGCATGTTTGAAAGTGGTATGCACAGTGATAATAAAACTCAGAGCTGAGTTTTGTACATTTTGAGAAAAAATGGATAAACCAGGGTAGGACAAATAACCTTAGAAAGGCAAATATCTTATTAGAGATACTGATTCAACTATGCTGACTTTATGGAAATATGCCATAAATATTCATTCTCCAAGCAAAACAGCTGGAGAGCTGTTGAGTATAAATATATTATGAAGTGTCCTCGATTCTAGTATGGTAAGGCTAATTGAGACTTTCTCATCAAAACCATTCAGGCTTTTGGATTCAATGAGTATGGTGAATTGGACTTTTGAATGCATCTCAATTGCTTCTTGTGTACTTCTGGTTAATGAGGAACATTCCAATTTTGACAGAGTGCTAAGAGGATCAAGACATGGTTGCCTTTTGTCCCCACTTTCTTATCATTCTAGCATATACTTTGAGAAAGCTTATCAAAGAAGCAAGAGAATGAAGTCTCACCTGAGCCATTTCAATATTTGATCTCTTCAAATTTTGATTCTACCACTCAGCTACAGTTTGGGGATGGGGATGCCATATTCCTATTAGGAGAGGCTAAACAAATTATCAATACCATCCAAATTCAAGGATAGTTTGGGCCGGTCTATAAACATGGAAAAATGTAGTCTTGTTTTATCCTTTAATGTTAGTTTGAGACTAAAAATAATAATCTTGAAGGTTCTAGCATTCAAAGAAGATGTGCCCCCCTTCCTATCAGTTATCACAGAAGGAAAAAATTAAAATCACCTGGCATTGCATCAAGAACATCATGCATGATAGCTGCTCTAAATTTTAACATTTTAATAGTCCCAAATGTGGCCTGAGTGATAATAGTGGTGATATCTAGTTTTTTGGGTCAATTTATCACTCCTCATTTGGCTTTCGAAATTCTGATTTTGTGCATACCTTGCTCAGATGTTTTTCTAAGTTCATCAGATCGATCTGTTGTATTATGAAAACAATTACTCTTCCTTGAAATCGCCTTCTTCCCCATTATTTCGAATTCACAGGACTTCCCAATGCTGTTAGCATCTCCCTTCTCATCTTCCTTTTCGAGATTTTGAACCATTGTCCTTCTCACCTTCCATTTTTCTCTGAAACCTTGTCCATTCTGAATGATCGATCCACAACTTCCTCCTGAAGTTTGCAGCAAAATCCAAGAGCATTGAAACTCCTCTTGTAGCTGAATCCGAAGAGGAACGAACTCTCTCCCAAATGTCCCAAACGTGAGAACCAAAGGAACGAGAATGCAAATTTGAATAGGCTAATCGAAAATTTCTGAAAATTTCAATTGCAGCGGAATCCAAAGTGAGAACCAAAGGAAAAAAATAGCAGGAAAGAGCGGGAAAGTAAATTTTAATATGCTAATCCGAAAATGTCAATTGCCATGGTAGGTTAGGGCGATATTATTGAGGTTAATTTTTCATGTTATTAATATTATTAATATTTGGGCTAATTTTAATTTATTTTTGTAATTTAAATTTTTTTTTTAATGTTATTAATATTATTAATTTTTTTGGTAAAATTTTAATTTATTTTTGTAATTTTAATTTTATTTTTTTATAATTTTAATTTTGATTTGATTTTATTTTTGTGTTTATTTTTATTTTATTTTGTAATTTTTGATTAAATTTTTATTTTTATTTTTAATTTAAAATTTTTATTTTAATGTTTTTTTTAAAAGAGGCAGGGTATATCTAATGGTTTTGAAAATATAAATCTATTTTTGTAATTTTAATTTTTAATTTATTTTATTTTTGAGAAATTTTAATTTATTTTTGTAATTTGTAATTTGTAATTTTATGTTTATTTTTATTTTATTTTGTAATTTTTGATTAAATTTTAATTTATTTTTTTATTTAAAATTTTTCTTTTTATGTTTTTTTTTAAAGAGGCAGGGTATATCTAATGATTTTGAAAATCTAAATCTACATATTGATTATTAAAGAAAAAAGAGTAGTTTTTTGAAAAACTCATATATTGATGATTAAGGAAAAAGGTAGTGAGAAAGTAAATTTTAATATGTTAATTTTAGTTTGGTGAAAATGTCAATTGACGTGGTAGGTTATGTAACTCTTATTGAGGTTAATTTTTTTTATTTGAGTATGTTGTTAATATTGGGATTATTTTTTTTTTTAAATTTAAATTTTAATTTTTGAGCAAAAAGATGTAGGCTATATCTAATGATTTAGAAAAATCATAGGGTGATCATTTTGGCATGAGGGCATCAATAAAAATTATTGAAGAACTCCTTAATATAAGCAAGTATATATTCTCATATAAAGAGGGAAAGGGGACATGAGGTTTACGCATAAGGGTAATATCTACTAATCTTTAAGGAGGTGGAAAATATTTCAAATCTATGAATAATGTTATCAATAAACTCAAGCAGTTGTAGGTAGCCCATTGTTTTCAGGGAACTTCACTTAGAGCTCATTAACACACTATTAGAAGCTAGCCATAGTTTAGTTTAAATTAGTCACTCACATTAGTCATTTTTAATTGTATTACTTATTAGCTAGTTGTATATTTTAGCCCAAGACTAAATTAGTCATTTTTAGTTGGGTCACTTAATTGCTCATTTTTTCTAGTATTTCACTTGGAAAAGTTGCGTGACTAACTTTTTTAGTCACTAATTTCTCATTTTCTACTAGTTATACATATCAAGTCGAGACCTAAAGATGTCTCGGAATCAATTAAAAATGACTAGCATAAATTACTAATTCATATACTTGTTGCACTAGTTAGTTGGTCATATTTTTATTCTTTGACCATAGTGTTTGTTTTCGTTAATCATTTTTTATTTTGTCACTAATTATCTAGTCATATATTTTAGTCGTGGACTAAATTAGTCATTTAGTTTAGTCGCTTATTATCTAGTCGTATATTTTATCTCTAGACTAAAGTAGTCATTTTTAGTTTGGTCACTTAAAATTGCTCAAATTTAGTAGTAATTCACTTGAAATAATTGTGGTGACTAACTTTTTTAGTCACCTAGTCATTATTTTCATTATTTTTTACTAGTGATAGGAACAGACTCCTCTAGATAGAAAGAATCACAACTAAGACAAGTAGGAATTACATTTTCCAACACACCCCCTTAATGACTACTTGTCTTGATATAAATATGCAAAATTTGTGGTCAAACATAACAAAAGGATACGTCGACGTCCATATAAAGGACCAAACATCCACTAGAAAGCATGGGTGCCAACCGCTGCAACCGCTAGTCTCGTAGGATGTCCTTAACTTCATACATGTACATGTATACCCCCCTCCAAAATCATCATCGTGGGTATTATCGGATTACCCATAACCATGCTCTAGGTTTTATCGGATTACCCTCAACCATGCCAATAAGGGCTCTCAGCCACCAAGTCTCAACGCTGCCACCAAGGCACTTAATTCAGCCATGAAGGCTCAACTTTGCCACCAAGGCACTCAATTCAGCCACGAAGGTTCAAATCCATCACCAAGGCACAACTCAACCACCAAGGGCCTAAAATCTGCCACTAAGGTACTCCGGCCACCATGGGCCACAAATTTGCCACTAAGGCACTCCAGCCACTAAGGCTCACCAGAGACCCGACTCAACCAGGCCTAGGGTTTTCTTGGCTCACCCTCAACCATGCCAAGGGTTTTGTCAGCTGACCCTATTATGCGGATTAATCCCTCTTGTGGACAAGAGTGATCTCTCTAGTATCCTATGGATAGCTAGAAAAAAAATTCATTTGTAAATTGTTTTCTCTAGATTATTTGCAATTCAGAATTATTATAAACAAAGAAAGAGACACTACAAGAAAAAAGGATATTGGTGAAGGGCGAAAATGGTCACCATAAGCTCATTGGTGAGGGTCAAAAGAGCCTTCGTCACCAAAAATTGAACGTCACCAAAGGTGGCATCGCTGAAAGTATAGGTGTTGTGGTGACATTCAAGGCCCGTCACCAATAATGATTTATAGTGACAGATAGTGACCGTCACCATTTCATATGAGCATTGGTGACGGACAATAGACTCTGTCACCAAAAAACTAAACGTCACCAAAGGTGATGCCGCCAAAAGTATGTGTTGTGGTGACATTCAAGGTCCGTCACGAATATTGATTATAATGACGGATATTGACCGTCACAATTTCATATGAACAACAATGACTTTTTGTGACAGAATTTTCATGGCCGTCACTATTGGTGTATATATATGGCGACGTTCATTGACCGTCACCATAAAATCATTGGTGACCTCAAGGTCCATCACGAATAATGACTATAATGACAAACAATGACCCTCGCCATTTCATATCAACAACAAATATTTATGGTGACGAACCTTTAATGGTCGTCACTATTGATGCGTATATATGGTGGCGTTCCTTGATCGTCACCATTTCATATTTTGGTGAGGGTTGAAAAATGTCACCATAAACTCATTGGTGATGGTCAAAAGATCATCCGTCACCAAAAACTGATCGTCCTCATTCCCTATGAATGTCAAGGCATGATGGAATTGAACCACCAACCTCCTACTTGTAAAGCAGGTGCTCTTCCATTGAGCTAGCACCCTTTAAAGAATTAGACTTTAAACTAGCAATTGCCCCTAAAGGTGCAAAGATACACCAAAGGAATAGAAAATCTAGGAAGATCAAAAGTTGTTAGAAATAATATGTTCAATATACATAATAAAAAGACAATAAGAATAAATTTTGATATAATCTAACAAAGCATGTGACTACGTAGGAGAATAATTGGAAAGCACAAATAGAAATTTGAATCACAACATAACAATATAAAAGAACATGCAATAGGAAAGGTACAACTCCATGGTTTGAGAAATATGAACAATCCATGGGTCTGTTCTTATATATTGATATAGATAACGAAATAGAAATCTAGATTTATGAAATTCAAGTATCACACAGGAATGTCTTGAAAAAATATCAATATGTAAAATAGTATTTTTCCATTTGGATTTACCTTGCAAAACCTCAGGAAAAAGTTTCCACAGAAACAACCAATAAACATAACAACATGGACCTCAGGAGAAATTATGCATGGGATAAAATATGAAGGTAAAGCAATAGAGAAGTATTCAAAGCAAATGATGAAAAGCGTATCTAGAAAGAACTGAGAATCCTCTGAAGTAAAACACACATTTATCATCATTACTAGTACACTTGCAAAAAAAGATCAGAATAAATTATGAATTATTCCACCAAAAAACAATGAATTTTTCCACTAAAATACATTTTCAAATTAATCACTAGCATGACGCTAACTTCTCTGCAAAAATAGGGAAGTTTCAAGACAATGTATAATAGCTTGCATGGCAATCATGTTGATAAAACCTTCCAAGGAATAAGACCACAATAGTCAACAAGAGTGCCATGAAAGAAATGGCTCCTAGGAACCTCACTGAAAACAATATTTATGTAAGGAAGTCATCTAGATCAAGGGTCATCATTCAATAATAAATATGGAAACAGGTGTTGACATTTTCTAATGGAATCCTCTTTGGATTCACTAGCTAGGAAGAAAGTAAAAGGTTTCATCAAGTATTCTAACTTACAGAATTTTGGGATTAGAATATGATGACATATTGATGAAGCATATCAAGAAAATGAAACTCTTTCATTCTAAGGAAACCTGCTGTAGGATGACTCAAAAGGAAAAGAATGAGGTACATGTACATATATATTTTGACATTGGATGCTATGAATTCATGCCATGTGGTTGCAGGTAGTATACTTCTATCTTTAGAAGTATGATCAAAATAGAAAGCAGAAACTCTTCTGATGCACAGGTTGCCAAAAGGGCATGATCTACACTAGATGAAATCGACATAATATGTCCTCATATGGAATATGAGGTGGTTGTAGATTATCAAGGAACTGCACAATGGAAGTCCCTGGGAATGAAATAAAGAGGTGGAGAAAAAAAAAGGAAGATATCATGGGAAGTACAACCATGAAAAGAAGCAATCAACATCCAAGGAAGCCAAGAAGACTTGACTAGGAGATCTCCAGGGAAGATATGTGGACTCTAATAGAAGTCTAGAAAAGATAGATACCCTTGACAATAAATATCTTTAGGAGATAAACAAGGATGTGGATGCCTACAAGAAGGATGTCATGGTGAAAGATCATCACTAAGGAAAATTTTCATTTAAGTATTCATATTTATAATTGAATAATATCTGATGAGCTTATTCAGGGCAACCAAAGGGAAATATATGTCTTCCACAGGATGATAACCATATTGCAGGATGTAATATCCTTGGAAGAAGTATGGTTCGAAGGAAAGGAACATAATATGAAGGTAGACCAGATGAAGAATTGATGGATCACTTTCGGACAAAAATGAAAAGTGATGGGTGATTTGAGCCCTAATGAAGATATCCCAAAGATGAAGACTCCTCAACAACGAAGAAATTCATGACATCAAAAAAAGTAGTTCTTCATGAGCAGCTCGGTGTTTTCATCATTGCTGCTACAGGTCCCTAATTAAGAGGGGGGCTGGTAATAAGTTTCTTACCTGGTAGAAACTTGGAAGCAAGTCCCTAGGAGCCTAGAAAAGTCCTTGGCTAAGAGGGAGCCTTGAAATGTCCTTGGATAAGAGGGAGCTTGAGAACATTACTTGATAGTAATGGGTATGTCCTCCCTAATTAAGAGGGAGAGATAGACGTATCATTCTGGTCTTCACTTGGAAGACAAAATGTGGGATTGGATAATCATTTGGAATCTGATACTCTTTTGGGGATGTATTAGGGTATCCAAGGTAAGAGTAGTCGTGAAAGGACGATTATTATTTGAGGATTAGTTATCCCCAAAAGAATAGTCCTATGAGGTCATACTCGGTGAACACGTGGGTGGAGTATGTACCTTGGAGACAATGATGAAGATTTCTATAATCATTGGTCTCGCCAACATTGTATTTCATGGCCTCGTGAAGGGATGGAATTGTTAATCAAGGCCTTGCACTGTGACAATGCTGGCTAGACCATGTACCATTATGAATACCTCCCTAGTTATGAGGGAATTTTGGAACGTGTAACTAAGTTCGGTCTTCATAATGACTTGTAATTATGAATTTATGTAATGAAGAAGACAAAGATAATAAAATATGTTTTGTAATACTTGCGCATCATGGGTTTCATGAGCAAGGAGTTTTTTATTATAGGTCAAAGACTTCTTCTTGATCTCTTTTAGGGTTTTGTCATATTGTCATAAATATATATAATTTAGAGTCATGTATATGAATTGGTGTTACACTTATAAAGACAATTTATTGATGTAAATGTATGCCTTCAAGACCTTGTCAATATGCTCCACAAGTCGGCTTAAATATGGTGAATATTCTCCTTGATGAAGTCGGCTTACACACAAACCTCATGTCGGCCTACAAGCTAAAGCCAGTCACTATATAAAGGATGATGCAGCCTCATTATGGTGTCAGCAATTTCGGATCATGTCTGTGATAGAAGAACGAAGTTTGGGTCTACATTGATGCGAGCATAGGAGGCTAGTCTGGGAAGAAAAGAAGAGGTATACTTACCTTTGTTTTGGGTCTATACCACCTCGCACATTTCATTTAGAAGGCTATCACAACAAAAGATAAGTCTCTCTTCTAGTGCGTAGAACAATGCGTGAAGAAGGTAATAAAACGCTGAAAGGATCTGTGACTAGGTCAAGAAAGGAGGTATGATATCGAAGGAAGAAAGTCTTATCATATCTCTATTTTTGTCTGCAAGTTTACCTCGCATATCTCAGGGAGGCCAAAGGTAATCACAATAAAGAGGAAGGCTACAACAGCATGAAGAAAGGTTCGGTCTTGAGTTTCAAATATGTCCAAAGGATGTTGGAAGTAGGCCGAGAATAAGACTTTAGGAAGCTAAGGATAAGATCAAAGGAAGCCAAGAAGAAGCACATAGTTTGGGGTTGCTAGACTAGGGACCGAGCTTCCCTAGTAAAGGTGCAGTGCAGTGCAGAAAGAAGAGATCAGCTAGAGAAGCCGAGAAGAGCAGTGAAAAGGGTCTTGGAGGCCTACTGGTGTCAAGGGTCTATTTCATGGTTATGGTACTCGTCAATGGAAGATTTGTAAGAATAATTGCTTTTGGGTTTTCCTCTCCAAGAGGGAGAGGTTTTGGCCCTGGCTTGAAGAGCCTAAACTTTGTGTCTCTTGTGTTTTGATAATTAACTTGATGAAAGATATAATAAGCTAACACATATAATATCTAAGTAAAAGAAGCATAACAAGTTTACAATTAATTATCATGAAAGAGAAATTGAATTAAACGCCCTAATTTCTCAACAAGGTTGATATGCTCCTTACTATCGTTACCTACCCGTCAAAGTAACTATCACAGCTCGAGGGAAAATACAGATAATCATTCCAGCATTTCAATCCAAGAATGCTTGAAGTAGAAGAAGATTCAAAAGCTCTTGTTACTTGGATATGAAGGCTCTGGTGCTAGTACAATTTTCAAGCAGGCAAAATCTCTCTACAAGGGTGAGAAATTTTCACAGGAGGAGCTACAAAACATCGAACTGATGATACAAAGAAACCTATATAAATACCTTTGCATATTGCTTGAGGGGCATGAGCATTTTGAGGAGGAAATCTTAGCAGATATGGATGGCTCCAGTGTATATGAACAAGTTTCTGCCTTAGATGAAATTGATGATAAAGAAGCTGCTCAATGTACTTACTCTCTCAATCCAAAATTGAAACATTTTTCCAATTGGCTTCTGGAAATTATGGCAATGGGGGATTTAGATGGTTTTTTCCCAACCGAAACACGTGAGTATGCCCCAATAGTTGATGAAATGTGGAGGGACCCTGCAATTCAAGCTACATATGCAAGAAGAAATGAGCTGCATGTCCTCCCTAATGTTGCTAGTCACTTCTAGGAATGGGCTGTTGAGGTATCAAGTAACGCATACAATCCATCATAATCTCACATTTTATATGTTGGAGTGACTCAAAGTAATGGGTTAGCATTTATATAATTTTCAACTGATGATCGTAGTCCAATGTCAGAACCTTATAATGAAAACTTTGATTGTCCAACTCCAACTGTGAAGTATCAGGTTATTAGAGTAAATACTAAAGGATTAAATTAAGGTTGTAAGTGACTGGAAATATTTGAGAATGTACGAGCTGTAATCTTCTGTGTTGTTATAAGTGAATATGACCAAAAGTGGGTTGAGAAATAAGATGACCTTCAGTAAAGAAATTTTTTAGAATGTTGTGGAGCATTCATGTTTCAGAGATACACCATTCATTCTATTACTAAATAAATATGACATTTTTGAGAAGAAAATTAACAGAGTGCCACTTACTGTATGTGAGTAATTTAAGGATTTCAGTCCAGTGGAGGCACACCACAACAATCAGTCACTAGACCATCAAGCTTACTATTATGTGGCAACAAAATTCAAGGATCTCTATGCATCTCTTAGCAGCCATAAGTTGTTTATATGGAAAATGAAGGCACGAAACCGTAGCATAGTGAATGAAGCCTTCAAATATATTCATGAAATTTTAAAGTGGGCTGCATATGTGCAAGAAAATATCTTGCAATACACGAACATGAAATTTCCTGAGAACAAGCAATGTCAGGAAGGGGGGACTGTAATTTCCTTTTCTAATTAAATGACCCTATTGAAAATGTAACTAGCGTCAGTCTTCATAATGTAATTCAAATGTATTATTGATGTATCTATAATTTTATTATATTCATTGTTATTATTATTTTATTTCTAGTCAAAGCATGTTCCTCGTGCTTTTATGGTCAATTAAGTCAAGAGAAAATTTATCATGAGTCAATGAAATGTAATTGAGTCAAGGTCCCATTTGGACTTGTAAAAGAAAAATAAAATTTATTTTTCAGGTCAAAGAGTAAAAAATGTCACCACAAAGACCAAGTCGGTCCTCCTGGACAAGATGGCCTAAAGAGGTAGCCATTTGACCTCCTAGACATGCATAAATACAAGATAGTTCAATCTCATTTTATCATCCATCCATCACTTCGATTTCTGTGCAAGAAGGAGAATTTCAGCGAAAGTCAAAGGAGAGAAATTTATGTTTTCTGTCCCAGTTTTTGTCACACATGGGAATTTTTTCAGTTAATTTTTATGGTATTGCAGGCCCGAAATTTCAGGGGATGACCTGATTTCTGAGATTTTACTAGCGTTGACTTTTGTTGACCATGATTTGTTGGAAATGGATGGGAGGAGGGTTGAATTGGGTCTTTGTGGTAGTCTCGGTCTTGGTCTTGGGCCTTGGATATCTCACTTTGATATGTTTCTGTAAGAAGAGAATTTTCTTGGGTTTTCCCCCTTGTGGGGTTTTGCCCTGTCTTGGAGCCTAATTTCTTGTGTTCTTTGTCTCTTTGAGATCTTCATGTTTTGTACTTTTGGTAATTGCTTGACGAAGAAGATAAAATAAGTAACAGGAAGCCAACAAACATTCACAATTAATTATCAAGTTAAAAGAAATCTACCCTAATCTACAAGCATCTTGATTTCTCAACATGGTATCAGAGCTAGGTTGAAGGAAAGGCAGATTGAAGATAACAATTTGTTAGCTTATTTTCTTATCCCTGTGGCACCTTAAGCAAAGTATCCTACAAATTCCGTGACATCCTTTCCTTAAAATACGAATTGAAAGAGGCACAATACCTCTGTGATTCAAGTTGAAGAAAGACATCAATATTACTGTGAACAGAGCTCATCAATAAAGGAAGGACCGAAATACTTAAGGGCTAGAGAAATAGACCTATAATACATGCAAAGACTCTATGGAATTATCTCTATAAATCAAGGATGAAATTCCTATCTCTGTTGTCGACAAAATATTTGGCATAAGTACACATATTTGAGTCTCTATGTTGATTTATGAAGTAAGTTTCCTGTACTAATGTGAATTTCAGAGGCACCTTCTCCTATGATAAGAGTACAAGTCATTATCTTTATAATCTACAAAGTACTCAAAGAAAAAGGAAATGGCTTATATGAAATCTTTTAAAAGAAGACAACCTACTGTGACAATACTTTCAGTGGAAATCTGAGCATGACTATGTGCTCCTTTCTGAATAAAAAAGACCAAGTGTATTCATGATATTTGTATAGTTTGAGTAACCAAAATACTGTAGCTGACATCTATTACTGTTGAGTTCAAAGGCTAGTTTGAGAGTATGAACAAGTCCAAAATTGCCATAATGATTGAAGCAAGTTTGTTTGGGAAAAAACGAATATCTGAGGTATTGTTCTTTGATCAATAAAAAAGGGTTCTGTGACACTTCTATGAGGTATTTGAAGCTTACTATAGCAACAAATATTTGAATATTCAAGGCATCAACGATGACACCAACATGAAATGATACAAGGTCTATCTAACACTATATAAGGCAGCTCTAATCATTTGGGAGACTATCGATCTTTGACATCTAAAAAGACCATTGTCTTCATAATCAATGCAAATCTGTGGCACTGTGAGACGAAGGATAGAAGTGTATTGTGATATGAAGTTAAAAGAAACCAAAACCATGTGGATCGTCTCTGAGGCATTTAAATTTACAAATGATGAACTTAAAGATATGCAAAACAAGTCTTATCTGTGACATAAAGGACTAAGCATCTCTATACCTTTGTGCAAAATGAATCAAAAGTTTGTGATCTACTCTATGCTACAAGACCAAAAGACTAAGGTACTAGTCTATAGAAGGGACCAAAATCATGACTGTGAATAAAATCCAAGATTCTAATCAATTCCAAGTCCGAAGCTACACTTAATGACAAAACTTACATTTGTGAAAAGTCTGAGCATCTCCATGACAAGTAGAACATGTATATTTGTGATCTGAACTATATAAAGACATACAAATTTTTTTGAATCATCAAGAATTAGAGTTTAGTGGCATCCTGTGTGAAAACCTGAGAGATTCTACTTCATGACATAATTCATTATGATGATATAAGGCCCATCTCTGTGACACTAGAATATGTAGCAGAATTATATCTCTTCATAAGGACTGTGAGGGTATAGGGAATCTGTGACACAAGTTTGTGAAAATAGCACCCTTCTCATACATAAAAGAAAGACAAATTCAATTCTTGAAGCCAACCTATTTGATATTGAAAGATAAAGGACACTGAAAGCAACTCAAAGATATCTCTGTGGCTTATAGCCGAGCTTGAAGGACCAATTAGTGAGATCAATGTGAAGACCAAGTTGCAGAACTGTATGGACAGAGAAGTTTGAATTTAGCGTAAGCATATCTTTTGAAGCAACCCCAAGAAGTTACAACTTACAATATAGTAGTACCATACTCGAAGGCAATAATGGAGAATAAGGGAAGTTAAAAGAGGTACATGTAAACTATGCTCAATGATAATAGTAGTGGAAATATGAGCATGACTGTGCACTCCTTTCTGAATCAAAAAGACCAAGTGTATTCATGATATTTGTATATTTTGAGTAACCAACATACTGTAGCTGACATCTATTATTGCTGAGTTCAAAGGCTAGTCTGAGAGTATGAACAAGTTCAAAATTGCCATAATGATTGAAGCAAGTTTGTTTCGGAAAAAACGAATATTTGAGTCATTGTTCTTCGATCAATACAAAAAGGTTCTGTGATACTTCTATGAGGTATCTGAAGCTTACTATAGCAACAAATATTTGAAGATTCAAGGCATCAATGATGACACCAACATGAAACAATACAAGGTATATCTAACACTATATAAGGCTGCTCGACTCATTTGGGAGACTATCCATCTTTGACATCTAAAAAGACCATCATCTTCGTAATCAATGCAAATCTGTGGCACTGTGAGAAGAAGGATAGAAGTTTATTGTGATCTGAAGTTAAAAGAAACCAAAACCATGTGGATTGTCTCTGAGGCATTTAAATGTACAAATGATGAACTTAAAGACATGCAAAAAAAGTCTTATCTGTGACATAAAGAACTGAGCATCTTTATACCTTTGTGAAAAATTAATCAAAAGTATTTGATCTACTCTATGCTATAGGACCAAAAGACTAAGGTACATAGTCTATAGAAGGGACCAAAATCATCACTGTGAATAAAAGCAAAGGTTCTGATCAATTCCAAGTTTGAAGCTATACTTAATGACAAAATTTACATTTGTGAAAAGTCTGAGCATCTCTATGACAAGTAGAACATGTATATTTGTGATATGAACTATACAAAGACATACAAAACTTTTTGAATCATCAAGAATCAGATTTTAGTGGCATCCTGTGCGAAAACCTGAGGGATGCTACTTTGTGACAGAATTTATTATGATGATATAAGGCCCATCTCTGTGACACTAGAATATGTAGCAACATTTTATCTCTTCATAAGGACAGTGAGGGTATAAAGAATCTGTGACACAAGTTTGTGAAAATAGCACCCTTCTCATACATAAAAGAAAGACGAATTCAATTCTTGAAGCCGACCTATTTGATATTGAAAGATAAAGGACACTTAAAGTAGCTCAAAGATATCTCTGTGGCTTATAGACGAGCTTGAAGAACCAATTAGTGAGATCAATGTGAAGACCAAGTTGCAGAACTGTATGGACAGAGAAGTTTGAATTTAGTGTAAGCATATCTTTTGAAGCAACCCCAAGAAGTTACAACTTACAATATAGTAGTACCATACTCGAAGGCAATAATGGAGAACAGGGGAAGTTAAAAGAGGTACATGTAAACTATGCTCAATGTCAATAGTAGTAATGCTAAGATAATGATCTCTTGAAAGATAGTCATAAGGGTTTGTGTAGATATATTCTAGAAATCATTGTTATGATAAAATTTGAAGTCTTTCTTTGCTAATTTATTTATGATCAAGGAATGAAAATCTCATATATAGAAGGATTCTCAATAAATACTCTAGGGCTTTGCAGCTAACTCACTAGTTTGGACTAAGATGAACCCTAGGAAAAAAACCCTATCTAATAATTTCCATTGTAAAAAGTATATCTAACTCTCGTTAATAATGACACCATACTAATGTAAGAACTAGGTTGGTGAACAGGTCCAAGATTAAGAGGGAGCTAAGCCTTCTTCAAAAGATAAGCATTTTACATCTCCTTGATTACAACTATTACTATTATCTTTATACTTTGCCTATTTTTGTTCGTTCATAGTCTTCTAACAAAGCCTACAATTCAGGACAAGATCTATCTAAGCTTTATTAGCAATTGGAAGAATTGGAAGAACATGGAAAAGCATGAATATTAAGGAGGAAAAAATAAGCCGATTAAATGAAAACACAAAATGAAGTTCACTTACCTCAGCCATGAAAGAGGGAGAAGTTAGATCTTAATGGATACTATACTACTTGAAGTTTGAAAGAAACACCAAAGAAGCTTGTGATCAAGAATAAAAGTTGACCAATATAGGGCAATATCCTATAGCAAGCTTTTGAAGATTTCTGATATCGTAGTACCTACAGCTGATTGGTTTAATCCAGGAACACATTGATTGAAAATATTGATGCTAATAGAGATACTACTGATGATTGGAAGCAAATATTATTTCTTGGAAAAACATATAACCAGGGAAAATTTTAAGACCCCCCCTAAATTTATATATATAATAAATAGGCAAATCCCCATGATACATAGGAAAAATGGAAGGCGATTTTATTAATAATATAATATGTATATATAATTTTTTGGTGAATCTCTCATGAGATTATATTATATTGTAAAAACATGGCGAATCACTACTACAAAATGGTGAATCGTTGTCTAGTGGAGTTTGGGTTGTTGGTTCTAATGAAGATATGGTAGTTGAACCAAGAGTAGAAGGAAGAGAACCACCGAGACCAAGCATGGCACATGGTGACTCATGAGGGAAGTAGTTCTCGTGCAGTTTGGAAAACACGTTCTTCTAGTTCTTCTAAACGTAGTGTTGTTGCTCATGCTAGTACTAGCACTGATATTGATGTTGGAGAGGAGTTTCAACAAATTGGGATCTTTGCATATCATTTTGTTTCAACAATCCTCCAGCACAAAGGCCCATGCCTCTGCCGATTTCTTCAATGAGCAGAACAAGTCGAACAAAAATTAAAACGCCAATAACTAATGAATAGAGTCAATACGACAATCCCAACACACCTCCAAACCGACAGTTGTGCCTCATTGTCTGCTATGCACATCCAAACCGACTTAGCTCATGGCAAAATTTGCTCGTGGGAATGGATCGGGGAATTCGAGGGGGCGGTGTCATAAATTCATGAAGCTCAACTCATCCCTCCACATTCCAATGCAACAATGGAGGTCAGATCTCCTCCATGCATATAATCACCAACAGGCACCAGCAGTTACACAACTATTACACAATCCAGGCCTCTCACAACAGTGGCCTTTCACAAGTTTGACCAGCGACGGTGCTTGACTAAAAACTTTAAAAATAAAAGTTTGACCATGCAAAGTAGTATTCAAATTTTTTATCTTGTAATTAAAGAATTCAACATCCCAATATATAAAAATACCATCAAACGAACATTATGCACTCCACTGATAAAACAGTTCAGGATAAGAGAAAGTGTAACTTCTCATTCCATTCATAAAACAACTCATGATAAGAGAAAGTGCAACTTCCCATAATGGTAAAACAAAAGGAGGAACTTTAATAATGATAAAACAATTCCAAAGTGTGGGGTATCCCACTTTTTATTCACACACCAAACAACCCATCAACAACTTACTTGCACTTGTCCTTGCCAAAAATCAGGAAATTGATTTTACATGTGTGTATGGTAGAGAGCCTTAGTCACCAGCTAAAATTTTAATGTTGGTCGTTATGGAAATCGACTTATTGCCAATTATCCAAACCTTGAAGTGAAAATTACATTACAATATGTACAAAAATGGATATAGTTTGAACATGTAAACTCCCCAAGTTTTCTTGTGCCCCTCATTCATGGTTGTTGTTAAGCTGTAACATGAGAAACCCCCCCATTCCCTTACAGTTCGTTGCTCAGGGTTGCACAATTTCCATATCCAACCATCAATCTAGTCAGCTTCTTATTATTCAGACGTTGTTGGTAGACCGTTGGTTTTTCAAATCTGTTACCAAATTATGAAAAAAATCAAATAAATAATGAATTCATGATTATCTTTGGAGAGTATATATGTATGATTAATTTCATTGTGACATAATATCTAAAGAAAAAATATCATTAGGTAAGCAACCCAATTTAAATCTTGAAGATACATAATCTTGAGTGATTTCAATAACTGAACAATAATTAATTGCTCTGTACCTGTTAGGGAACGGTATGAGGTGTGGAAAACCGAGCACGTTTGAAGTCAAATGTAATCTTCAAAATTTTATAATATAATACAACTCTCGCTTACAAAAGAAAAAAAAAAGCATATTATAATTTCACTATCAAATATCAAATATCAAAAGTATGAATTATTTCTTTCATGCGCCCCCTTCATGGATTCTAAATCTTTGAGTTGTTTACATCTTTAGTCTTTTACACACATTTCTTTTCCAAGAAAAAACTGTGTTTTCTATTTCAAGTGTGAAAGCAAAATATGCATGGAAAAGTCTGCGCTTTCATACAAAACTACTAGTCTAAATACATTGGAACTTAACCATTGGATTTACCCCAAATACATACCACATCCATCTTCTACAATCAGTATACACTATACATGACAACAAGAGTTATAAGTCAACTAGAGCACCTCCCATTGTTCTTCTAAGTCAATAGAAGATTTTATATCTCACTGGGAAGCTTGCTTCCCCCTTGAACTCCTTGAACAAGAGAAAACCTTTCTGTTGTGCCATAACTTTTTTTGAGAGTCCATTGGCTGATTTGTTAAATTCTCTATACAGATGTTGCAACGGACCAAAGAGTGAACCTTGTCTCTCTAATTCTGTGAAGCAAAGGAGACAACACTAAATTAGTGATTTATTACTTCTCATTAAACCAATGCAATTTTCAACTTTGAAACTCCTGGTAGTTACAAAGATTTGATTTGACACTTCTAAATAAACCAATGCCATTTTCAACTTTGAAACTTCTGGTACCTAAAAATATTTGATATCATTTTCTAAAGAAAAATAAGACTTCAAAAAAATCTACAAGGCAAATAGTTCTACCCTCTTATTTGAACCCTTGATCAGCTCCAAACTTTAAGGTAGATTAACGGGTGAGATAAAAACAAAACAACACCATATCCGCATCTTCTGGAATACCTTGCTCCATCAAAAACCCTTGCTTCATTATGATTTATCTTAAAATCCTTTGGCTTTTTATCTTTGCAACTTTCTTTATAGGAAATTCTAATTATATGCGCTGCCAGATTCTCTATCTTATTCCAACCGTTCACTTATTCTGCCAGATCCTCAAAATTCCACTTGTTCCAACCATCCATAACCCCCACATAATATAGCTAAGAAGAGCTCAAAATTGAGTGTGTGCAAACCATGTCTCAATACCTTGAAGTAGGGACCCAAAATTAAATTGTCCTCGGTAATTTAAATATTGGAGAACATCTTGCCATACATAAATAACATATGAACACGTTATAAAGAGGTGATCCACAAATTTACCTTAACATTTGCAGAAAATACAACGATTTGGTCCCTGCCAATAGCACTTTTGTCCATTGTCGCAGGTCAAAATTCTGTTTGATAGAGATAACGAGGAGAAGGTTATAATTTAAGAAATCTTCCAGATGCTTACCTACCATCAATGTCTTTCTTGCAGCAAATCCATGTAGGATAAAGCCTCATAACCTAACTTTTATGTAAGGATACTTGTGGTCTTATTCCAAAAGCGTACTATTTCATCCCCTGAAATCTGTAAAGAAATAAAATTGTGACATATTAATGAGCTGTAGGGAGTATATTCAACAAGAAAAGCTCCTTGTAAGTTCAGATATTCTGCTACTAGCCAATTTTTTTACCATCTTCCAGGAACACCTTGAACCCCAGCATTAGCCAACACTGACACTTGATTTGGTTTGATATCGATGCTTCTGCTTAGATAATAGGTTTGATCATAGTGGCTAAAGGGGGAGAAAGTAAAGACTTGTCATTTACAAAAAAATTGTGCAGATTGTTGCTTTAAATCACTAGATAAAAATTGGTTGAGATATTCTTTACTGCCACATTATTTTGAATTCTAGATCGTGTTGATTTTTGTTGTGTATCATGGCCACCTCCACCTGAAGACATTGTGAATTACTTTATTCTGAATTTCAGATTTATTTGAGCTTAAAGTCGATGTATTGACATGAATAGAACATGAATACTGCTTGAGACCACTAAAGATTCAATGCAAGAAAGGCTATGCATACCTGAATGCTTCGACGAACTTAAGTTGGCTAGTGATCATGAGGAATTAATTGTCGAGTAAAGAATGGCGGGGCATACCTCCTGGAGTCTCCTCCGCATTGATTTTTTAGCTGAGTGACTGAGCTTTAATGGCGGTGCACTCTTTGAGAAACATTTCAAATCTCAAATCTCGTGTGTCTTATATGGTTTGACCTACTATGGACAACATATTCACCTAGCTAGCTCAAGAAAAATGAGATCCTTCACACCAGATTGTATTTGTTCATCTCAGGTAATTGTTCATCCAGATCTTGCCCCATGAATGTTTCCCTGATAAAATGTGAGGGTTTAATAATGGAACCAATAGCTACCAAGATAGATTATCGCCAATTCTGAGACTGAAAGGGAATTGAATAAAATGGGAATGTATTTTGATTAAATAGTTCCAAATCTAAAGATTGCTTGGAGTTGAGAATCAATAGTAAATTTAACTATTTTCGCACTATAGAAACAAGTGAAGCCAGGAAATAGAGTTGGATAGCTAGAACCAAATCCAGAGCCAAAGGGCAGAGTTGAGGTCCATGTTCCAAAGATGCTGATAGAAGATACATTGATCCAAAGTTTGGTTTCCTGAAGCTTTGGTTTCCAAACGTGCTCGGTTTTCCACACCTGATACAGTATTGGGATTACTATACCAATAGATTAGATCCTCTCCAAGGGATTACTATACCATATTTGTACGTTCTAGAACAAAGTCTATTTGGTATGCATATTTCTCACCCTCACCTTTAAGATATGCAATGGTAGATCCTGAGCTTTTGTACGTGATACCAGGTCCCACAATCAGAGATGCATTGATTGTCACCATATTCAACCCTCTGTCCATGGCCAACACCCATGCAGCCCTCTCTGATAGTGTCTTGGCTAATGCGTACCATAACTGTGAACAGGAAATATTGCATAATTAGAACATGAATACCACAGATACCCTAACATTGGCTATCTGTTTCTGCACTTGTTTCCCTTTCTTCTATCAACTATGTTGCATATTTTGAAGCATACTACAGCCATAAAACAACACCTTATGAACGGATTGATGAGTATAAATTTAGCCCTTGAAGACTGCTTTTCTACAACACATTTCCAGCAAACACATAAGGATCAAATGCATACATTAGGCCCTTTTCATCTCAAGTACACACCTTAAAGATGAATGTATCAAATTGTTTCTTCATCTACTAATTGGTATAAAATGGTAAACAAAAATATTCTACCGTATGACCTGCTTCAAAGTAGTTGTTTGTGACATACAAGTTCTCTCATTTATCCAAATGCCTTATGGCTCCATTAGCCCATAACTGATAGGCACCAATTTCCTTCCTTCTAATTCATTCCTTGCTTTTGTCCATTTTTGTTTCTTCATCCTATTTCATACACTACAACTACCACTCATCTTATTAAATCACCTTGTGCCCCCATTATATAGCCTAGCAATCCTACCTTTTAGGGATGCCCCCTTAAGTTGAAGAAGAGCCAACCAAAAGAGAAAGGAAAAGCTACTCAAAGTGAGTAGGTAATATTCTTGCATTGTAAAAAACTAACACCATCGTGATTGAGACTTTATACTTTTTGCGGGTGCTAGGTTTTGTTGTAATAACAGGGAATCACATTGTAGATGAAAGATCAAATCTTAAGCCAATTTTACAATTCAAAACGTAAATAATTACGAAAACAAGATATAATCAAGAAATGTAAAAATCATTACCAATAACAAGGCATATATAAGTAGCAGTAAATGTGTTCAATGCAATTTTACATACCAATTCAGCTCTAGGCAATAAATACATCCCAAAATATTAAAAATATAAGGTGATAATCACTAGTGTAAGTAGGGTAGCAACAAATTACATATACAAATTCAAAGCTCCCTCAAAACAACCAAGGAATCACACTAAAGAAGGAAATGTGCGATAATGTAAACTTACCAGAACTTTCCAAAAAATGGAACACAAATTTATTAACCAATGAATTTTTCATAAATGACTCCGATATGATGCTGAGTAACAACATTAGTATCTCATAACATTAGGCAGTTGCAGATCCACTCCATCCACTAGCTTCCACAATATCATTTAGAAAATAGAATGTATTGTTGAATAAAGGTATAAAAAAGATGAATGTCTGGAGTCATGGAAAAATAAACTTAATTTTCTTCAAAATTTGGAAAATTAGACTAACAATAGTGGAATGAATAAATGGTGAAATTGCAATGCCTTGTATGAGGTCATTGACTTAATGTTGCTACATGATCAACTTCATCGAGAGTTTATTCAATTTATGCATGAAGAAGCTCAATCAGCATGTTATTGACTGTCAAGTGATTCAAAACCACCAATAACCAGGAAAAAACTAAAAAGGTTCACCCTAAAAGTAATTTCTTCAGTGTCAAGATTCAGTATGCAAGCGCACATAAGCAACGGACTGATGTGTGTCACAGCAAATAAAACAAGAATGTAATTATTGTGGATTACGAGGATAGCTTACTAGTCATGCTGAGAGAATTATCAGACCCCAACTAAAAAATAGTTTTAAGCCATAACCAACAGCACAGATGCTCAAGAAAAATTGTTAATAGTTGAATTTCATGGTTCCATGGTCTGTTCATCACATTCTAAATACCATCTATAGATTTTAGCGAGTATCAAACTCTCAATACTTCAAGCAAAACTATCATACTAGCATTTTTCGAAGGATCCTCATATGAATACTCAAAATGGGTTAACTGAAATGTAGGTTAGTGACTACAAGAAGGCCATACTAGGAAACATGGTAATGAAGATGCATAAGTGTTCTAAGCATACTTACAGAGATTAAACTTTTAGCTCCTGTATTAACTCGTAACATTATTAAAGTTGAGAAACTTGACCATAGCTAGCAAAAGATGATGTTATTTAACATAGGACGACTAGCAATTCTAATACAAGTGTTTTCTTGATCACTAAATCTAAAGCATTGCCGATACTACATAAAGGTTACTTAATAATAGAGAAAGTATACTTACCTCAAAGAATAAATACTGCAAGTGGATTGAATTTCTCAGCCCAAACAAAACCATGCAAAAAAATAGGAAACAAGATATGTACAACGGAAATCACTTTATGAAAGAGACATATTTCCATAATTTGGCCACATATACAAGGAATGCATGCAAGAAATATAACATGAGCAAGAAAGGCATCAACAAGAGGGAAAAAAATTACTTATCTCAATGTGTACTTCCAGGAAGATTATATGGACTAAAAATCCGTATGCCTATTTTAGAATCAACTGACTCAACTGCATTTTCCAGAGCTGTCTCTGTATTTCCAGGTGATTCATCCTGCTGAATTCCAGCCTCACCACACAAATCCTCATCTTGTTGATTTGGATATAAGCGCCCGACATTTATAGTATCCAAATCTACATTATCACGCCTCTCATGAAAGTCAGAGACTTGACTAACAGTTTCTGAATTGGGAATCATAGAAATAGAATGTGATTCTCCTTCACATTCCCTCACTAACTTCAAGGATAGGGAACTGGAAATTTCCAGAAATGCTGCAGCTTTATTTGTGACAACAATATCTGTACAACCGTCTATTGGTACAGGAAAGTCCCTGGAAGAGTTTTCAGTCACTCTAAAATCAATGTTTCCTGTTGTTGGTGTCCCGTGTTTTGATAATTTGGCAAATCAAAAGACAAGGCAACATTAGAACCAATCTTTAGAGTTACAGGATCTAGTCCTCCTGCTCTCAGAGAGGGATCTCTTAAAGTTTGTTTGCAAAGGTTTATCTTGTGTGCTTAGAATATTGGTTTTAGAATAGTTATTAAGTGCAGGTGTATATTTGTTTGGTTGGATTGAATTGATACAACAGAACATAAAAGGTCTAGGAAAGATATATAGGACAGTAAAATATCTGTTTCATTGGGAAATGGAGTCAAAAGAGGCCATAACATGCTTATCAAAGGATATGGGATATCAAAGGGAAAATCTAACTTGGCCATAGGATCCTTTTGTTTTTGGAATGGAATGAACATTAATGATTTGGAAAGAGAGTTTTAATTCTCAACAAAGGGAATTTGAAAGCACAATTTGAAACAATAAAGAGTTCTTTGATAGACATGGCTAACCATAAAATCTGCAAATCACACCTTTAAGCAAACAATGATTTCAAAACAACTTTCAAAGTAAAATCTAAGATTCGGGGAACACCCTATTTCCTCAAAGATTTTATTCTAAAGGAATTTAGAAAACATATAAGATTTACTGATAATCACAGTCATAGAAGAGGGAACACCTAAAAACATCTATGATCATAATTATAACGACCTTTAAGTCAACTGTTTAAGTGAGAACAAAGGGCAAGATCAAAACAGACCTCTCTGATCCACAATAAGAAAAGAACTTCCAAGGGAGACTTCAATAACAGTTTTTTAAGTGGCAACATACAAGCAGGGAGAACCATAAATCATGCTTAAACCAACTGTTCAAACTATTAAGGAAATAAACAAGCATGAAGACTAAAGAGAAATATTAAAGCCTCTAAAATACTTCAGCAGAAGAAAACATAAAACAATGAAGGATGAACAGGTCTAAGGTGCTTCCAGGAGTCATTTCTTAGCCTAATACTTTCTATCCTACTGTAGTGAGAAATTATGGAACATAATGAAAACAGGGAAAAACATGAAACAGTTCAGAATACTTCACCAACAACCAAGATCATGAATCCAATGATAGAGCCTTCTCAGGAACAAACATTCAACAACATCATCAAGACCTCCAAGACTTCAATTTGTTCTTCAACTTCAAAGGACTATGTATTGATTTCAGAGAGTTTCAATATTACAGCTTGTGATCAAACAACAACCAACCAACAACTTCTCATCTTCTACTGAAGTATTTATAGAAGAATGAGGAGGTGAGACCTAATCAAAAGATCTCTTAGGTCAATTAATACAGATTCAATACTTCTCGGCCTTTGAGGGGCTCGATGAAGAATATTACAGGTGGATTGCTGTATTAACTGCTTACAATTATGAATTAAGCTTGGTGGGAGATTTATTTGAATTTGAGGCTCTGTGTTACATAGGAGTAACTTTGCAGATATTTCTGCATTGATTTCTTTGCAGAAGTAACTCCCTGGCTGCGCTGGAGGCAAATATCTGATTTTCTTCAATAACTTTGGCCTCTGTTTGAAAGGTTTGAGGCAACAGGTGGCTCCTTGGTAGCTGAGGAATCAATTCGCCTCAAAGAAGGCGGTGGAGGCCTTTCTGTCTGCTAAACACTTATGACTTTCCATTAATTGTTTTTTAACCCAGGGAATTAGGCTTTTGATAATCATTCTTAGCCGTAATTTCCCAGATCTATCTTTAATCTTCATCTGCTGTGCTTGGTCTTCAAACTTATACTCTTTTAACTGTTTTTTCGAATAAAACAGTGTCTTGTCGATGTGAAGGGCCGCACAGGCCTTTTTACGTGTTACCAATGCTCATGAAACATTGATAAATCATTGAATAGAGCTCGTGAATGGTTCTTTTTTAATAGCTCGAAGGCGCAGGAAACATCTTTCCCAACCCTCGGCTTTCTGTCATTATACAATGGAAAACCATTAAAACACCTGCAAAACACAAAAACAATTAAGAAATCCTGCGTTTTTAGGTTTAGACTGCTTCAGATGGCGGGGAAAGGAGCGTAGCCGTTGGATGGCATCATCCAACGGTTGGGATTAATCGGCGAAAAAGGAAAAAGGAGAGCGGAGAGAAGAAATAAGGCGGGGTGGTTTTGGACTGCCCGATCCGGACACGTGGACGGTCTGGATTGAATCAGGAGGTCGCAATTGGGGGGCCTCGCGATGCGATTAATCGCATCGCAAATATTTGCGATGGGCATTTTTTTAAATAAAATCGCAATTTGGAAGGGTTGCGATTGCGATGGATCGTATCACAAATATTTGCGATGGGCGCTTTAAATAAAATCGCAATTTGGAAGGGTTGCGATTACGATGGATCGCACCGCAAATATTTGCGATGGGCGCTTTAAATAAAATCGCAATTTGGAAGGGTTGCGATTGCGATGGATCGCATTGCAAATACTTGCGATGGGCGTTTTTAAATAAAATCGCAATTTGGAACAATTGCGATTTGCAATGGATCGCATCGCCGATATTTGCGATGAGCACTTTAAATAAAATTGCAATTTGGAACTATTGCGATTTGCGATGGATCGCATCGCAGATATTTGCGATGAGCACTTTAAATAAAATTGCAATTTGGAAGGGTTGCGATTCAGCGCCGTGAGGGGCTTAGCACATGGTTCCGGGGTGAAGGCATGTGGGGGGAAGTGGTTAGGACTTAGGCCAAAGGGGCTTAAGTCCATAGTAAAGAATTGTATTTTTTATGCATTTTTCATGGTTTTAAATGGATTTTGGAGGCTTCAGAAAAGCTAAAGAATGGGTCTTTAACCTTATAAAAGTGTTTTTTATGAGGGGAAGAAAAGAAATCATGAAAACAAAGGGGATTTTATGGAGAAAAAGGGGAGCAGATGAAGGTTAGTTTTGAGTGAGAGAAGGGGGGAAAATGATGGTTTCTCAGCAGTCTTTTCTATGAAATCAGTAGAATTTTTGAGTATAAAAATGGGAATAGTAAATGAAGACTTCGGACAGAGGCATGAGGGCTTCAAGAGCCAACAATTTTTAGTGATAAAATTTGTTCCTTGGAGGCTCAAAAAGTCTTAGCCACCTTTTGGTATAACAAAATATTATAGGTGGCTAACAATGGCTCCACTTGGGGATGATGCCTTCTTGAAGGCATCAAGAACTTCAGACTTACATTCTCTGGGATGCTGATCAGATTGCCTCATCTATTATGTTCTCTGGGAGGCTGACCTGTGCCTGATCCATTGGGCTGCTTTATTTCACTGGGATGATTTTTCTCTGAAAACATTATATCAGTCATAAAAATAATGGATTTTCATCTACAAGCTTTCTACCTACCCAATCCTACTGATCTAACATTTTTTCTTCCTTAGAGTGCACTTGGATTGGAAAACTCTTTTCACAAAATTTTATTCTTTTGAAAGCAGGAAATCTAATCTATTTCTACTCCTTATTTCTCCATGGACTCAGATTAAACAGTTGAGCCCATATGATTCTCTATCTAATCTACTAATCTGTTAGGATTAAACTGTCCAACAGATTTTTTATTCTCTAAATTCTAAAACATAAATTTAAAAACAGTCAAGTCAAGTTTAAGCTGTTTGACTTGCTGTGATCTATGGCATAAAGACAAGCTGCACATAGACATTTATTTTGCAGAAAAAATAAAACAAAAATTGAAGGCTTAACATCTGAAATTTGAAAACATTTCCTTCCTCTTTTCTACAGCTCTGATTTGACTCTTATTGAGCTGTCTTTCCTTTTTCTCTGGTTTAGATTTTGAGCTAATTAGAACCAGATTTTTACATCTTTTTGACTTTGAAAATAAAACATATTTGAGTCATCTCTCTTTGGAAATTGAGGTTCAGGTTTTGAACATGTTTGAACCTTTCATTTCTATCCTAATCTATCTACTGATAATCCAAGATTAAATAGTTTGGCAAATCGAATTTACTATCCTATCAGCAGAAAATTTAAAACTAATTAGTCAAGATTAGGCTGTTTGACTGACTAGAAGTGTGTTTTGTAGGAGTGGCATTTAAGCTTGCACACTTTCAGATTTGTTTCTCTTTTTGGTATGGGGCTATACCTTTCTTGTTTTGACAATCTGCCCTCTTTTCTTCCTTTCTTTGTTTTTGTATTTTTTATTTTTCTAACTTTGAATGCAATGGTTAGACTATGGTATTTACAATGAAAAAAAATAAAAATGCTTTGAAACTTAAGATTCTTGGTAGAAGTAATGCTTGAGCATCCTGCCATTGACAGGACCTCCATATAGGTCTTCTCCATTCAGTTCTTTCAAGAAGAATGCATTGTGACCCCTCTCAGCATGGATAATATAGGGCCCTTTCCACAAGTTCTCAAATTTGCCATGTTTTCCCTTCTCTTCTTTTCTTGAATCCCACTTAAGAACAACATTTCCAACTTGGAAATTGTTTGCCTTAGTCCTCTTATCAAATAGCTTCTTCATATTTTCTTGGACTAACTGTGTTCTTTCATAGACTTCCTCTCTGGTCTGCTATAAATGGATTGTTTGGTTGATTCTTCTCTGCATATCATTCTCTTCAATCTGCACTTCTTGAAGGAGCTTTATGACTGGCACTCCCAATGAGGTGGGAAAGACTGCATCCATGCCATAGACTAGTTGATAGGGGGACATGTTTATTGATTTCTTTGTAGTTAGCCTATGAGCCCATAAAGCATGAACCAGTTTACTGTGCCATGATTTCTGATTTTGTTCCAAAAGCTTTTTAATGATATTGATGAGGCTCTTGTTGAAAGATTTATATAATTCATTTCCTTGGGGATAGTAAGCAGTGGAATGGCCCAAGGTTATGTGGTATTTGTAATAGAAATCAACCATCTTCTTAGATTTAAAACATCAACATTGTCTGTTATAATTTTTCTAGGACAACCAAATCTGGATAGGATATTTGTTTCAAGGAACTTGATAATGACAGAGTCATTAGCATTCCTGGATGGTATAGCTTCTATCCATTTGTTAAATAAGTCAGTGGCTGTGAGGATCCACTTATGCTGAGCTGAGGAGGATGGATGAATTTCACCAATGAATTCCAATCCCCATTGTTGAAAAGGCGCCTCAACTCTGATAGGATGTAAGGGTAAGGGAAGAAGTTTCCTTTGGCCATCAAAGATTTGACACTTATGGCAAGACATGACCAACTTTTGAGTGTCTGGGAAAAGGGTAGGCCAATAGTAACCAAATCTAAGAATTTTGTTCGCGGTGGCCTTCCAGTAGAGGTGTCCTCCACATTCTCCGTCATGCAATTCATGCATGATTTTTCCTGCATCATCTTCAAGTAAACATTTAAGTGAAATTCCAACAACGTTTTTCCAATATAATACTCCATCTAATATGCAAAAACTCAAAGCCTTTTGTTTCAAGAATCTAGCTTTAGTTTTAGATAAAGAAGGAGGGGCATTTAGATATAAAAGCACATAAATAATGTCAGCATACCAAGAAGAATTTAGAAATGTTTCTTCAATAACATGAGCATCAGATTATTCTATTTCTTCTAACACATCTACCATATTCATGTCTAGTGCTTGAAATTTAGACTCAGCCATAAGTTTTACTAATCCCTACCCCTTAACTAGTTTGGTGGGCCTAATTTCTAAGTCATATTCAAGAATAGTTGCAATCCATTTTCCCCTTTTACCATCGGGGTCTTGACTTAGAATGTCCTTGACAACAGTATGTGGAACAAAAGCAATTATGTGAGAGTGTAAAATATAGACCCTAAAGTCTTTTAATGTTTTCACTAATGCTAAGGCTTGCTTCTCCATGATGTTATATTTGAGAGGAGCACCTCTCAAGGCCCTACTAAAGAAATATATTGGTTTCTCTTGCCCCAAAGCCTTCTTTTGAAGTAAAACTGCAACTATTGTATGTTCAGATACAAAGGAAAAGATATAGAAATGTTTGGTAAAATCTGGACTAATCAGGACTGGTGCTTGAGTAAGAGCTTGTTTGACCAGTTCGAATGATTGTTTAGCTAGTAAATTCCATTTTACACCTACATATTTCTTAAGCATGTTTGTAATGTTTTTTAATAGCTCCGCAAGATTAGGAATAAACGTCCTTAGAAAATTAATCTTTTCGGTGAAAGATTGCAATTATTTGAGGCTCCTTGGATGGCTGATCTGCAATATGCCATCTATCCTTGTAGGGTATATTTTGATTCCTTCTTCCAAAATTATGTGGCCAAGAAGTTTACCTTCTTGGAGACCAAAGAGTGTTTTCTTGGGATTCAATGACAAGCCAAATTTCCTACACTTCTCAAAAACTTTTCTTCGGTGAATCAAATGTTCTTCATCAGTTTTTGAGAAAAGAGTTATGTCATCAAGGTAAATGATTATGAAATAGCCAATGTCTTCAGAAAAGGCTATATCCATGGCCCTTTGGAAGGTGGCCCCTGCATTCATTAACCCAAAAGGCATTTTGACATACATAAAGGTGCCCCAAGGTGTAGTGAAATCAGTTTTGATTTGATCACTTGGGAGCACTAGCACCTGGTTGTAACCCGAGAACCCATCTAAGAGTGATATCCTTTTTGACCCAACTACCCTATGAAGTATATGATCCATTTTGGGCAACGGGTAGTTGTCTTTTAGGGATGCTCTGTTTAGGTTTCTGAAATCGATACAGAGTCTGATCTCCCCTGTCTTTTTCCTAACAGAAACTAAGTTTGATACCCATTCTGAAAACCTAACAGGTACTATAATGCCAGCATCATGCATCTTTTCAATTTCAGCTCTAACTAAAGGTAATAAAAGTGGGTTTATCCTCCTCAGTTTTTGTTTGAAGGGCTTTTGATTTTCTTCAAGGGAATCTTGTGCTGAATGATGTTAGCATCATATGATTTTAGGTCTTTGTATCCCCAAGCAAAAACATCTTTAAACTCTTTGAAGAGCTCTATATACTACAATTTTATGTGAGCTGGGAGAGTGTTGGACAGTTTAATCATCTTGGGTTCTGCTAGGCTGCCTATGTTATGTTCTTATACATCTGTTTCCACAGGCTCCATTCTTGGTTCTTTGGCTACATCATTAAAATGAAAAAGGTGTTCTAAAGGTGTTAGACCCCTTGGAATTTTATCATTTTTGCATTGTAAAAATTCCAAGTCTTCTTGGTCTGTGTTGTCAGTTACCTCTGCCTCAAAAGGATTTTCATAATGATTTATATCAACAGTATATGTTATTTCAGCTTCTGGGATTTCTTCAATATATGGGCAGTTCTGATTACGGCTAGCTTCTGATGTTGGTATGGTGAAATCATTTTCTGACTTTAAGAAATCATATATGTGTTTTTCAGAGTCAAACACCTGCCACTGATCTTCGTTATCAGGCACAGCAGGCCTGTGTTTTACTTTTACACTGAGTTGTTGATATATTTCAGGTGTTTGACAATTGCTGGCATTGAAAGCGAGTTCATTTGCTAGATGATTCAATTCTCTTGGAATGAAAATAAGTTCATATTTTTCAAAGGTTTTCAATAGATCAAGGTCAGCATTTCGATATTCCCTAAGTCTCGGATTTTTAGCTGGGTATTCTCCTTTGATTTGTTTTATGATAAGTTCAGAATCTCCTAAGATTGATATCCTCTGGGCTTTTAATTGTTTAAGAAGTTGTAAGCCTAGGAGAAGTGCTTCATACTCAGCAATATTGTTAGTGCATGGGAAATCCAATTTATATGAGAAGATTTGTTTTGTATTTTGAATCCACACACCTGCTCCTGCACTTGTTTTATTACAAGATCCATCAAAACTTATTTTCCAAAGTATGCCATCCTTATCTCCATTTTCTTGTTGCTGTTGATTGTCAATGTTTTGAATTTGATCAAAGGGAAGATTGGATTGTTGTGGTGAACTGATTGGGTGTATGTTTTCTTTATCTTGCTGGGTAATGTCATATTTGTTATATAAGATAAAGGAATCTAAACTTGATTGAATAGAATAGATTAGAGAATTGTTTGGTCTGTCCATGTTGCTCACCATGTACTTCATGTGAGAATCCCTGTATAGTCTTCTGTTTTGGTTGAAAACAAGGATGGTGGCATAAGACATGTACATTTGAAGGTTTCCCTGAAGTTTGGCTCCCCACGATCTTGATAAGAGCATGCCATACTTAGGGGGAATGTCAGCTACAACTATATCCATAACCAGACTCTTAGCAGGGATTTGAGCTAAAGTAACACATAAATCCTTGATTAAACCCAAACATTTGACTCGGCTCGAGTTAAAAGAATACAGATCTTTGTGTGGTTTAGTAATATCTAAGCCTAAGCTCTCCATTAGCACCTTGGGCATCAGATTGTGTGAAGCTCCCGAATCTAACATGGCATTATGTAAAATTTTCTCATGTATGTTCAAGCTAACATAGAAGGGAGGGAAAACCCCTTCTTGATATTTTCCTTCAACTTCTGGACCAAACAACAGCTTAGGTTTTTCATCTGTCAAGTTTAACATGTTTGTATCACTTCCTAAGTTCAAGGCTTTCAAAACTTGGTTTTTGTACACTTCTTGGGTTACTAGTTCAACCAGGGGGATGGTGACTTTTATTTTGGCAATCTCTCCCTCAAGGCTGAAAGGAATAATTGACTTGTTTGTATTTACATCTGTTTTTTCAATTGAATTCTTTTCAGCAACTTTGATTTGCTGAACCTTGTTTGGAATGGTAATTGGGATAATTTTAATAGGACCACTAGCTGAAGTGCTAGGGTTACTCTGTTCAACATTTGACTGGACACCTTTGCCTTTGTTTGAATCTGGTTTTTTAGTCGAAATGTTGGTTTTTTCTGCTGTCTTTTTGGGCTAATTTTCTGCGTTTTTCTTGACAACAGTGCTAGTGTTCTTATCTTTTGATTTATCTATGTTTCTCTTGCTCCTAAGATCATACTGTTTATGTATCTCCATGATTGCATTTTCAAAACCTAATCTATAGTCATCAGAATATTCATAGGTGTTTGTATTTTGATCAGAAGAGAAAAAATCTTGTTCTTCCTGAGTGAGGAAAACATCATCTCCACTATCTGATCCAATCAAGTTTACATGGGATTCTTCCAACCTTTCCAACTCTCTATCTTCCTCATATTGATCTACATAGTTTTGTTGGAAGGGAGGTCTAATCTGTTGGTCATTTTCGTTCTGTTTGTCTTGATTGTTTTCTCTTCTATAATTCTGATTTCTATTTCGAGGAGCAACTTGGTTTTGATTTGCTTGTGCTTTCTTAATTATACTCATCTCTTTCATCATTTCTTCTAACATCCTCTCCATTTTTGAGCTTGAAGTAGGAGTGGACTCTTCTCTAAAATACACTCTCTTCTCAGTTTTCATTCTTGCTCTCTTCTCCATCAAGTTGAATTCCACAGAAAGAGCACCCTGTTGCATATCTTCCAGAGTTGAAAAATTTCTTTCTCTCAGCTGATAGGTCATGTCAGAGTCAAACCCTTCAGGAAATTTATTTAAAGCTAAGCCCTATGGAGGTTTTAGTTCTGGGGAAAGTGCATTATACACACTATTGAACCTAGTGCAGTAAGCTTGAACACTTTCTCCAGTGTTTCTATGGAGGTTTTTGTAGTCAGAAAGGACTTGGAGAGGGTTTTTGTTTACTTCCCATTTGTTTAGGAACATTTGATGGAAACCTTGGAGATCGTTAATAGTATGGGGGGCTATACCTTTGAACCATTTTCTTACTTCTCCCCCTAAACTCTGAGAAAATAACTTAAGCTTGACAGAATCATCATCGATTTCATTTCTGTCAAAATAGTCATTCATTTTATCTACATGTTGTGATGCGGTTGTAGCATTGTTGGCATCATACAATGGAATTTTGGACTGATAGTCCTGTGGAAGATTAACTAATGGTACAGGAAGGACTAGGGGAGCATACCATGCTGCCATGATAGGTGGTGGGGGATGAATTATAAAAGGGAAAGTGGGTGGAAGTGTAGTGTTTTGGATAGTGGATGAAGGGTGGGCAGAAGTGGATGGACCAGGAATAGATTGTTGAGCTGACCTTGGATGAGAGACACCTAAATTGAGAAGGGAATGTAAATCAGGTGGTGGGGTTTCTCTACTACCAGGTTGTTCACTTTGTTCTGGGGATGAAAGTGAGGACTTAGAATCTATCTAAATTATATCATCAAGCGACCTAGTTCTAAAAGGATTTCTTAAGTCGACTTGTGATTGGTGTAGGGCTGCGAGATTTTCGGGGACTGAATTAGATCTCAAGGGTGATCTGAAAACATTTGAAAATTTTATCTTGGAAGACTTCCTAAGTATACTTTCAGGGTTGTCAACTTCTTCCAGTGGGTTTGGGTCAGGGTAGGCTCTAGTATAAATATTTCTGGGAGCCACTATGCTATGTTTTTTAGACCTGGCTAGAAAGAGAGTTTAACCAAATATGAAAATATTTAAGAGGCTAACTGATCTTTTCAGAAGAAGGAAATTTTTAATCTTAAAACCTTCTAGCTGAGCTTGTATGATGCTATTAAGAATTGGGATCTTCCCAGTGGAGTCTTAAGGTCTATTTTTAGGATTGTGGAGTCGCTAGGTGGAAATTTTTAGCTCCTTTAGAGGTAAAGGTTTTATGGTCCACCACCAAGTTTATTATGAAGCCAAACTGAAATGTTTTGGGTTTTTCTGAGTTTTATGATCTTACAGGTTATGAGAGTGTCCTAAATCTGTCTTAACACTTAGCTAGGGTGTCAAAACGTCTAGAGTTCACTCTTATGGCTTGGTAACTGAATCCTTCAAGGTTTGACAAGGTTTTATAAGAATCCTAAGGGTTACTTAGTTTGTCACTGATTCAAAAGGTCCTATCATGATTACCATTACTTGGTAGTGCTTGAAGAAGGTTACTTATAAGGGATTTCTGGAGTCCTAAGGGGTACTTAGATTGTTACTGACTCAGAAGATCCCACAGTGATCGCCATTATGTTGGTGTCCCGTGTTTTGTTAGTTTGGAAAATCAAAAGACAAGGCAACATCAGAACCAATCTTTAGAGTTACAGGATCTAGTCCTCCTACTCTCAGAGAGGGATCTCTCAAAGTTTGTTTGCAAAGGTTTATCTTGTGTGCTTAGAATATTGGTTTTAGACTAGTTATTAAGTGTATGTGTTTGTTTGTTTGGTTGGATTGAATTGATACAGCAGAACATAAAAGGTCTAGGAAAGATATATAGGAAAGTAAAATATCCGTTTCATTGGGAAATGGAGTCAAAAGAGGTCATAACACGCTTATCAAAGGATATGGGATATCAAAGGGAAAATCTAACTTGGCCACAGGATCCTTTTGTTTTTGGAATGGAATGCACATTAATGATTTGGAAAGAGAGTTTTAATTCTCAACAAAGGGAATTTGAAAGCACAGTTTGAAACAATAAAGAGTTCTTTGATAGACAGGGCTAACCATAAATTCTGCAAATCACACCTTTAAGCAAAAAATGATTTCAAAACAACTTTCAAAGTAAAATCTAAGATTCGGGGAACACCCTATTTCCTCAAAGATTTTATTTTAAAGGACTTTAGAAAACATATAAGATTTACTGATAATCACAGTCATAGAAGAGGGAACACCTAAAAACATCTATGATCATAATTATAATGACCTTTAAGCCAACTGTTTAAGTGAGGACAAAGGCAAGATCAAAATAGACCTCTCTGATTCACTGTAAGCAAAGGACTTCAAAGGGAGACTTCAATAATAGTTTTTAAGTGGCAACAGACAAGCAGGGAGAACCATAAATCATGCTGAAACCAACTGTTCGAACTATTAAGGAAATAAACAAGCATGAAGACTAAAGAGAAAGATTAAAGCCTCTAAAATACTTCAACAGAAGAAAACATAAAATAGTAAGAGATGAAGCATGAGTAAAGTGTCTCGAGTCATTTCTACTTCCAGGAGTCATTTCTTAGCCTAATACTTTCTATCCTACTGTAGTGAGAAAATATGGAACATAATGAAAACAGGGAAAAACATGAAAAAGTTCAGAATACTTCACCAACAGCCAAGCTCATGAATCTAATGATAGAGCCTTCTCAGGAACAAACATGCAACAACATCATCAAGACCTCCAAGACTTTAATTTGTTCTTCAACTTCAAAGGACTATGTATTGATTTCAGAGAGTTTCAATATTACATCTTGTGATCAAACAACAACCAACCAACAACTTCTCATCTTCTACTGAGGTATTTATAGAAGAATGAGGATGTGATACCTAATCAAAATATCTCTTAGGTCAATTAATATAGATTCAAGACTTCTCGGCCTTTGAGGGGCTCGATGAAGAAGATTACAGGTGGATTGCTGTATTAACTGTTTACAATTATGAATTAAGCTCGGTGAGAGCTTTATTTGACTTTGAGGCTCTGTGTTACATAGGAGTAACTCTGCAGATATTTCTGCATTGATTTCTTTGCAGAAGTAACTCCTTGGCTGCGCTGGAGGCAAATATCTGATTTTATTCAATAAATTCTGCCTCTGTTTGAAAGGTTTGAGGTAACAGGTGGCTTCTTGGTAGCTGAGGAATCAATTCGCCTCAAAGAAGGCGGTGGAGGCCTTTCTGTCTGTTAAACACTTATGATTTTCCATTAATTGTGTTTTAACCCAGGTAATTAGGCTTTTGATAATCATTCTTAGCCGTAATTTCCCAGATCTATCTTTAATCTTCATATGCTATGCTTGGTCTTCAAACTTATACTCTTTTAACTGTTTTTTCGAATAAAATAGTGTCTTGTCGATGTGCAGGGCCACACGGGCCTCTTTACGTGTTACCAATGCTCATGAAACATTGATAAATCATTGAATAGAGCCCGTGAATGGTTCTTTTTTAATAGTTTTAAGGTGCAGGAAACGTCTTTCCCAACCCTCGACTTTCTGTCATTATACAATGAAAAACCATTAAAACACCTGCAAAACACAAAAGCAATTAAGAAATCCTGCGTTTTTAGGTTTAGACTGCTTCAGATGGCGGGGAAAGGAGCGTATCTGTTGGATGGCATCATCCAACGGTTGGGATTAATCGTCGAAAAAGGAAAAATGAGAGCGGGGAGAAGAAATAAGGCGGGGTGGTTTTGGACCGTCCGATCCGGACACGTGGACGGTCTGGATTGAATCAAGAGGTCGCAATTGGGGGGTCTCGCGATGCGATTAATCGCATCGCAAATATTTGCGATGGGCATTTTTAAAATAAAATCGCAATTTGGAAGGGTTTCGATTGCGATGGATCGCATCGTAAATATTTGCGATGGGCGCTTTAAATAAAATCGCAATTTGGAAGGGTTACGATTGCGATGGATCACATCGCAAATATTTGCGATGGGAGCTTTAAATAAAATTGCAATTTGGAAGGGTTGCGATTGCGATGGATTGCATCAAAAATATTTGCGATGGGCGTTTTTAAATAAAATTGCAATTTGGAACGATTGCGATTTGCGATGGATCGCATCGCCGATATTTGTGATGAGCACTTTAAATAAAATCATAATTTGGAACGATTGCGATTTGTGATGGATCGCATTGTAGATATTTGCGATGAGCACTTTAAATAAAATCGCAATTTGGAAGGGTTGCGATTCACTGCCATGAGGGGCTTAGCACATGGTTCCGGGGTGAAGGCATGTGGGGGGAAGTGGTTAGGACTTAGGCCAAAGGGGCTTAAGTCCATAGTAAAGACTTGTATTTTTTATGCATTTTTCATGGTTTTCAATGGATTTTGGAGGCTTCGGAAAAGCTAAAGAATGGGTCTTTAACCTTATAAAAGTGTTTTTTATGAGGGGAAGAAAAGAAATCATGAAAACAAAGGGGATTTTATGGAGAAAAAGGGGAGCAGATGAAGGTTAGTTTTGAGTGAGATAAGGGGGGAAAATGATGGTTTCTCAGCAGTCTTTTCTATGAAATAAGCATAATTTCTAAGTATAAAAATGGGAATAGTAAATGAAGACTTCGGACAGAGGCATGAGGCCTTCAAGGAGTCTTCAAGAGCCAACAATTTTTAGTGATAAAATTTGTTCCTTGGAGGCTCAAAAAGTCTTAGCCACCTTTTGGTATAACAAAATATTATAGGTGGCTAACACCTGTGTGTCTATTTGACATTGTCTTGTGCTCTTCCATATTCAATATTGAAATATTTCGTTTTATAAGGGAAGGGACATTGTTAACTTGCAACGGACCTACAATGTTAGCCTGCTCTTCTGGCAAGACTACTGCATCAACAGGATCCACAGGTGCTTTTGAGACACGCATTGAATTAATGCCATAAGTAAGCTCTTATGGAGAAACTATGGTATTAAGATTTGATTCTTCTGAGAAGCCTCTCAGATCATGATCATCCACCAGTTTTGGGTCAGTGACACCATCTTCAGGTTCTACTGAAAACACTCTAGTATTAACATCATCCAAAGGATGTTCTGAACAACCTTTGGAATTGGTATTGCATCCCAGTACCAAATAATTTGCATCCTTTACATTCACCATTGGTTCTTTCACATCAAAAATTGGGTGGTTTTGACTTGAACTGATAGATTTATTTATTTTTGCATCATCTTGAAGAACCATATAAAGGTTTTGAAGAACAATTCCTTTGAAGAACCATATAAGGAAAGATCATCAAGAAGGAAGGATGGCTTTATTTTTCAAGATTGGTCTACGTTATAGGCTTTCTTTTTCAAGATTGGTCACATTCAGAACCATTTCTCCTAAAAATTCTCTACTTTCTTGGTATTAATTGTAGGCTTAATATGAAATTTTCTGTATTTGTAAGGTAAAAATGTAACTGTTGAATATTAAGCACAGGTGATGAATTTTACGACAAGACCAAATTCTCAAATGCATAACAGTGATATATTTCCCTATTGCTACATTGGAGTACTTCTAATTTAAGGCACTGGATATTGAACTTGAAAGCTAAATTTGTCATACATTCCTTCATGTCAGCGTATTTATCATCTAGGAGGAATATATGTAAAGTTTGGAAGGCAATATGGTAATACAAATATATAGGATATCTTGTAAATTAACAATGGGTGTAGAAATCCAAACTGAATTCTGGTTATCCATGATCTGTTATACACTAGTATGATTATGATCCATGCTTACAATGACTGCTCACCTCAAAACCTAATTGACAAAAATGCATTTATCATCCCCATTAAAGAACCTCATTGCTTACTCCTCTTACCCATTTATCTCACACCTCCATTCATCTATATGAATGGGATCCAGCCACGTTGAGCCAACATTACTGGTTAAACAAGCAAGGAAGTAGTTACTGGACAAAGCTTTACCCCTTATTATCACTTTGCAGTTCTATGACAATTTTCCCTAGACAAAGCTTTACCCCTTATTATCACTTTTCAGTTCTATGACAATTTTCCCTGTATAAAAAAGGAGAACCTAACTCTTTCTTGCATACATAAAAAGATATCAATTGATTGCTAGGCATTGATTGATATCCAAATCAGCGATAAATCCACAATCACAGCAAAACCCATCTTGGAAGCCTTGAAAGTTCATTATAGAAGAAAACATAACAAAATAACGTTAAAAATGGAGGAACCTTTTGGGGCTGTTGCTTCTTTAAGGAAACCGATGAGTTACAGAGATCGATATTTGTGTATAGTAACAATATCATGGCTAGTTGCCTTTGTGACCTATTATTCTCCACATAATGTTCACAAAAGCGATGATTGTAGCTAAACTAATTGTCTTCTCCAACTACCCTGGGATGGCCACATTACTTCCCCAATGGCCATCCTTAACCCGATGGTAGATTCATGTCATCACAAAGCCCAGTCACAAAGTCACTTTGTGGCTGGCCCTCCGAGGACCCATCTCTACAATTGGGTTAAGGATGGGGCATTCCCCAACAAGGTTCAACTCTTACAACTGATTCATAAAAAATGTATTCCTTGCAAATTTATTATGCAACAATGTAGTTGAGGGCTAACTTCACATACTAAACATCATTGTAATAAAAGATGGGAAATAATATGTTGCCTAGTACCAAGTTTGTAGAAGAAAGTGCAAATATACAAGACTCTTTAACCATGGAGAAAATTCATTGCAACTGCATTACTCTATATTGATTTTGTTAAGGTCTCTCTCATATTAGATGCAATACATGTCAAATAAACATCATAGTATGCCATAGGTATCCATTGAGATAACTGTAGAAACAAGTTTCAACTACTTTAGAGGAAGAATCACATCAAACTGAAACTTCTGACATGGAAACTATTGAGTTATTTTGTTCTAGTAGGAGATTTTTTCTTGCAGAAACCAAATTATGGCCCGATGTATTTAACAAAAGGTATTACTGAACATACAAATTTATTTCTGGACCTTGACTGTGTTTATAAGAGATTGAAAGTAAATAAGAAATAAAGTGTATAAACATGTGTACAAGAAGAGAAGTGGTCAAAGAAATAGTCAAAACACCAACAAATAGCCCTAAATCAAAAGGAATGCCTCAGGCATCTCTAACTTGGGTATAGCTGAAGTGTAATGAAATGAAGGAACAAAATCCAAAAATAAAGAGATTGAAAAAAGCACAGTATTAAACATCTGAAATCAAATTTCGAAGAAATATCCACAGATAAGTATAGTCCCAGCCCATATTCAGTTATAACTGGTATTAATGTTATATACGTTCAAGGATCAAGCACTGCTACAGGTATAATCTTAGCCGAAATAAAGTTAGCACTAAACCGTCCTGAGAACGACAATAGACAACAATGTCAACTCGCAGCCCTAGTTTCGTACCTTGCACTAGTTAACTGGTATTAATGTTATATAAGTTCAAGGCTCAAGCACTGCTACAGGGATAATCTTAGCCCAAATGAAGTTAGCACTAAACCGTCTTGAGAATGACAATAGACAGCAGTGTCAACTCTTAGCCCTAGTTTCGTACCTTCATGTGTTGATTTCTTTATAGAATATTGTAACAATCCGTCTGAGAATGTTGACAAGTTGACGACAACAAAACTGAAAGTCGGCCCCTAAGGAGAGCTGGTATTTTCTCGTCGCTCTGTCAGCATTTCTCTGCTAAAACCCGTTCTCTTCCTCCACGTGGTCTTCCCCAAATTCTTTGGGTTTTTTTATCAAATTCGAGGAATTTGATAAATAAACATGTTCAACAGCCTTTGAAAATTAAAATATATCTCTTGGGCTTTATATTCCGCCGCTAAACCTTATAACCAAGGGTTTAATCCTTCGAACTTTATATATGACTTTGTAATAAACCTTTTGCTCCGGGGCCCACATCTATAATCAATAGCCCAATCAAATACACGCACCGTACCTTGGTTATCCTTCTTAAAACTTCCGAACGCGATCACCGCTCGATGGATTCCTCCCAGATCGACGACGTTCAACGATATCGCACGACCTCCCTAGTCAAACATTAACGTGCAATGGCAATGCGAAAAGGCGGTTTTTGGAATCCCGTTGTACGCCACGTGTCCACTGCTATATGGAATCGCACCCAAATGGAAAATACCACTCATCTCCGCAAAATCAGTGCGATATGGCAGTCCGGTTTCGCTAATCCGCTCATGGGTTGGGAACAGTGATTGACCACGGTTAATCGCCTTCCCTCCTATGCTCCCCATTTGTTAACTCAGGTCAGGCCTCGGGTCAGGATTCCGATAGCAAAACAATTCTATCTCTGCGTAAGCGGGGTTTGCACTATCATTAAACAGAGTTCGACGACCACTATCATACACGGACCTCTACTACAATGGAAGTTGCCATTATTCCGACAATTCAAGAATACCAATGGACAGAGAGATGCAGAGATTGTACAACAACTTAATTCAACAGTTATACATGGGACAACGTTCAATCACCTCTCAATTAAACAAATTATTCACAAAAATCGATTCAAGACACTCAATAGCCAACGAGCACTGAAATTTATTCAACCGGAGGTCATTGTTCAAAACACAGATTTTATTGCAGAAATCTCTCCTTCAATACATCCGAGGGATACAATTTATATACATTACAATGTGTCTCTTCGGTTCCTTGGTGAGGACTGGAAAATCAAAGGCCTAATTACAATTTATTCAAATAACTGAAATATGACAGATGGACTGAACTGAACTATTCGACTTCTGTAAATTCTAACTAGTCTAAATGAAACAGGCAGCTGAGGTATTGACACCTAGCTGTTACAATTCAATGATTTTGAACCCTCCTAGCCACAACATGTGGACAAAACCTCCTACATTGCTGGCTAGTGTCTAATGCCCCTGCATGAGACTCCCGAGGGCAATTTTCTTCATGGACTCGTGTCCATGAGCTCTTCCACTGATTTTGCTATCTTCTGCAACATTCCTTCAGTCATCCAAGTGGCATATTCCTCTGGATTATCCTTCCATTTAATTAAGTACTGAAAGTACTCTTGTCCTTTGGTCTTCCTGAACACTCCTTTGTCCAGTATCTTCTCTGGTTGCAATGGTTGTGCTGGAGGTAGCTGCTTTTCCCACTCAATTTGTTCCTTGTTTGCTGATCTTTCTTCTGCACCATCATCTTCATACTTGTACAAATCTGCAACATTAAAAATGGGAGATATTCCAACATCAGGTGGCAATTCAATCTCATAAGCATTTGTAGAAAACTTTCTAAGTATCTTGCATGGCCCAATCTTTTTGAACTTCAGTTTGTTATACTGCTTCTTTGGGAATCTCTCCTTTCTCAAGTGTGCCAAAACCAGATCTCCTACTTCAAAATGGACTTCTTTTCTGCTCAAGTCTGCTCTGCTTTTGTATATGATGCTGCTGCCTTGTAGCTGCTGTTTCACTTGTTCATGTATGGCCTGGACCTCTGAAGCAAATTCTTCACCATCTGCGCTCCTTAGCTCTACCCTTCCCAGATTTCTTAACTCTGATATTCCTCTGGGGTGCATTCCATAGAAAATATGGAATGGGCTCTGCCCTATGATTCTGTTTGGTGAGTCATTATATGCATATTCTGCCTGGGGAAAAATATGATCCCACTGCTTGGGATGCTCTCCTGCAAGACTTCTCAACAAATTTCCCAGACTCCTATTCACTACCTCAGTTTGTCCATCAGTCTGGGGATGATAAGCTGAGCTGAAACTCAGTTTGGTACCAAGTTTCTTCCACAGTTTCCTCCAAAAATGACCCACAAATCTGGTGTCTCTGTCTGAAACAATACTCTTGGGCAACCCATGCAATCTAACAACTTCTTTGAAAAACAAGTTAGCAACATGGGTGGCATCACTAGTTTTATAACATGGAATAAAATGTGCCATTTTGGAGAATCTGTCCACCAAAACAAAGATTGCATCATTCCCTCTCTGAGTCTTGGGCAATCCTAGAACAAAATCCATACTCACCATGTACCAAGGCCTGTCTGGAATAGGCAAGGGAGTGTACAATCCTGCATTCTGGCTTCTTCCTTTGGCATATAGATAGATTTTGCAATTTTTCACAAAATCTTCCACTTCTGTTCTCATCTTAGGCCAATAATAAAAGTGACTCAGCTGCTCATAAGTTTTATCAGTACCAAAGTGTCCAGCAAGTCCCCCACTATGCTTCTCCTTAATCAAGTTTTCTCTCATGGAACATTTTGGTACACACAGTTGGTTTCTTTTGAATAGTAAGTCCTCCTGCAAGAAATAATCCAGCCACTGGCTTCTATCTGTTAGAACAGGATTACAACATGCCTCAAATGCTTCCTTAAAATCAGAATCTATTTTATAGAATTCTTTGAGAAAATAAAATCCTACAACTTCAAAATTAGTTTCTTGAACAAGCATGTGCCTCCTACTCAAAGCATCAACTACTTTATTTGCTTGGCCACTTATGTGTTTCAAAACAAAGTTAAAACCTTGGAGATACTCAACCCATTTGGCATGCTTCTGATTCAACTTGGGCTGCTGTACAATATACTGCAAAGCATGATTATCAGAATACAATACAAATTCCCTGGACATCAAATAATGTCTCCACTTTTTCAATGCCTGAACAATTGCATAGAATTCCTTCTCATAAGAGGAATACTTTCTTCTGGTGTCATTTAGCTTCTCACTGAAATAGGCTACAGGCCTATCATCCCGACTCAACACAACTCCAATGGCCTCCCCACTGGCATCACACTTCACTTGAAATGGTTTAGTAAAGTCAGGCAGAATCAAAACAGGCTTTTCAATTATCTTTTGCTTCAAATGTTTAAAGTTTCTTTCTGCTTCAGCAGTCCACTTAAATGGATGTTTGCTCTTTTTTATTGTCTCAATTATGGGTGCATTAATATTACTAAAGTTTCTTATAAACTTTCTGTAAAAACTAGCAAGTCCATGGAAAATTCTTACCTCAAAAACATTTATGGGTGAAGGCCACTCCACAATTGCCTTAACCTTTTCTGGGTCCATCTTCAATCCTTCTGCAGAAACAAAAAAGCCCAAATACACCAACTCTTCTTTCATGAATGAGCATTTCTTTAATTTTATCAGCAGTTTCTCTTGGTGCAGCTTCTTCAAGACATAATTAAGATGCCTTAAATGTTCTTCTTTAGTTTTGCTGAAAACTAATATATCATCCAGATACACTATCAAAAATTTACAAATGAATTTTTTCAATACTTCATTCATAAGTCTCATGAAAGTGCTAGGTGCATTTGACAACCCAAAAGGCATTACCATCCATTCATACAGTCCTTCATTCATTTTAAAGGCAATTTTCCACTCATCACCCTCTCTTATTCTGATATGATGGTATCCACTTTTCAAATCTATCTTTGAAAAATATTTAGCACCACTCAAACAGTCCATCAAATCCTCAACTCTGGGCAAAAGGAATCTGTACCTGATTGTGATCTTATTAATTGCTCTGGAATCAGTACACATCCTCCAGCCGCCATCTTTCTTTGGGCTCAATACTGCTGGTACTGCACATGGACTCAAACTTTCTCTAACCAGTCCCTTGTCCACCAATTCCTCTACTTGTCTCCTGATTTCCTCATTTTCTGTGGGAGTAATTTTGTAGGCTGCCTTATTTAGCAGATTTGAACCAGGGATAAAATATATCTGATGGCTGATCTTTCTCATAGGTGGCAGCTCATCAGGTAAATCATCCACAATAATGTCACAATAATTGTCTAACATCTCTTGGATTTCTACTGGCAAATCATAAATATTTGTAGAAGTAATAACTACCTTATGTTTTCAAACTAAAGCAAAACTTACCTCTTCTTTTTCTGTCTACTGCATATATTCCTTCCCGCTCAGCAACAAGGTCTTTGGATCAATCACTTTGCTGGATGGCTCTCCTTCTTCCATGGGTATCAATGTATGGTGTACCACATCTTTGAAGAACTTGTAAGTGTTCTTCTTGCCATCATGCACTGCTGCTCTGTCAAACTGCCAAGGTCTACCCAACAGTATGTGACACACATCCATGGGAATTACATCACACATGACCTTATCTTTGTATTTTCCCATTTGCACCTCTCTCTCACACTGTTCCTTTACAACCAGCTGGTGCCCTTTATGCAGCCAGGACACCCTGTAGGGAGTTGGATGCTCCCTTTTCTTCAGCTTCAACTTCTCTATCACCTCAGTGGAAACTAGATTGTCTGTGCTGCCATATCAATGACTAGTTGGCAACATTTCCCTTGGACTTTGCATATGCTCCTAAAAAAATTCTTCCTTTGTGTAGGCTCAGTGACCTCTTTGGCTTGCTTCAACATGACCTTATTAACCACCAAGGACTCTCCCCTCTCTGGTAGAATTTATTCTTCAATTTCTGCCTCTTCTCCAGCCTGGGCAACAACAACATTTCTTGGACTAGCACCCACATTCTCTGGACACTCATAGTGCTTATGTCCCACTTGCTGACATCTATAACACATCAATTCTCTACCTCTGCCTCCTCTTCCTTTTCCTCTATAAGAACCCCTTCTGCCCCTTGCATCATCCTCTGTAGATGCATTCTGAGGTGAGCTACTGTTAGCTCCATCCCTGGGTGCAGTAGGCTTTCCTCTACCACCCCGACTTCCCTTTCCATGGAAAGTACCTCTCTTCTTGGCAGACTGCTTCCTCAGGAGTTTCTCCTTTGCTTTCAAGGCCATCTGATAGGCCTCTTCCACTGTCTTAGGAGACAGAAGACCAATCTCATCTTGGATCTCCAGCTTGAGACCATTCACATATCTAGAAGTCTTCTTTGGCGTGTCTTGAAATTGCCCAGCTCTTATGCTTACTCTATAGAATTCCTTTGTGTATTCCTGTATTGTCAGCAACCTCTGTCTTAGGTTCTGCATTTTCCTAAACAATGTCAGCTGATAATCACTAGGCAATAATTTACCTTTTAATTTAGCCATCATTCTGGTCCAGCTCTTGATAGGCTGCTTTCCAACTCTCCTCCTTTCTGCCTGCACTCCATCCCACCAGAGTGCAGCATGTCCTTTCAGCTTTGTCACTGCAAACTTGACCTTTTTATCTTCGCTTATTTCTTCATAGTCGAAGCACTTGTTCATTTCATTAATCCAGTCCACCAGCTCCTCTGGATTCCGTCCTCTTGCAAAATTTGATACTTCAATCTTGGGCTTAACTGCAGACCCCAGAACAGTTCTGAGGAGCCTCAAGTTAGGAGGAATCTCAAGATTTTATTTCGCTTCTTCTATTTCAGGTTCACTGATGTATTCAGGATCTCTGGGCTGTCTTCGCTCCATGGCATCCATTATGGCCTCGGCCCTCTACAAAATCCCCAACACTTCTGCATTGGCAACGGGTCCGCCTCTCCTTATGCCAGGACCTCTACCAACTCGGATTGCCATGTCAGCTCTCTGAAAAAACAACTTGAAAACAATAGCTCCGATACCACAAATGACGGCAACAAAACTGAAATTCGACCCCTAAGGAGAGCTGGTATTTTCTCGTCGCTCTGTCAGCATTTCTCTGTTAAAACCCCGTTCTCTTCCTCCACGAGGTCTTCCCCAAATTCTTTGGGTTTGTTTATCAAATTCGAGGAATTTGATAAATAAACATGTTCAATAGCCTTTGAAAATTAAAATATATCTCTCGGGCTTTATATTCCGCCACTAAACCTTATAACCAAGGGTTTAATCCTTCGAACTTTATATATGACTTTGTAATAAACCTTTGGCTTCGGGGCCCACATCTATAATCAATAGCCCAATCAAATACACGCACCGTACCTTGGTTATCCTTTTTAAAACTTCCGAACGCGATCACCGCTCGATGGCTTCCTCCCAGATCGACGACGTTCAACGATATCGCACGACCTCCCTGGTCAAACATTAACGTGCAATGGCAATGCGAAAAGGCGGTTTTTGGAATCCCGTTATACGCCACGTGTCCACTGCTCTATGGAATCGCACCCAAATGGAAAATACCACTCATCTCCGCAAAAGCAGTGCGATATGGCAGTCCGGTTTCGCTAATCCGCTCATGGGTTGGGAACAGTGATTGACCACGGTTAATCGCCTTCCCTCCTATGCTCCCCGTTTGTTAACTCAGGTCAGGCCTCGGGTCAGGATTCCGATAGAAAAACAATTCTATCTCTGCGTAAGCGGGGTTTGCACTATCATTAAACAGAGTTCGACGACCACTGTCATACATGGACCTCTACTACAACGGAAGTTGCCATTATTCCGACAATTCAAGAGAACCAATGGACATAGAGATGCAGAGATTGTACAACAACTTAATTCAACAATTATACACGGGACATCGTTCAATCGCCTCTCAATTAAACAAATTCTTCACAAAAATCAATTCAAGACACTCAATAGCCAATGAGCACTGAAATTTATTCAACTGGAGGCAATTGTTCAACACACAGATTTTATTGTAGAAATCTCTCCTTCAATATATCCGAGGGATACAATTTATATACATTACAATGTGTCTCTTCGGTTCCTCGGTGAGGACCGGAAAATCAAAGGCCTAATTAGAATTTATTCAAATAACTGAAATATGACAGATGGACTGAACTGAACTATTCGACTTCCACAAATTCTAACTAATCTAAATGAAACAGGCAGCTGAGGTATTAACACCTAGCTGTTACAATTCAATGATTTTGAACCCTCCTAGCCACAACATATGGACAAAACCTCCTACATTGTTGGCTAGTGTCTAATGCCCCTGCATCACAAGTGCACTAAGATTGCAAGCAAATGTCACAACAACATTGTTAGGCTTTTCAGATAGACAGGATTGAAACATGTGTAAATTTTGAGAGCTAGGAATTTGCTACTCCTACCATATATAATCCCAACTAAAATGTCTCTGATCCTGTAACTACAACATTGGAGATCATTCCATTCACTTCATTTTAATGGTAATGCTTAGCAGATACTTAAACCCTAGATGCTCAGCTTAATTTGGGAATCCTTCTCTGTTTTTGCTATGTGTCTCTCTGCTTTCCAAAAAAAATTTCTTGGAGTTTGTCCATTATTCACCGTTTGCTTGGCCATCTTGACCTGAACAAAGGAATTATCTGTACCATCAACATCCATGTCGAGGTAGAAAGTAATATAATGGTCATGGATGACACCAATTGTATTCTGAGCAAGAAAAGTCCCATGAATCTCATCCTCGGATCTGATCTGGTTGAAATTCTCATATTTTGTACCTTTGATCACCAAGATCCCACTTAGTCCAACCTGTGTGCCAAATAAAATTGTCAAAAGCTTAGCCCTTCTAATCTGCACTTGAGTAAAAATAACTTGACAAGTTGCTTTCTCAAGGAAATATTTCAGAGTTTCCTACCTTAATTTGGATAAAGCCATCAGTCTGAAATTCCCAATCCACAACATAATAATAGTTTGCAATAGATGCTGCCATGCGGGCTACTAAGGTAACCTTTGGTCTGAATTCTCGAATTTTTCACACAATAGATTTCACAAATTAGAAATACAAACAATATGCCAGTGCAAACAGAAGCAAGAAACTTTTTCAAGGTTTATACATGTGCCAAGGAAACAATATACCAGTGCAAACAAAAATATCATATTTTTTTCTACGTTTATACAAGTGCCAAGCAAACATCTAACTGCCAAGGAGAATGTCAATGAGTACCAAGCAACGACTTAATCTTACCCACCAAGGAAAGAATATACTAGTGCAAACAAAAGCATCAATTTTTTTCAACGTTTATACAAGTGCCAAGCACACATCTAAATGCGAAGGAGCTTGTCACTGAGTACCAAGCAACGAACTAATTTTACCCATCCTAACTTCGTTTATGGAGATTAGAAGGAGATATATGGACAACCAAGCATGAGATGTATTCATATTAAGTCTAGTCTTTATAAGAACATTTATTACCTCCATAAGATGCACCAGGACCTATACTCAGAGAAATCCAGTTCAACCTTTGCTTGAGAAGGCAAATGAACCCAAGTCCTAACAAAAAGCACTAGCAACAAAGATCCCGTGAGATTAAACATGAATTTAAGGTATGTTGTGAAATCCATGGCTTATAGGCTAACAAGTGACACTGCAGAAATTTGCTGAATCTCTGTACCTATGCAATTATATTGGGTTTCTGGGCTTCTAGGGCTAATTAACTAAACTAATTGCTCTAGGGCTTGCTATTTGGGATGGTATCTGCCATACCCTCGCTCAGCCAACAAGAATATCAGCGAGCCTATGCACATCCAAGGACCAACATTCAACTTCCACGCCCCTTCCAAGCCCCAACCAGCCCGGCGAACTAGTGAAAAAATGGGGCAAATCACTCCAACCCCTCCCTCCGACCCTGTAAATCCAGGCGAATGCCATTGAAATATACTCCAACCAAAGAAAATAGAGGGCGAATACCATTGTTTCAGTTTTATGCACATTTTTTTTGGTGGGATAATATATAATAATTAATTATTTTTGAAATAATTATTGGGCTAATTTTATAAAACTATAGAAAATGGGTTTTATATAACAAATTTGCCCTATTAAAATTTAAAATCCCTTAAAATTCGCCTTTGGGCTAGAATTCGCCTCTAAAATTTTCAATGCATATAACTTCTAAGGCCCGCTGGAGGAGAAGTAATGTACTCTATCTATAAATTTCATCTACAATAATGCTATTCAAGTCCTGCTTAGATGCTAAGAGGTAATGGAATAGGACAAAGTTCCAGGGACTAATAATGGAATAATACAACCAAGCCAACTAGTACAAAGGAATTTTCAAGATTATAAATCATAATATTCAGTTTGTCAAAAAAAGGAATTTGTCAGGAAAGGAATGTGTCTCAGAATGACACTAGGGTTTAAAATGTGCATCAATTATTTCTACTTTGTATCAATTCATTGGTTGATGATTGTTATCCTACAGTTCTTGAAAATAGCTAAATTGTTTTGGAAAATTGTCTTGATATAGACAAATTTGGTGTAGAGATGCTATTTCATTTTTTATGTGTCATTGTGGCATGAAACTAATTGAGGTTCAAAGGGTTGAACTCTGTATATAAATATGATGGATAAATTATTACTCCATTTTAAGTTACTTCCTGATTTGTTGTTGAGGCTGTACTGTTTGTGTACTCAACATTACCACCAAGGATTCTGAATCAGAGTGAAACTGGCTTGGACCAACCAGGCTATAGTGAGACCACACATAGCTAAACATACATATCTAAGCAACATGGATTTACATTTGAGCCCTTAGCTTTGCATGCTAAATGTCTAAAAGACATGGGCATGGAAATATTCTTTGTTGTTTGCAAACTCCTTACAACACAAATAGTTGAATTTCAGGCCTGTCTTTATAGAAATGGCTATATCTTAATGTTAGACCTGACTAGATAATCTTCAAGGGAGATTTCAACCCATTGTTGGTATAGATTAACTTATTGGGAATGAAGTCAGCATGACAGGCTGGCAATTGATATTAGAAAAGCATTAGAGCAGAAGCCACTGGCTGTAGGGAGCTATAAGCTATTGCCTGGGATTGTTTGTTGGGCCTGTGTTATGATGTGTTCGCTTGGGGTATTGATTTTGAGATTGAACTATGAATGGTATTCATGGAATTAAATTTTGTTTATTTGCTAAAATGGAACTCTTGGCAAAGATAATAGTCAAGAACTTGAACATATCCATCTTTGAATGCAGCCTTAGCCATGAAATATGTCACCCTAACATTCTTAAATATCCACAAGGGACTTTTTGATGCTAGCAGTGCAATGTATTTTATTCACTAACCATCCAATAATTTGTCTTCTACAAATTTCTTTATGTGCCTATATCCATGAAAATATTTCAATCCATCAAAAATGACATTTCAGCTGCCTAGAAGAATATAAAATGGATTAGAACTTGTAGTAAAAAATGTTACCATGCTATCATAAATATTTAATTGATTATTTAATCAGTTTCTTCATTCATCATGGCCTTCTCAATCCCATGCCAATAGAATGGGGTACCTCATATGATATATCAAGCCTTACAAATGTGGGCAAATAGTAAATCTTTCCAGTGAAAGTGGTTTAGCAATCAAAATTCTTCAAGCTTATTTCTGGTCAAGGGTTTTCACTCTAATATGCGACGGGGAGGAAGAAATATGTGCCTGCTCCTTATGAAATTTTCTCCATCCCAAGAACTCATTTTTAGAGTTTCAATTCCATGACAAGTTGAAGTGAATATCTCCATAAGTGATTTCTATTTTTACTTTTTTTAATTGTGATGAATAAATGATTGACTGTGTTCATTCTTGGTTGTTCTAAATGTTGTTTCTCGTGAAACACAGATTGCATTAACCCTGCTCAGTGCGGAGTCTTCATTATTATCACCAGCAGACAACTTTCTGATTTTAGACATAAACATAATTACTTCATGATGAATATTAGCTAGCTTCTCTTTCACAACATCAAGCTTCTCAGGCCGCAAAGGCAGTATTATTATTGTGTTTGGAAGCTCACAACCATACACTTCTTGGAGGTCTTTAATGCTCAGCTTTTCATCTATCCACTCTGGAACGATATATCCAATTTTTTTTTCCAGGTGGAGGTATCTCATTAAACCTTATCTTATATCCATTGCTGCATATGTAAGGCTGTTTTGTTATCAAGAAAACACTCTTAAACCCAATCCTTGAACATATAGAAAGGTATAATAGCCATGGCCCAGAGCTCGTAAACCCAGTCTCTGCATATTTTGGAAATATGAAACAAATTTTATCAACAGTCAAGGCTAGAAAACGTTCCCAATCACCACAATTTTATTTTGTTTTCATAACATGCTTAAGCGATACAGTTATGACCCAAAGTTTTCATAGTCAATCTCTGCAAATTTAGAAATGTATAGTGAAGTTTATCTAAACAGTCAGGACTAGAAAGTACTCCCCCTCATCCCAATTCTATTTTCTTTTGTACATATTTCATCTAAATAGCCATGACCGAAAGCTCTTAAACCCAAACTATGCAAATTGAAAAATACTTTACAAATTTTATCTAAATAGCCAGGGCTAGGAAAAGATCCCAATCACATGAGTTCTATTATATTCTCATTAAATATTTTATCTAAATGGCCATAGCCCAAAGCTATTAAAGCGAAACTTCAAAACTGAGAGATGCACTACAAATTCTACCTAAACAGTTGGTTCTAGAAAAAATTTCCCAATTGCCCCCATTCCATCCTTTTTTTCAAAAAATATTTCATCTAAACACCATGACCAAAGCTCCTAAACCCAAATTCCATAAATTTAAAAACACACACCAAATTCTATCTAAAAACACAGGGCTACAAAAAGCTCCCAATAACCGCAATTCTATTATGTTTTTATACCATATTTCATCTAAAAATCCATGAGCCAAAGCAGTTAAAGCAAAACTCTTCAAATTCAGATACCTAGTGCAAATTTTATCTTAAAATACAGGGCTAGAAAAGGCTCCCAATCACCCCAATTTATATTGTTTTCATAACATGTTGCATATGAGCAACCATTCCCCAAAGTTTTTAAACTCGATCTCTGCAAATTTAGAAATAGATATTACATCTATCTAAATAATAGATAGTCAAGGATTGAAAACCCTCCCTATCACCCCAATTTCCTTTTGTTTTATGAGTACAGGTTTTAAGAAATGAATACCTTTCTCGCCAATGTAGCCTCCTTGTCTTCTTCCATTCTTGGTAGATCGTCCAAAGCTACAGAGAGATTATATGTTGCAGTTGGTGATTCCCAATTCATTGTTAAAGACCAGCAAAGTAGTAGAGGCACCCACACCCGTGACATCTCAGTTTGTAATCATGAAAGGGTTTTAAATGTACATAAATTCTTTCTAACTTGTATCAATTCACTGGTTGGTGATAGTTATCCCACGGTTCTTACAAATCGCTAAAATGTGTTAGAAAATTCCCATTTATTTTGGCTTAGCATCAACTTTTGAATTCTGGGCATGGTAGACATGCTGCAAGATGGCTTGTTTTTTGTAGGAATCGCTCAAGAATAGAGGAGAATCAACAAAATCTTTAACAGATTATCACCCACGCCTTCGGCTTTGTCTTCCTCCGTGGAATCTTGAACATACAACCTCTTGAGTTCCTCGTTGCACTGGTATAGAATAATTTTGAAGTGACAGATTCCTTCTGTAAAATGAATTCACCACGATTGAAGGCACCGATAATCCAATTTCTTGAGTTCAACTCACAAATTCCTTTTGTAAAATGAAATCAGCGTGATTGGAGGCACCGAGAATCAAATTTCTTGAGTTCAACCAAGTGTATCAAATCATAGTTGGGATAGCATGGACACGCCCTTCCTCCTCCTTCGTTGGACAAACCCTGCAACACGAGGGAAATAGATGAGGGAAACGAAAAATTTTAATATTCGAAAAAAAAAAAAATCCCATGAACTAGTTTTACTCAAAAGCTAAGGAAAAGGGGTTTTGAGAGAGATTATTGAACACAAAATCTACAAGGATTAGGAAAAGTTGTTTCCTACTAACTTTTTTATTATGGTATGGTGGTGTAAATTTTTCATTAAGTAATGGGTTACAATGGGGTTGGAAAAGATGAGAGTTCAAAGGACTAAATGGCTATGAAGGACACAAAAGCTAAAAAGAAAGTTGAATAAGTTTTGAGGAAGTAGAGATAACTAATGTGTGGTGGTTGAACTTGATGTGAGCAAATGAAGAATGCAATGAGGATTTGCAAAAGTAGATTAACTAGGAAGAGAGTAGTGAAGTGAGGGTGAGAGAGTTGGAGAATTTCAATGGGAAAGGTGAGTTGGTGAGCGGATGGTTGTGAAGCAAAGGGTTGATGATAAAATATAGCTCAATAAAGAGTGGTAGTCAATACACCTCAATGAGGTCTAATGAACACACTAGAGTGAGGTTACAAGAGATATGTGATTCCAAAGTAGCAGGTTCGATGCAATGTAGGATGAGATTGCGAATGAGAAAGAATCAAATGAACTAATAGGAAACCATATCCTAAGGCCAACAGAGGATGAGAACCTAGTAGTGGGCATGGCACTAGATAATAGAAAAGTTGGCCTTATACCAACCCCGCCCCTTATGCTTCTTAAATAAAAATATGTAACACTACACTAGCGTGTTAATAATGGTTCAAGTCCACCTCATAGTCAACTTACTTATGGAGGAACAATAAAAATTAGAGGAAGTAGTCTTAACAATAGTGAAAGCTTGAATATTAAGAGTAACACACTTGGGATTTTTAGTTATTTAGAGCAAAAAAACAAGAGTTTAATGAATTTTAGTACCTATGATGCTTTGAATTATAACCTAGGAGCATGTAAGAGAAATAATATTAGAGTGATGTAATATTTAAAAAATTTAGCCATATGTAAATGCTTTGAAAAAAAAACATAATGATCCACATAACTTGATATAAAAAAAACCTTAAAAATGTCACTTTTAAAATCTCTTATGTAGTTACCTCATGTCATTCGGGTAGATATCACAATTACTTATGTAAGTAATCGTGCGATCATATTTTTCATTCTCTTAAAGGAACTCTTTCTAGACATGCACCCCATCAAGCATAAATCATCCTAACATATGCATTTGAAGTAATATAAATCACCCATAGCCTTGGTGATGGTGTAAGGCTCGTATCAAAATGGTATGAGCTTCTTCTAGGATTTTTTCAATTGCTCTTTATGCAAGTCCAACCATAACTTGTCACCAACCTGAAACTTATGTGGATCCGAATGGATTGTGTATCTACTTGTACTTGGAGTTCGCAACTTTCTATAAAATATCATGAAATCGTTATTGAATTTGTTAGATGCATTCCTCAAAATTGGTTTCATTTCTTACCTCGTTCCAAGTTTGGGAGGTATCTTCATGTGTTATTCCATGAATATAGCTGCATCAATTTGTGTCAATTTTTTGAGACCCAAGCACACCTGAAAAGGCTTATGGGCAATAGAAATATGAAGAGTTATGTCAAATTTCTGTTGAAAATATGGAAGGCTTTCAACATGCATATGTGGATCCTCACAATTGTATACTCTAAGGAAATCTACAATAATCATATCGGGTATTTTTTATTTATCAATCTAGGGATGGAAGGCAGTGGATTTGGTCAAGCTTGATTTCTATCATGGACTAGAGGTTAAACCAGAAAATACTGAGGAACCTACTGTCCCTATCAAGAAATATGGTCTTTGGCAACCTAAAATGAACCAAAATATGCTCGAAGAAGAGCTTATGAGTGGATTTTGTTTTGACAGTCTTCTTACAGGGTGCTGAAATTCCCGTCCAAAGGAAGTGATCAACAACAACAAAAAACACATTCGTTACCATACTTGGTTGAGGGAAAACATTATATAGAGTAGGAAAATGCCTACTATTGAAAAATGCAGCAAGAAAATCTCAATTTGACTTTGTCTTGGTCAAATTGAGAAAAATCGAATTTCCAAATTAACAGACAACTTGGAGGCAGTTAACTGAGGTGACATGGATCTTGTCACTAATTTAGCTTAGTAAATTCGAGTTAGATGATTTGGAGTTTAGTTAAGCATGTGTGATTGCTAATTTGTAGCAATCAAGGTCGGTTATTTCAAGCTTCTTTCAGTTAAACTAGTTCTAAATTTTGGAGGAACTAGTGGAAGATTAGTTGTGTAATGGGACTTCAGTCTAACTCAGTGATCATCTAGTTAACTGATCAATCAACCCAAAATAGCTAGTGCATGCAGAGAATTAATTTTATGTTAAGTAAGGTATGGATTGTGTTGGTTACATCTTGGTGCTAAAAAATATGGTCTTATGGGTGTATTTATTATATGGTGAGCAACATATTATATTTGCTGTGTATGGAAATAATTTTGCTTCTTACACTTATTAGTATGTTGAACTATGTTTGGTTGTTCTTAGATGTTGTAACAATGTATTTAGACACCACCTCTATTTTAGAATACAAGTTTTCCAACATACAAAATCCCGCGATTATCCAACATGGTATAAATATAATGGTTTCAGATGTATCTTGTTGCCTACAAGTCCTATGCAACTTGTAGATGCTCTTAAAAAGTCATATTTTTTTAGTGGATTGGTTCTACGTTTCTAATTGCAAACTAAATCTAGGATCAAATCAGTGGGTCAACATTATGAGTTTTAGGATATATCTTATAAATTTTAATGGGAACAATTATGGAATTTGGGCACAACTACATGCGAACATTGTTGAAGAGTCAAGAGTCATAGGAATTTATGAAAATGGTGGTTCTTATCCAAGGGATAACTGATAAAAAAATTTCATCAACAGGAAGAAGGATGAGGCTTCAAAATTCATAACAACCTCCATCTCAAGGTGGATTCAATTTCATATAATCCGTATCAACTACTCATATAATCCATACTCTTTAGTATATTAAAGAGCTATAAATTGATGCTTCTTTTCCCCTAAGACCCTAAAAACCCTATATTCTCCTTGCAAACCTTAGCCTCTATAATAAAAGCAACAAAACTCCTACATAATTTACAATGTCATGAATTTGATAATTCCACCAATTCAATGACACCCCAAACAATTTTTTAGAAAAAGAAATGCCTAGCTCAAAAGACTCCATGTGTGGAATTGATCACCATAGGCGCACATCAATGATTTTGGAATTTCACAATTAATCGATCCACAGTTTCGTGGCAGCACACTTTCAACCACGCTGAGAGGCTCCATAGGTTACATGGCACCTGGTAATGCAAGCATCTTTATTATTTGATAATACATTTTTTCAGAGAATTTATTGGAAGGACAAATCCCTCCTGAGATTGGGTTAATGAAAAACCTTTCGGTATTGGCTCTCTTAGCTAACTACCTCACAAGAACTGTTCCAGCTTCATTTGGAAATATGAGTAGCTTATTGTGTCTTAACTTGGGCCACAATAGTTTAATTGGTACAATACATGCAAGTTGGAAGGGCATCATTAGAGTTTTCACTTGTTATCATTGGAATATAAATTCTAAAATACAATGTTAAGGCTCCAAATTAAGGATTACATAATTGAGTGCCAATGCATGTTGATGGTAACAGAGTGCCAATGCATTTTGAGGAGTGTTAAGGAGTACTAGGACAACACAAGGGAGCAATAGGTAAAAATACATGGAAGTGAATGAATATGAGGGTGTGTCAGGGAGTGGAAATGAGTGATAGTTGTCATGTCACGGAGGGAGTGAGAAGGTATTCTAAGTATTCACACACCTTATTGACCACTCAATTCCTACCATTCTCACACCATAACAAAAAACCATAAAAATTCCATTCTTAAAATCTATTGTGTAGTTTCCTAATGTCATTCAACTAGAATCTCTCAATTACTTATGTCAGTAATGGTGAGATAATTTTTTAACTCTCTTAAAGGAACTCTTTCTAGACATGCACCCCATCAAACATAAATCGTCGAGTCAAAAAGAATGGAAATGAATGCATAAGAGGGTGTGTTGGGGGTGTCAGCGAGTGTCAGGTGTGGAAATGGGGGAGTGAAGGAATACTAGGGAATGCTATGGCATTTCAAGAAGTGTCAGGGTGTGCTAATATGTGCCAGATAGTGCCAAGGCATGGCAGGCATGCCAAGACATGCCATGTGTTCAGGAGGGAGTGTTAGCAAGTTCTAGGTGTGCTAAGGAGGAAGTGACAAGGTATGTTAGGAAATTCCAAGGCATGATAGAGTGCTAGGAAAGCATGCCAAGTTGCACCAAGTTCCAGGGTGTGCCAATGTGTGCCAAGGAGTGTTATGGAGTGCTAGAGAAACCCAAGGTAGCACTATGTCATAATGCATGGAAATTAATGAATAATAGTGTGTGACAAGAAGTTTCAGCGAGTTCCATGTGTGATAAGGAGGAGTGACAAGGCATGCTTGGCAGTAATAAGGAATGATAGAGTACTAGGGCAGGATGCAACCAAGATGTGCCAACGTGTGCAAGGAAGTGTTAACTAGGAGTGCTAGGGAAACATAAGGGAACAATACATCAAAATGCATGGAAATGAACAAATAAGAGTTTGTGATTGGAAGTGTCAATGACTTCCAGGTGTACTAAGGAGGGATTGACAATGTATGCTAGGTAGTGTTAAAGCATGCTAGAGGCCAGGGAAACATGCCAAGATGTCCTAGGTGTTAGGGTGTACCAACATGTGCCAAGGAGTGTTAAGGAATGATATGGAAAAACAAGGGAGCACTTGGTAAAAATGCATGAAAATGAATGAATACGAGTTTGTGACTGGGATTTTCAATGAGCTCTAGGTGTGCTAAGGAGAGAGTGAAAAGGTATGCTAGGTAGTGCCAATGAATGCTAGAGTGCTAGGGTGGCATGCCAATATGTGCCAGGTGTTAGGGTGTGCCAATGCATGCTAGGGAGTGTTATGGAGTGTTAGGTAAACACAAGGAAGCACTAGATCAAAATGCATGGAAATGAATGAATAAGAGCGTGTGATATGGAGTGTTAATGAGTTCTAGGTGTGTTAATGAGGGAGTGACAAGGTTATATGCTAGGCAATGCCAAGGTATGTTAAACTATCAGGGTGTGTCAGGAAGTGCTACGGTATGTTAGGGAGTGTAAAATCATGTCAAGGAGTGTAGGGGATGCTAACACATGCCACATAATTCCAAGGGATTTAAGACATGTCAAGTGTTATGGCATGTCAAGATGCAAACTATGTTTCTTAGTTGTTTTACGACCACAATTGTATGTGACAAGCCTTGTCTTGGTAACTTTTTAAGTGGGATCAATTGAGATTGGACATGAGTAGTCTAATATGAGTTACATGCAGTTCTTAGGTGAACAAGGCATATGTTGAATTTCCATGACACATGAGAATTTGGGTTTGATCTTAGAATATTTGATGAAAACACATTCAAGTGCCACAACACATCAACTTTCACAATGAAATCTACACACATCAGGGAATCAATTAGTGCACATGAAATTTTAAAAATTTTTCAAACCTTTCTTCATTAAATTACAAAATGTAATAGAATAGGCTAGAGCTCTTGTACCAGGGATGATGGCCCTTTACAATCACAGTGATACAAGGAATACAACTAGGGCTAGGCGTTAGTCCTTTGACAACCAATATACCTTGAACAAGACAACACTTGACTCAATTTTATATGGTGGACACACATAGCCCTTTCAATCCACATGTCTTGAACAAATATGGCAGGTCCTCTTTCCTCCCATTATGAAACTCCTCAATCTGCCTCTATTAATGAACTAAACTCCTTTATGTTACTGAACTCAGCTCAAAAAATTTTCCCTCTATCTACATCTTTTTTCCCTTAAGGTCTACAACACTTAAAGTTTTTGATTAGTTGTTCACAACTCTATTGTGAACAACCCTTTGGTCAACCCACTTTTGCCATACTGCTGCTCCAGGATGAAAAGTCTAGGGATATGGAGTTTTCCCTTCTTCTCAATGATGCAATACTCTACAATACAATGAACTAGGGCTAGTTGGATAGCCCACTTGACTGCTACTTTAGTCCTTCAAATTCTACATTTCCTTAGGCCCAATACACCTACCCTTCTACCAGCCTTGTTTTCCTTCACAAGTACAGGACTTAGAGCTCTTCTTTGACAGTCACCTAACAACCCCCCAATTGTACTTGGACTACCATCAATTTTCCCAACCACAGAATTTTTTTTACTGATTTATTGCCCACAACACTACCCTCGTCTAGCGCTCTTCAAATATGCCACCTAATAGTGATTTTACTCCTTTCAAAATCACTATTCTTGTGTAACAATTTTTTTTTGGTCCAATCTATGAACAAATCTGAACTACTCATCTTATCATCCTTCTAACAATTTGTAAATGACTAAACTAGGGTCACAAATCATCCATTAATATTCCATTGACTAACTCTTTATAGGCTGCTTCAGATCTCTGTCCAAAACTCTATGGACAGTCCAACAAAATCAACTCCTCTTCATGTCAATCCATTCCTCATATGGCACATTTATTCTGCTCCATCTTCTACTCATGTTCCACCTTCCTTTGGATTTTCTATCTCCGCACATACTTCTGCAAACCATCTTCCAAATTTGTGGTATATATTGCAGAGATAAACCTCTCTCTAAGGATCACAACCCCTCTTCTTCTATGCAAATTTGTCACAGTATTAATCACATACCTTATGGATTGAACATGCTAGGAAACCTCCCTAAATAGGGAATTATACTTCTATTCTAATTGCTTTAGAACAAACCATATCCACCCATAGAAAAAAAGAAAACTCTTTCCTCCATAAGAGACTCTGCCTAGCTCATATGGATCCATAGATTCTGGTCATTTCTTTGACTGAATCTTGACCTGAACTTTAGATATCTACGACCCTCAAACTATGGGTAATTCAGTCAATATTACACCTGTTACTACTTCTGTTATGGCCCTAAATTCTAGTGCAAACCCTCCTCCATTTGTGTTGGTATTTATCACAGACCTTACAACCTAGTAACCAACACAAGGTAGGGTCTCAACCCTCTCTACTATTTCATAATTTGATGCAGACTTCACACAGAAACACCACTGAAATCACATGCCCAAATTCTCATGAGTCGCCTCTCTTGAGCTTTATCTACCCTAAGAGAACCAAAAATATTCCATTCTACTTCCTATCTCGAACCCATTAAGGTATGTGACATTCTTGTGAACCCTCACATGATGATCTTACTCTTGGTGGATGATCATGGCCTCCCTTTAGCAACGCTTACTCAGACCTCTAACTATACCTACTTTAGGACTACATCTCTCCTATCCTCCTTGATAAAATGAGCTCCTTCTCACTTGATGTTCTTGCCTTCATACTAAGGCATCCTTAAATAGCATTTCCTAGCTAGGCCTCTGAAGAATGCTCTAGAACTTACAGATTTTATCTACTTAGACCTTAGGAAATATTATTTTTCTGTTTAATTTTATTTTATATTTTAAACCTCATCTCAGGTCCAAAGCCCCTTTGCTTGGGTTATTTTCCCACAAACCATTTTGTGGTCAAAATCACACAAACCCATCTCACTAGGCTTGTGGAGTACCTCCCAAGCTACACAATTTAACAACAAGGACTTAGTCTAGTTGTAGTAATCGTAACTTAGTCAAGCAAGGACTTGGTTGGGTTCCCAAGTTGAAAATTAAGTAAGGGTAGTTGTGAGGGCATGATAACTAGTAAGGGTTAGGGAATGCCAAGGAATGAAAATATGTGCTAACACATGCTGGACAATGTCACTGCATGTTGAGGAGTGTCGAGTTATCACAAGGGATAACTAGTTCAAATTGCATGGAAATGAACAAATAAGAGTGTGTTCCAGGGAGTCTCAGTGAATTCAAGTGTGCCAAGGATGAAGTGTGCTAGAAAAAGTTCATAATAGGATTTGTAAGAGGCTAGCCTATGATTGTGATAAGGGGCTCAAAAAAGAAATTTTAAACAGAGGGATACATTGTGTTGGGAACAACACTATTTTTCCTTTATCTATTATTTTTATATGACATGTGGCACACTTTGGCCGAATTCTCATGTTTTAAACTATTTTAGACAATTCCATATTGTACATTGTTATGTATAAGTTTTGGGGAACTCGACTTGTGTCGGCCTATATCTTGTGTGTCTTGTGTATCCTGTGGTTCTTGCAAACTCTCAATTAATGCTCTATTGTTTATATGAACTAGACATACATGTGAAATATTTCCTATGTAAGCTATGTTTCTTAGTTGTCGTATGGCCATGGCTAGATGTGATCCTTGTCTTGGTAAGTTCTTAAGTGGGAAAAGTTCAGCTTGGACATGACTGGCCTAAGATGTGGTATATGAAGTTCTTAGGTGAACAAGGCACAATCTACTTGTAGTAGCTGCAATTGATCAAGTTGTTACAACTGAAGCAAACTAATGTCACATGAACTGTAGTAGCTAAGGACTTGATTGGGTTCCCAAGTCATGAAAAAATGTAAGGATATTTGTGAGGGCATGAGTGCCAGAGCATCATGAGAATACTGTGCAGACAATTGAGAATGTAAACTAGACTAGAATGTATCAGGGTGCTAAGAAACTTGTGAAAGTATGCAGAAATGAGTGTGACAACCATGCTGGGGACTATCAAGGAAAGTAAAAAAAGAAACAATTAAATAGGAAATGAACATCATAGGGTTAATAAGTCATCAATTTACATTTTCCAAGAGGGGCATGCTATGCACACCAACACTAGGTGGAAATGAGTGTCAAGTGCCAAGTGTTAGTGCATTCTAAGTGCCAAATCATCCTCTGTTACTTCTCTTCTACTTTCCAAAAACTGATCTCAGATAACTTTAATATTAAACCATGCCAAAGTATACTGAGGCATCTTAATGAATGCTATACATTATAATGATCATGGCCTCTTTAGGACTACATGTCTCTTCGCCCCCTTGATCAAATGAGCTCCTTCTCACTTGACGTTATTTCCTTCATCCTAAGGACTCCTTAAATAGTTTTTCCTGGACCTCTTAGGAAACCTCTAGAACTTACGGGTTTTATCCACTTAGACCTTAGGAAATATTAATTTTCCTTTTTAATTTTCTTTTAGATTTTAAACCCCGTCTTGGGTCAAAAATCCCTTTGCTTTGCTTCTATTCCCACAAAGCCTTTTGTTACCAAACTCACAAAAATCCATCTCACTAGGCTTGTGGAGTACCTCCCAAGCTACACAATTCAACAATATAGTCTAGTTGTAGTAACTATAACTTGGTCAAGCTCTTGTAGTCAAGCGAGGGCTTGGTTGGGTTCCCAAGTTAAAAATTAAGTAAGGGTAGTTGTGAGGGCATGATAGCCAGGGAGGGTCAGGGCATGCAAAGGAATGAAAAGGCATGCTAACACATGTTGGACAATTTCAATGCATGCTGAACTAGATTGTTAGGGAGTGTTGGGGCATATCAAGGGATAAATAGGTCAAAATGCATGGAAAGGAACAAATAAGAGTGTGTGCAAGGGAGTGTTAGCGAATTCAAATGTGCTAAGGATGAAGTGTGTTAGGAGAAGTTTAGAATATGATTTACAGGAGGAAAGCCTACGGTTGTTATAAGGGGCTCGAAATAGGAGTTTTATATAAAGGTAGATCACTTTGTGCTAGGCACAACATTGTTTTTCCTTTAGTTATTTTTTTTATATGAGATGTGGCATACTTTGGCTACATGCTTATGTTTTAAACTATTATAGATAATTACATATTGTACATTGTTGTGTATAAGTTTTGGGGCACTCAGCTTGTGTCAGCTTATATCTTGTGTGCCTTTTGAATCTTGTGGTTCTTGCAAACTCTCAGTTAATGTTCTATTGTTTATATGAACTAAACATACATGTGAAATATTGCCTGTGTTAGCTATGTTGCTTAGTTTTTTATAGCCATGGCTAGATCATGTGATCCTTGTCTTGGTAAATAGTTAAGTGGGACAAGTTGAGATTGGACATGAGTGGCATAAGATGAGTTATAGGTAGTTCTTAGGTGAACAAGGCACAATATACTTGTAGTAGGTGCAATTGGTTAAGTTGTTGCAGTTGAAACAGACTAATGTTTTCACATGAACTGCAATAGCCAAGGACTTGATTGGGTTCCCAAGTCATGAAAAAATGTAAAGGCTAGATGTTAGGACATGAGTGCCAAGGCATGCTAGGGAATGCTAATATGTGCCAGATAGTGCGAAGGCATGTCAAACATGATAATATGTGTCAAGTGATAAGGCATGCCAAGATGTGCAAGGGTGTGTCAATGCGTGCTAGGGAGTATTGTCAAGGCAACAAAAGGGAGAAACAAGTTAAACTACAAGGAAATGAACACATAATAGGGTTAATTAGTCATCAATTTACCTTTTCTAAGAGGGGCATGCTAGGCACACCAACACTAGGTGCCAATAGGTGCCAAGTGCAAAGTCTTAGTGCATTCTAAGTGCTAAGTCTTCCTTTGTTGCTTCTCATCTACTTTCCAAAAATTGATCTCAAATAAATTTAATATTAAACCATGCCAAATCATACCAAGGCATCTCAATGCGTTCCATACATGCTAAGACTTTCCAAGCACGAACACGTGCCAAGCGCTAATATGTGTCAGGGACTGTTATGCATGCTATAAAGTGGAATGGCATGTTGAAGAGTGCTAATGCATGTTTAGGAGTGTTAAGGAGTTATAGGACAAAACATTAAGGGATAACTAGGTCAAAATTCATGGAAGTTAATGAATATGAGGAACGTGTGCCATGGACTAGTGTTAATGAGTGCTAGCTGTCATGCCAAGGAGGGAGTGACAAGGTATGTTAAGCATTGGTAAGGCATGCTAGGGAATATCAAGGCATGTAAAGAAGTGCCAAAGTGTGCTAGGGAGTTCCAGGGTGTGCTAATTATATGTTTCAAATAGTGCCACGATATGCCAATACATGCCAGGTGCTAAGGATGTGGAGGGTGCCAGGGTATGTCAATATGTGTCAAGAAGTGTCAAGGAAACAAAAGGAAGAACCAAGCTAAAATTTAAGGAAATGAACACATAAGAGGGTTAATAAGTCAGGACTTTATCTTTTTCAAAAGGGGCATGCTAGTCACACTAATAATAGGTCCCAATACATGCCAAGTGGCATTGTGTGCCAAGTGCTAATGTATGTCAATGCATTCAACCAAGGTTTTTCAAGGCATGCTAGGGACTACATGCATGCCAACACATGCTAGGAGAGTTCCATGTTGTGCTAGCGCATGCCACTGTGTGCTTAGGCATTAGTTTCATGACAAGATGTTCTAGGTAAAAATATGTTCTAAGACATGAGAGGTGCTAAGAAATGTTAGTGTGAGACAAAGAATTAATTTAAGGTGTGCATGGATTGTTGAGGAGTGTTAGGTCTTTCTCATTAATAGAATTGTCAGAGTTTGATTATGTATTAAATAATATATTTCCTACACATACTATTTGAACTTTATCTAAAGGTAATTTGATAGATAATATGTTGGAAATATTGTCATTGATGGCAAAGGAATTGGCAAAGACAGGAGCAACACCTAAACTATCCATAAGACAAAAGAGACAGAGCAGTAGAGTTGAATTAGGGATTTAATACAGTTTTCAAAGGAGATGACAAAAGGGAGAGCTGCTAGGAAGAGACAAGGTAACAGATTGAAGGACAAATTGAATATCTGGCTAAGATTTGTATATGTTAATGAAGAACTGTGTAATTGTGTTAAGTATGAGTAAATCTGGAATATATATGACCTGTGTGATCAATTTCATAATGGGCAGAGGATACCTACGGTGCCCGGAGAAGAATGAAATCATTGTTAGGGATATGTGTATTGACTGATGTAATTCTTGTGTGGAATCCCCTGAATCTCTGTATGAGTCTCTGCGAATGGAGTTAAAAGTGAAACCCTGTTGAGGAATCATGGTGGTAGAATTCGAATTCCAGGATGAGACCTTCTTGTAATGAAGATCTGGCTTAGTTTGATATTTGCAGTCGTGGAAATCTTGGTTGAATATATAGGGTGCTCTCGAGGCATTCAGTGTATCGATTGAAGAACTTAATGGTGGCCGAGATATGATGTTTTTGAACGTACAAGTAGAAGCGGAACTGTGATAGGATAGAACTCCGAAATGGAAGGTTGACATGTTATATATATTATAGCAAAATTGAGGAATGACATTGAATTGTCACGAGTTAATGTTTGTAAGGAAATCCCGTCGGAAGAGAACTACATTTGTTCGTTGGTTATTGGAAATCCTGCCAAAGATAGACCAGAGTTATAGCGCAAACCCAGACTAACCCTTTGGAATCATGAACAAAACCTTGAGCGAAGGGCGGAACCACGAAGGAGGAATAGTGAAGGCGGTTTATGGTTTGCATCGCACTGCCTTCAACGGGCAAGCGGTATTCAAGAGGTGGGGAGTGATTCCATAGAACAGGCGACATGCGTCCCTATACGATTCTACAAAACCACTTTTACTGTGCGCCATCGCACGTTATAGTTCGACCCAGGACGCCTAGCGATATCTTTGAGCGCCGTTGATCTGGGAAGGGGTCATCAGATGGTCGTCATTTGTTGAAGGTGAGCGAAGATTAACACAGGTACGGCGGGCCATCGCACGTTGACGATCGGTATCAGAGGTCGAGCAATATGCATATACGCCATTGATCTGGAAGCTTGCTAATCTAACGGTGATCGGACGCTGGACTTGCATGGAGTTTACCTATGGTACCGTTCGTGTATTTGATTGGCTATTGAATATATTTGTGGGCCCGGGGTCAAAGGTTTACCATATTATTTGGAAGGGTTAAAATGCGAAGGGTTAACTTTAATCCTAAAGTTCTGTTCAAACTTGTAAATATATTTATTTAAATTGATAAATAAAAATTAAAAAGAGATCAAAAAGCCCCGTGGTATAAACTAAAAGGAATAATGTCAGAGGAATACCATTAGCGGTTCGTGGTTTTGACTCATGGTTTTAATAAAGGGAAAACTATATAAGGAGAAGAAAAATAAAGAACGATGTGTGTATTGTAAGGGTGGTGAATAAAAATTTCTAAAAAGAATATCTGTATGGGCGAGCTCTGTTCTTAACTGATAAATCTGAAACTACGATGCACCCATAAATATAATGATGAATCTCTGGTGTGAATGACGGACGAAATCATGAGGAACTGGTGTGAGTATACAGAAAATAAATAAATCTGGTGACTGGCAAGGTATGTCGTATGGAAACTGGTGGATCCAGTATGAAAGTTGATGAAACGTGGTCTGCAGTGGTGCTGAGGGTCGAAGCCTTCAGAAAGGGGGTTGTAGCTCCCTTCTAGTGGTAGCTGGTAAACGAGAGCAGGGGGTAGTAGCTCCCTTCCAGGAGAGGCTGGTAAACAAGAGAAGGTTGAAGCCTTCTGCAGGTGGGTGCCTGCGTGCTAGTATAAGTCTGCACCAGCATATATTGTAAGAATATTTCTCTATAACAATATTGAAGACTGAGATTACAGCAGCGGTGGTTTTCTCCCGAATTGGGTTTCCACCTTAAATCCTGGTGTTCGTATGTGTTGTTTTGTTTTATGGTTTGTTCTGTTATTTCTGTTCATGTTTAATGCTTATCTAATGCAATACTCTAATTAAAGACATAATAAGATTTCTGGACATTCATATTGGATTCAGTACTGTAACATATGGTTTTAAGAGAAAGCAAAGAAAAATTGTTCAGCCCTAAACTTTGATTCACCTCTCGGTATTTTCCCCCTTTAATAAACTTAATAGATATGAATCATGTGTTGACTCATAGGAAAACTCTATTCGACTAGTGATTACTTGAGGGAAATGATACACACTAATTACTTCTTAAAAAATTGACTGATTCTAACCACTATGGACTTGGAAATATCATAAAAAATACTCCACAATAATGGCCTTAAATCGTAATCTTTTGAAAAAAAATATATTAACAGGTATATAGCGTCATCAAAAACTCATTGGAATGATCAATGATGACGAACATTTTTTTACCATCACCAAAAGTAACAAAAAGAGCATTGGTGAGGGTCATTAAAAGTTCATCACTAGAAGTGTCACCAAAGAGAGAATTAGTGATGGGCCTTTAACGACCCTCACCAAAAGTGTCATTGAAAATGGCTTTGGTGACGAACCTTAAAGAACCATCACTATATACACTTACAGTGATGCTTTTTTAAGGACCGTCACCATATGTGACATTGGTGACAGACCTTAAAGGTCTGTCACAAGCATGACCCTCACCAATGTCCTTTTTTCTTGTAGTGAGGACATGCCCCTACCTTGAAATCCAACGTTCGGTGCAGTCTTCTATCCAGTCGCTCCAAAGAGGCTTCTTCAGTAAGTAGAACCTGTAATCAAAGACAGTCAAAAGAATTAAAAGCGGCTGCAACATATAATAACTAAGAACAACTAATCTAACTTAGTGATCAAGGAATCTAAGTATTGAATTATTCAAATAAGCATAAGAACAACTCAATGAGAAAAGGAGATCCATATATATTATCTTGAATGAAAAGAGTAACTTTACAACTTGATGCCTTGATGTCATACAAGTTCCTCCCAGGGTCCTGAACAATCGTTCCTCCTTCAGATTGACAAGCCTTCCTCTCTTTGAACTAGCATGAAGTTATGGACATGAGTGTGTGATCATTATCATACCAATAATAACTAGCGTAGAGAGTATGCTCTCTTGACAATTTATTCCACAATTACCTTCTGCAAGCTACAATCTACCCCTGAGACTGAAACATGAGTTGAATTTATAGCGAAATGGAGGTAGTTTCAGTTCCATAAAGAGGGGGATGGATTCCTCTCATGAAGGGATTTGAGCTCCACAGACCAAGGGATAAAATCCATGAGTGGAGGGATAGAACTCCATGAGTGGAGGGATAAAGCTCGAATTGATCGCGCTTTTAGAAGCTTCCAGTTGGGAGAATATTTGACCAGCTAGGCTTCTAGAAATTACTTTTTCCTTTATTTGACTATTTACAGGGGTCCGCAGGTTTTATAAGCAGAACGTGCGGGATCTGTCGCAGGCTATTGAACAAATATCTGCAGATCTGTAGGAAAGAGCTAGGAAAAGTGTTGAGTTAGACTTTGAAGGGTTTTAATGATATTTTCTCCAATCCCAAGACTTGGTTTAGGAACATTGGGGTTTTTGACTTCTAAGGGAGCATAATATAGGTAGTGATGAACCTATATAGATAGTCAAATGTTATGGTGACAAAATAACGTGTAACAGATTGACCCCTAAAGTGTGAAGTCCGAAGTTGTTCTGAAGAGTGAAGTGCTTTGTCATTCCGAGGATTGGATTGCGGACATACTGGTCGAAAACCTGTAAAAACATTCAATGCAAGAATGTATATATATATATCATCGCTGAGGTAGGCATTCCCATACTCAGATCAAAACTAACTAAATGTTATAGTACATAAATGATTTTAAAATGACATCAATAGTAGACACAGTATGGATGCAGCCATCTATCATAAGTAGTCTACTGTATCATGAATAATAAAAAACCTCGCAGACTGGATGGTGGAAACTAGATCCAGGGTCTTGATTTTCACTTCCTGAACTAGTACGATTCTATCCATGCGATTGATTGTGTCGAAGTCAAACATGGTAGAAACCACTTGATTACCAGTAAATGATGTAAATTTTTATCAAGTGTGAGAGAAACCAACAATAATGAAAATGGCTCTCAAAGTACTCAGTACAATCCATGAAATGTGAATGAATGATTTGCAGTCGAACACTTCATGGAATCATTCGATCGAAGGTCAATGATGCAACTTGTCGTCGAAGGCGAGAAACCTGCCATTATGGCATGCAGATCCCAAGGTATTGATAGGATTCTAGATCAACTTTCTAGATGATGAGCTGTCGTCGATTGAAAGTGATCCGCCATAGGAAAGCCCACGACACGAAACCATTAGATCAAGTTTTGAGGAAATATTTGCAAGAACTAACTCAGGTATGGTCAATGCAAATGGAGACAAATGTTTGCAAATGAATGGTTTATTTGAACTGTCTCTTGAACACATCACGACACTACAGATGGTTTGGTAACAATTGACCTAAAGCTAATACCCAGAAACTGGTTGAAGACTTTCAATGTCAAGGGACACACCTGCAACATATAATAACTAAGAACAAATAATATAACTTAGTGATCAAGGAATCTAATTATTGAATTATTCAAATAAGCCCAAGAAAAACTCAATGAGAAAAGGAGATCCATATGTATTATCTTGAATGAAAAGAGTAACTTTACAACCTGATGCCTTGATGTCGTACAAGTTCCTCCCGGGGTCCTGAACAATCGTTCCTCCTTCAGATTGACAAGCCCTCCTCTCTTTGAACTAGCATGAAGTTATGGAAATGAGTGTGTGATCATTCTCATACCAATAATAGCTAGCGTAGAGAGTATGCTCTCTTGAGAATTTCTTCAGAAATTACCTTCTGCAAGCTACAATCTACCCTTGAGACTGAAACATGAGATGAATTTATAGCGAAATGGCGGTAGTTTTAGTTCCATGAAGAGGGGGATGGATTCCTCTCATGAAGGGATTTGAGCTCCATAGACCAAGGGATAAACTCCATGAGTGGAGGGATAGAGCTCCATGAGTGGAGGGATAAAGCTCGAACTAATCGCGCTTCTAGAAGCTTCCAGTTGGGAGAATATTCGACTAGCTGGGATTCTAGAACTTACTTTTTCCTTTATTTGACTGTTTACGGGGGTCCACAGGTTTTATAAGCAGAACATGCGGGATCTACCGCAGGCTATAGAACAAATATCTGTGGATTTGCAGGAAAGAGCTAGGAAAAGTGCAGAGTTAGACTTTTAAGGGTTTTAATGTGCTTTTCTCCAATTCCAAGACTTGGTTTAGGAACATTAGGGTTTTTGAATTCTAAGGGAGCATAATATAGGTAGTGATGATCCTATAGAGACAGTCAAATGTCATGGTGACAAAATAATGTGTAACAGACCCTAAACCATTCCTACAAGAATCCCTACCCACTTCACTCTCACACATGGTTTTTGGCTTACCACAAACCGACACTGCAGAGTGGTTTTTGGCTGACCACAAGCCTGCAATTACAAAGTGGTTTTCAGATTACCACGAACTTCATGGGGATACACATGCCTCATCAGGCTTACATTACACACTCCAACTATTAGAGTTTCCAGGTACATACTTTACAAAGACCACTACAAAAAAACATCCTAGAATTGCTTACTAATAACTGTATGTGACCATCATCAAGAGTCTATTCCACAAACTCACAAAAACTTACACAAATTCACACAAATTCGATTTTCCATCATCACCTAACTTTCAATGTCCCTTTTGCACAAAATTAATATTTTTCGCACTTCAACCTTATTACCCACCACAAAGTATCTTTGCATCCTCTTTCTTTTTTTGGTTTAATTGTTGTCCTAGATTCTCCCACGCCATTTGTTAGAGTAGCTAATTCTAACAAAACCACACTATCGAGTTAGCTAATCTCAATGTAAATATTTCTAATTCCAAAACATTTATAAACACCACTATTAATTTGTTTTTCATTGGAGTTTTTGAGTCTGCAATTCTAAAAAATTGCACTTCTACATTGAGTTGATCAGGCTCAATGTGTAATATCCCCAAATTAGCAATCAACTAATTTGGGATATTAATTTCGATAAATATTTTCTTTTTTAAAGTTTGACAGGAAATAAAGGGGTGAGGGGACCCATGAATAAAACATTAGATTATAAGCACTTTCCTAAAGTCACTTGAGCACATATTTACTTGACAGCGTGGGGCCCAGAAGGGTGAAGTGGCAACGTGAGGGAAGAGGCAGCATGGGCAACGTGGGCCCATGACAATGTAGTGAGAGAGGGACAACGTGGGCCAAGAGGGACATCGCAGTTTGGTGGGGTTTGGAAGAGAGAAAGGCTCTCAAATCATAAAAAGGGGAAGCGACTCCTCATTCTCTCATTCGATTATGCATCTATGTTTTGTCTCTTGACATTGAGCACGCTTTTGTTGTTGATCAAAGTATGCAAGTGCTTTTCAACACACCGGGTGTCTCCAAGAGGAGATCCCAACCTCAACCCTGGGGGACTTCGAGTGACTACTCGGGTGAGGAGTTCCATCCATTTATTTTCAGGTGGGAGCCATAGCATCTTCATCTAGGGATTACGCACTGTTGGGACATCACAGTCTTGAGGAGAGATCACGCAGTTCTTGGAGGAAGTAGTGCCGGGGTGGAGATTTATCAGGGGATTCAGCCCAGGATAGTGAGAAGGGGTCAACCCTTAGCTATTCCTTCATTTTGTTAGAGGAGGAGGCCACCATTTTCATAGATAAATTTAGGGCCAACATATTCCACTGGAATAACGTTATTCCTCAAGGGAGGTGATTTTACAGGATCATCCATTCCGAAATCCCTTTCTGGGATTTTTTGGGTATTAGGAGGAGAGCTCATTCCCAGAGTTATGCATTTTTCTGAGCAGGTAAACAACCCCAAAGAGCCATCCTATTCCAGCAGTAGCAGCAGCAGCTTGGAGATATCGTAGTCACTGATAAAGCAACCATTCCGGGAGTATTTATGAGAGTATTTCTAGCTTGCCTCATGCAGGCCAAGGTGCCATCATTTTGATCACCTTTGTACTCATTGTATCTTTAAGATATATAATAAAATGGCTCAGTGTTCTCCATATTTTGCATTATGTATGTGATGTCTCTCTATTTGTTGTAGCTTCATGTTTATGTTGCTTTATATTGCTGTTTATTTCTACTTAGAAGATTACAGTGGTATCATAGCTCATAGACTTGGCTCATATTGTGGAGTAGATTGTCTCTGACACCAGCAGGAAAATCATATATCACTTCCCATGGAAGGAAGTACAAGGACCAAGAGCGTAGGCTTGAGACCACTTTTGCAGAGGGAGACTGCATTCCGGTTGTGGACGCAGAGGATGAAGGACCGATGGCAAGTGAGAAAGATGAAGGAAGGGAGTTTGGGGAACTCCTCCTAAAATATGTGCAGGAGTTATCAAGGAGAATAGAAGAGATGGGGCAGAAGTTTACCACAGACCAGAGACATAGTGAAATTCCAAGGGGTTTTCACATTGGAAAAGGGTCCGACACTTCCCACCAGTTGTAGGAGCAGCTCACAGCTACTCCCCCACATTCCATGATGCCCACATTTCTAGCTACAGGCACGAGAGCAGGAGCATCTCAGGAACCAGAGCTGGTTCATATGGGGGATTAATTTGTCGAGTATCAGTCTTATGGGCAAGAGTTTGGCGAGGCTCTCTCTTTCCATGTTTTTGTTCATCTCAAGAACGACAGTAGGCCCCATAACCAGAACAGAGGGGGAAAATACACACAGGATGGGGATGTGCATCATACTTTGGGTAGATTCTTTGTGCCTAATTTTGATGGGTCACCTAAATGCACAACTAAGGATTGGGTGAAGGAGCTAGACACCTATTTGTAGCAGCACCAAGTTTCAGAAGAGGAAGCCATTAGAGTAGCAACGCTGCATCTTGAAGGTAAGGCTTAAGCTTGTTGGTTTTATGAATCTTCTTCATTAAATAATGCAATATTATATACTTATGCAAAGTTCACTAGGAGGTTAGTGAAAATATTTGATCAAAGAAATTTTGAAACTTCATTGGGTGAGCTAGCCAAACCCAAGAAATCATAACCTTTGCATGAGTTGGAACGATCCATGAAACCAAATCGATTTCAGAATATTGTTGAGGGGGTTAAAGAATTGTAGAATGCTTTGCCAAGGGAAAAAGCCCCACTTCAGCAAGAAATTTCTTCTCAAGAGGAAGACATGGAGATTTCTCCTTCAAGAGGGGATCAATACAAAGGATCTCTTAATGGTTAGGTGTTCCCCCATGATGAGGAGGAAGAAAAGGAAGAGCTAGAAAGGGCCTCCAGCACTATAATAGTAGGAGGAGATCCACCACTATTTGGAGATGGAGATGAAGCCATTGCTTCAAATATAGGGACTCTTGTATCCTTGCAAGAATTTCCAAAGGATCTCACATATGAAGATCAAGAGCAGCATGTGTCTATGTTGATAGGCAATGAGACAAAACAATGGAGGAAGTGTGTTCCAACATTGACAACAGTTTTGGGGACATACACCATGATAGATCACTTCTTTGTGATTAAGACTCTTGACACCAATATGACTTTGGGTGTGCATGGGTTGATTACATTGGAGAAGAACACCTTAGATTGTGAGATCTTGCAGAAGGTAGGAGAAGATGAGAAGGATGACCAACATCAACTGATTGGGAACATACACACCCATCCTTTTTAGGAGATTTATGCATAGAAGCAGGAGGATGAGTTGCGCAGTGAGGGCAGGGACAAATAAGTCCACTCACATATACAGTTTGTTCTAGGCCTTAATGTTTCATTACTTGGAGGCATTCCACCAGGGAGACCCCCTGATTGGAAGATGGTCAAAGAGTTCTCTCAACATGGTGCAACATTGATATATTTGGCTAAGGAAGGAGCTTTGGGAGGAGCTAGCACAATGCAGAGAACCTTTGATAGGTTCAAAGGAGGGATGAGCAATTTTATGATATGGGAATTGTCATCTCCCACTCAGCTATTTGCGTTGAAATATGATGATTCAAGAATCTATGAAGGCACAAGCATGGTTTCAAAGGGCTACTCCAATGCCTTGGAGCAGAAAATGATACTTCCACACATGAGGAATATTTATGAATATGACAAGAGGTTATTGACACTCTTGTATGAATTGGCCAAACTATGGAAGTTTTGGATGGGAAATACCTTTCAAGAGGAGGTTGACCTCCATGTACTTCAATCTTGTCTTGGGCTAGATCAACTGCAAGGGAGGAAAAAAAAGTGGGTTGACATACTCCAACATGTGGCTTTGGCTTTGAGCATGTCAAAGAGGAGAGCTATGATGTGATAGGTGCTTCATTTCAGATTTCAACAATGCTGTCATTGTTGGGGGGCATAGACCCATATTGGGAGTCCCAACTATTGGTGGAATATTCCAAGAACCTCTTCATATTAAAAGTTCTTGATGGGCAAGGGATAGATGGGAGGTATAGAGTGGTTGATGAAGTCATTTATTTCCGTGATCAAATGTACTTGACTAGAGACTCCAAGCTCAAGGAGGAGATTCCACATGCAACATATGAGGCACTATTTTAAGAACATGCAGACTTCATTGAGTCTTATCACACCATCATGGAAGGATTCTATTGGGAGAATCTCAAAGAAGATGTGCATCAACATACCAGGAGATATGTAGCTTGTTTGATGTATGAGGAGGAAAGTAACCACCGTGCAAGGTTTTTTCAGTCACTTTCCCTTTTGATGAAGAGATGGGAAGGTTCATATAAGGACCTCTTCACCAACTTGCCTACAATATATGGTAAGGATTGTGTCTTGTTTATTATTGATCAAATAACCATGTATGATCATTCCTTTTCCATAAATTTGCGACACATTGCTCCATAAGAGAGCAAGCCTCTCTTTAGATTTCATGGTCCTTTTGGGACTACATTAAGTGATGGGATTGACCACTTTCTAGAGGACTTTGGGCAAGACTTGTTTTTCTTGGCTCATATTTAGTTAACACCTAATTTCCTTTACTATTTTCAAGCTTTTGAGAAGCTTATGGCAACAAATAAGTGGTTGGGTGGCCACTTATCATATCATGTTTTGAGACAGCAAGAAGTAGAACAACACTGGTCTCACTTGATGGACTATTGTCACCATCTAGTATGTCAAATGACCCTTAGTCCATGTTTCTTTTGGATCCCATATGGTGAAGACACTCTATTCACTATATGTGGGATGGATTGGGAAAGAGGGATTATTGGAACCAAAGAGTGGGATCATGAGAGTCCAAATGCATTTTGGCTTCCTAGTGACCACATTATTATAGCCCAAGATCAAGAATTCCATATCTATCATAAATGGGGATAGAGACAGCGTGATCTGAACAATTTAATCTCCCATTTTTAGCCATGCAACCCCTATACATTGCAGAAGTAGGGGATTGGTAATTGCTTCTATGAGCTACCAAGTGTTAGCCCCCCTATGAAAATTTTGACAAGCAAATAGGGGGCTAAATCATTGTTGAGTCTTCAAGGAATGCATTTCCTCTGAAAACATAGTCTCCTTGAAGCCTCCATGTGTCTTCTATCCTTTGAAGGAATCCCCTCTGCTGATTTCCCTTATAAAGCTTCTCTGTTATGAAGAAATGCCCAAAGGCCCCCTTTTCCTTCTTATTTCCCCCCCAATGAGTCTCTATTTTATCTCCCTAGTCTTCCCCTTCTATTTCCCTTCTTACCCTTCATTCCCCCCTACAATCCCCTTTAAATTCCCCCCCTAGCCGTTGTTGACCTTCTTCTCCTTTTATCTCTCTATCGTTCCTCTTCCCAACCTTCAAATTCCGTTTAAAAAGGGCCAAAACCCACTTTCTGACCTTGTAATAAGGCTTAGCCACTTCCGCTGCGCCCTTAGCCCCTTTTCTTCCATACGCCCGCACCCTGGAACCAAGTTTTAAACCCTTTGACGCCTAGCGCAAAGCGCAGATCGCAGATTTCAGTTTTTATTTAAAACGCCCATCGCGTTTTTCATTTTTGCGATCTGCGCTCATCGCACTTTCCAACTTTGCGATCTGCGCTCAATCCCAGTTGCATCCATCCCAAAGCGCAGAGCGCAGATTTCTGTTTAGTGCCACTCTCCGCCGTCGCATTTTCCGCCTGTGCGATTTGCGATCCGTACCACCGGGTCCCACGTCCACCGCTCCGCTCCATTGTTTTTTCATGTTTTCCTATGTAAATTGCTCAAATGGTAACATTTGAGTTTTTGCACTATTGACGTTTCTCCGCCACTATTCTTTATGTCCACCACCCCCAATGCGCTGCCCCTGTTCCTCAGGGCCTCCAAAGCATTTCCTCCGCCACCACTGCTGGGATTTGTAACAGGTGTATTATATTATACAGGCAGCACAAGAGAGGCCAGTTCAGCGGCCAAACGAGACATCAGAGAAAAATTTGAGGGATTTAAGCCTGTAATTGGGGATTGAAAGTGCTAATACCGTGATCAAAGGATTAAGGCTCAGTTTGAAGACTAATGAGCGCACCGGCAAGTCATAACTGCGCTACCTAACAACAGAGTACTCTTCTCTCAGAAGTGTACCTTCCTACAAGAAATCTCCATACCTCCTCGAGCCCATAAGCAAGTTAATTGCACTGACAGAGCTTCATTAAAGACTGTTTGAGCAGCAGTAATGGAGGTATGGAGAGGTCCGCAGAATTTAACCCAGTTCATTTATTCAGAAGGCTAGCGCAAAGCTCCAAGCACCAGAAAGGACCCCAAAGAAATATCTGAGGTTGATCTCGGCTCGACAGGGACTCCCCAGACAGATCACAGAGTACAAGCAATGCCGCAGAAAGCCATTAAGTGGTATGGGCGTGAACACTTCCGCCTTACTGTCTTAATGAGACTCATTTATTTGTTCATCTACTGTTGTTTCTTCCTCTTCTCCTATAAGAGATCCCCAAGAACATAATGTAAAGGTTGTTGTTGTTGCCTTGGTGTGGCAGTTGCTGTTAGAGGGATTCATTCTTGACTGTTAGAACAGTCTTGGGAGGGAGTTACAGAGTATTTGTATGTAATAGGCTAGGAGGAGAAAGTCTAGACTGTATTAGCCATTGAGCTCAGTGTACATGACTGGTTTTGCATCAATCAATCAAAGCACATTTCACAGGATTCTGGTCTATTACTATTGGTGATGTTTTTCTAACTCTGTATATCACATTTTCATACTATTTCATGTTCTTCTGGTAGGCAACATAAGTATAACATAGGATTCACCCTTGTTAGGTGCCCTGTGTTTCCTTATCTCCCTACCTTTAATGTTTTCTGCCTTATGTGCTATCTAAGAGTTGATTTCAGTTGATTTAACCAGTGTAGTGGATGTTATTGCCTACTCTCTGATGTATGAATTGGTTGAATCAGTTCTTAGATGTTCTTGCTGGGTTTAAGCTGGAAGGTTTGGGAACACTGGGGATGAGTGTTATCCCTGTCCACTAGGATCCTTGCGCGACCAACTGGCCTTTATAAGATCCCTTCTATTTAACTTATCTCTGTTTTTCCTCTGGAATTGCTAAAGTAGACCTGGAGTTAAATGACCTCTGGTCTGATCTATAAGCTACCCCTTCGTCCCTTTTTGAGAGCTGCCTTTGAGTATGTCCAAGTAGGTCTGGAGTTAAATGACCTCTGACCTGATCTATAGACAGAAAATTGGTTGTCTTTCCTTCTTCCACTTTCTCTCCTTAATGTTCCATTCCACCATCTGCCTAAAAGATCCTTTAGTGTAGATGACTTGCCCTTTGAAAGCCTTGGCTAGTGGATGCAAGTAATTTCCTTTCATGACTCCATAGCCCAATGGATGGCACTGTCTTGGCCTGTCCTCTTCGCTGAAGCCTCCGGCTACTCTGTTCCTTTTCTCCCATTTCTTTCCCAGTCCATGATCTCCTAACCAACCCAACAACCCTTTAACCAAACCATTTAAAACCCCTTGTGCTTCATAACTAGCCTAATATCTCATCTTGAGCTTCAAGGATATATCATTCTTTTCTCTACTTGGAGAGATCCCTCTCCGGGTCCAGGAGGGCTAGATCCTAGGGCCCAAAAGTGGTTCTGATGTTGTCTCATATTTTGGTCTTGCCAATCTGGCCAAAACATGGGAACCCCAACATAATGGCGACTCCGCTGGGGAAGAGACCACTTTGACTTTAGATTGGAATTCAATTGCTGATGGTGGACAGCAGTCTGTTTCTAATGTCCAAATTCATCCACCTGGCGACTCCACACTCCATAATCCTCAGAGACTCCACTGGAGGAAGAACCTGAAAAATGGCCAGACCCCATAGAAGGGTAGAACATACGGGTTGGATTTGGTTTAAAGAATTCATTGTTTTTGTCTATCACTATGTTTCGTCCTACTTTAAGCATAATCAAGTGTACAAAGATGAAACCCACACTGAATGTGGGAAAGACCTCAAGCCTCAGTCTACAGACAGTGAGCAGACATGTATTCCTGTGAAGAAACTGGTGGAACAAGAAGCTCATGTTGTATCTCCCACCCTTCAAGAAACTTCAAGCAGCCATGAGCCCATTGTTACACCACCCACACCTACAAAGGTCATAGAAAGATATAAGCCTCTGGTTTTACCTCTTTTCTTCCAACCCCTGCCTGCAGAACTTATTAACCAGCTACCTCATTTTGACGGAGAAAATAAAAGGGCCACTGCCGAGGAACATGTTCAAAACCTTGAGGATTTACTTGAGTTGTATGAAATAGAAGAAGATGATGTGTGCATTAGAATGTTTGCCTTGTCATTGCAAGGAAATGTTAAGAGTTGGTTCAAATGCCTTCCAGTGGCAAGCATTTTCAGCTTTCATCAATTTTCTCGAGTTTTCCTTGATAGATGGGCAGCCCCGAAAAACGCTCTCCTCATCCTAAAAGAATATCAGAATTTGAGAAGGCAGCCAGGAGAGACAGTACATAATTTTTCAACCAGATTCAATAAGGTATATGATGCAATGCCTTCTAATATAAAACCACCTTTGGGATGGGCTTTATTGCATTATCCAAGTTCTTTTGACCCCGAGGTGGAATTCCATATAAGGCAAAAAGAGCCTTTGAGCCTGGAGGAAATGCAGGATATAGCAATCACTGTTGAAAACAACATACAGTGCAGGGAAGAAAGATTACAAGCAGCAAGGAAGGACCGAATGGAGCAAATAGCGCAGATCTCTTTAGAGAACAAGCTGGAGAGACTGATAGAGACTGCCACTTCCTTGCTGAAGGCAAAAGAGCAAGAATATGAGGCTGGAACCAGAGAAGATGATTGGAAGAGACCCACTCCTTGTCCTCAAGAAAGACAAACCAGATCTCTGCAAGACAGAAGTTACATGCAAAGCATGTATGATGAACCAGAGCTTGAATCAGGAAATGAACTTGCAGACTGTTTTGAAGAAAGACTCGCTGAGAGTCCTGAAGATTTGATGGGTAACTATGCTTGTAATTACGATGCCTCTGATGTTGATCTGTCTGATGATAATTTTTTCCGAGGGGAAACTGAGCTTGCAGGGCCATCATCAGTAGATTCGTGGGAGGAAGACTACGACCATCAACTTCAAGAAAACGACGAGCTAAGGCAGGTTGTCTATAATACTGATGGAGAAAGCGCAGAAAGCATGATAGCAGACAAAGATTCATTGAATCTTCTATCTGCTTTATATCCGAACATCAGTTGTATTTGCCAAGAAGACAGAAGCCAGTGGCTTTTCAGCGCAGAGGACGAGGAAGAAAGAATTGAAGAAGATCTTGAGTGGAACGAATATCCGGAGCCTTCTCCCAAGGGGATTGAGGTAATCAAAGAAGCCCCCGCTCAAGAATATGTTAATTTTTTCACAGAGTTACAACAAAACCAGCCTACGTTGCTAGAGGACAGCACAATCGAATATGATGAGCCCTCTAGCTCAGGCTGCAGTGAAGATGAGGTAGATCTCCTTTCCCACGGACATCTTTGTCAGGGTCCCGAGGGGGAGGTGTTCCTGGTTGACGCCCAGATACCAAATACTCCCAACCAGGAAGAAGAGGAGTGTGAGTACAAAGGCCTCATTGCAAATGCAATGATTGAAGCTGCCCGGGATACAGACAGACTACCAGCCATGGCAGGCCTTAAAAAAGAAAGTTTACACCATGTGTTCATTGATCCTGTAGCAGAATACATGGAGGCCCTGATTGGCTCAGTTCCTCCAGCATCAATCCTTTGCAAGAGCCAAATTCATCAGGAATGGTCACTACTGATGGTGACCTCAGTTTTGAAGAACCACATGCAGGGCACCCTGTGGTTATCTCTGACAGGCAGTCAGTGCTCATATCCTTTTTTGCTATTACTTGACTGGCTGCATTGGCATTATTGTATCACCTAGAGCATCAGAGATTTCCAGCTAGAGTAGGGTAGGTAGGAAAAGCTCAATAAAGCTCAGCCTATGAGCAAGTAGATTAGCTGTTTTTCGATTTTTGTCTTAGAATGTAGAGGAGAAACCTGCTAGACAGTCTAATCCTAGTAGGTAGTGGTTTAGGTAGAGAAACTATGAGACCAATAGTCTAATCTGGTCTCATGGAGTAATAAGGGTAGAAGTAGAATAGGTTTATTTTTCCTGTTTGTAAAAAATTGATGATGTAAAGGGGTCTGCAAGTCTAAATGCACCCAAGAAGAAAAAATGTTATGACTATAGTGTGGGTAGGTAGTTGTTTGGGAGAAATTTTACTGCTGATATGATGTCTTCAGGATTTGTGGCAGCTGGTCAAAGAAATAAAGGGATGTGCCAAGCATCAGGCATCTGGCCTACACCAAGAGATCAATTTCTGAATTCTTGACTCCTTCAAGAAGAAGCCATCCCCATGTGGAGCCACTGTTAGCCCCCCTATGAAAATTTTGACAAGCAAATAGGGGGCTAAATCATTGTTGAGTCTTCAAGGAATGCATTTCCTCTGAAAACACAGTCTCCTTGAAACCTCCATGTGTCTTCTATCCTTTGAAGGAATCCCCTCTGCTGATTTCCCTTATAAAGCTTCTCTGTTATGAAGAAATGCCCAAAGGCCCCCTTTTCCTTCTTATTTCCCCCCCAAGGAGTCTCTATTTTATCTCCCTAGTCTTCCCCTTCTATTTCCCTTCTTACCCTTCATTCCCCCCTATAATCCCCTTTAAATTCCCCCCCTAGCCGTTGTTGACCTTCTTCTCCCTTTATCTCTCTATCGTTCCCCTTCCCAACCTTCAAATTCCGTTTAAAAAGGGCCAAAACCCACTTTCTGACCTTGTAATAAAGCTTAGCCCCTTCCGCTGCGCCCTTAGCCCCTTTTCTTCCATATGCCCTCACCCTGGAACCAAGTTTTAAACCCTTTGACACCTAGCACAAAGCGCAGATCGCAGATTTCAGTTTTTATTTAAAACGCCCATCGCGTTTTTCATTTTTGCGATCTGTGCTCATCGCACTTTCCAACTTTGCGATCTGCGCTCAATCCCAGTTGCATCCATCCAAAAGCGCAGAGCGCAAATTTCTGTTTAGTGCCACTCTCCGCCGTCGCATTTTCCGCCTGTGCGATTTGCGATCCGTACCACCGGGTCCCACGTCCACCGCTCCGCTCCATTGTTTTTTCATGTTTTCCTATGTAAATTTCTCAAATGGTAACATTTGAGTTTTTGCGCTATTGACGTTTCTCCGCCACTATTCTTTATGTCCACCGCCCCCAATGCGCCGCCCCTGTTCCTCAGGGCCTCCAAAGCATTTCCTCCGCCACCACTGCTGGGATTTGTAAGAGGTGTATTATATTATACAGGCAGCACAAGAGAGGCCAGTTCAGCGGCCAAACGAGACAGCAGAGACAAATTTGAGGGATTTAAGCCTGTAATTGGGGATTGAAAGTGCTAATCCCGTGATCAAAGGATTAAGGCTCAGTTTGAAGACTAATGAGCACACCGGCAAGTCATAACTGCGCTACCTAACAGCAGAGTACTCTTCTCTCAGAAGTGTACCTTCCTACAAGAAATCTCCATACCTCCTCGAGCCCATAAGCAAGTTAATTGCACTGACAAAGCTTCATTACAGACTGTCTGAGCAGCAGTAATGGAGGTATGGAGAGGTCCGCAGACTTTAACCCAGTTCATTTATTCAGAAGGCTAGCGCAAAGCTCCAAGCACCAGAAAGGACCCCAAAGAAATATCCGAGGTCGATCTCGGCCCGACAGGGACTCCCCAGACAGATCACAGAGTACAAGCAATGCCGCAGAAAGCCATTAAGTGGTATGGGCATGAACACTTCCGCCTTACTGTCTTAATGAGACTCATTTATTTGTTTATCTACTGCTGTTTCTTCCTCTTCTCCTATAAGAGATCCCCGAGAACATAATGTAAAGGTTGTTGTTGTTGCCTTGGTGTGGCAGTTGTTGTTAGAGGGATTCATTCTTGACTGTTAAAATAGTCTTGGGAGGGAGTTACAGAGTATTTGTATGTAATAGGCTGGGAGGAGAAAGTCTAGACTGTATTAGCCATTGAGCTCAGTGTACATGACTGGTTTTGCATCAATCAATCAAAGCACATTTCACAGGATCCTGGTCTATTACTATTGGTGATGTTTTTCTAACTCTGTATATCACATTTTCATACTGTTTCATGTTCTTCTGGTAGGAAACAGAAGTATAACATAGGATTCACCCTTGTTAGGTGCCCTGTGTTTCCTGCTCTCCCTACCTTTAATGTTTTCTTCCTTATGTGCTATCTAAGAGTTGATTTCAGTTGATTTAACCAGTGTAGTGGATGTTATTGCCTACTCTCTGATGTATGAATTGGTTGAATCAGTTCTTAGATGTTCTTGCTGGGTTTAAGCTGGAAGGTTTGGGAACACTGGGGATGAGTGTTAGCCCTATCCACTAGGATCCTTGCACGACCAGCTGGCCTTTCTAAGATCCCTTCTGTTTAACTTATCTCTGTTTTTCCTCTAGAGTTGCTAAAGCAGACCTGGAGTTAAATGACCTCTGGTCTGATCTATAAGCTGCCCCTTCGTCCCTTTTTGAGAGCTTCCTTTGAGTATGTCCAAGCAGGTCTGGAGTTAAATGACCTCTGACCTGATCTATAGACAGAAAATTGGTTGTCTTTCCTTCTTCCACTTTCTCCCCTTAATGTTCCATTCCACCATCTGCCTAAAAGATCCTTTAGTGTATATGACTTGCCCTTTGAAAGCCTTGGCTAGTGGATGCAAGTAATTTCCTTTCATGACTCCATAGCCCAATGGATGGCACCCCATCTTGGCATCCTCTTGGCTGACCTCCGGCTACTGCCTTCCATTCTCCAAACGCTTTGGGTCATGAATGCTCCTGGCCAGCCGACATTTGCTTCAACCAAACCATTTAAAACCCCTTGTGCTTCATAACTAGCCTAATATCTCATCTTGAGCTTCAAGGATATATCATTCTTTGCTCTACTTGGAGAGATCCCTCTCCGGGTCCAGGAGGGCTAGATCCTAGGGCCCAAAAGTGGTTCTGATGTTGTCTCATCTTTTGGTCTTGCCAATCTAGCCAAAACATGGGAACCCCAACACCAAGGATGGCTCACTTTGTTTGGATGATCGCATGGAGATTGTAGTTTCCCATTGGGGATGAGACACCCAAAATTTACCATCTCTCATGCCTTGAGGAGACCAATGGACAACATATAAATTTTTCCATATATCTCCCACTTCTTCATAATGAGAGATATTTGGTTTATCTACCAAAGGCTAACTTGTATATTTGGGAGGAGACATATCCATTGGAGGTTTTGCGATATCCTTGCAGTTGCTTGAGGACAAGCAACATTTTTGAGGGGAGGACTGTAATATCCTCGAAATAGAAGTCAGCTAATTTGGGATATTAATTTCGATAAATTTTTGCTTTTCCTAAGTTTGACAGGAAATAAAGGGGTGAGGGGACCCATGAATAAAACATTATATTATAAGCACTTTCCTAAAGTCACTTGAGCACATATTTACTTGACAGCGTGGGGCCCAGGAGGGTGAAGTGGAAGCGTGAGGGAAGAGGCAGCATGGGCCGCGTGGGCCCATGACAACGCAGTAAGAGAGGGACAGCGTGGGCCAAGATGGAAAGTGCAGGTTGGTGGGGGGCGGATGAGAACAAGGCTCTCAAAGCATAAAAAGGGGAAGAGGCTCCTCATTCTCTCATTTGATTATGGATCTATGTTTTCTCTCTTGATATTGAGCACACTTTTGTTGTTGAGCAAATTCTGCAAGTGCTGTTCAGCACACCGGGTGTCTCCGAGTGGAGATCCCAACCTCAGCTTTGGGGGACTTCGAGTGCCTGCTCGGGTGAGGAGTTCCATCCATTGATTTTCAGGTCGGAGCCATAGCATCTTCAGCCAAGGATTACACACTAGTGGGACAACCGAGTCTTGAGGAGAGATCACGTAGTTCCTGGAGGAAGTAGTGTCGGGGTGGAGATTTATCAGGGGATTCAGCCCGAGATAGTGAGAAGGGATCAACCCTTAGCTATTCCTTCGTTTTTCTAAAGGAGGAGGTGATCCGGATTTATGCAGGAACGCAACAGAATAAACACATAACCATAAATACAGAGATGCAGCGGAAATAACACTTCATTTCATTAATATCAAAGAACTGAAATTTGCTTACAGACAGAATGGAAATAAAACTGGCTAGGGCACTGGTAGCTATCTCTGAGAAGAGATGTGGCGGCTACAGGCCTCTGAACTGCGTTACAATGAGGCTCGAGGGCCTATTTATTATTGAGAAACAATGGAGAACCCTAAACATCCCAAAAACCTAACCCTAGGAGATGAAACGCCAAAACTATGGGCCCCGTTTGGGTAAATTGGTGTTTCAACTTCCCAGGGACGTAACTTTGGCATACTATCTCCGTTTGACGCACTTGATACATCATTAGAAAGCTCTGTCAGGGACTACGGTGTCGAGATATGGTGCCATCTGAAGAGTCCATTTTGGCCTTTCGTCTCAGAAACGTCGTTTAGGGCCTCAAACGGCTCCGGAAGTTCAGGACCCGAAAAACTGCTAAAAATAGTAAGTTATGCCGAAACTGAAAAACTGAAAGAGACAATGGTGGGGGGCCAAGTGGAATAGGTGGGTGGCCACCAATATCCACCTGGATCATTCCCCCCCCCTTAGGAAGCAATGGTCCCCATTGCGTTAAGTTCCTCCATGAGATGAGGAAATTTCTGCTGAACTTGGTCCCTGGTGAACCACTTTCCTTGGTGCAGGAGTTGGCCAGCTTTGACAACCCGATACAGTTGGATCTGCTGTTGACGAGTGTTCTTGATTTACATGTCCATGATACAATCTGTGGTGGCCTGTTCCATGCAGTCTGGGTTTAACTCTGTTGGTGTGAGTTGTTCTGCAATGTCCGAGGTGTCCAGTAGAGGTGAAAAGTAAGGACGAAGGCGATCCACATTGAAGACTGGGTGCAGACCAAGGAATGGTGGAATACTAAGCTCGAAGGCATTGTTACCTACAGCCTTGGTGATGGTGTACGGCCCGTATCGGAGCGGGCGAAGCTTGCGGTGAGGTCCAGTGAGGCGCTCCTTCTGCAAATGTAGCCATACTTTGTCGCCCACATGGAAGTGGTGTGGCACCCGGTGTTGATCATGGCGCTGCTTGTACTTCGCATTGGCTCTGTCCAATATATCATGAACCTGTTGGCGGATGTGTTGAATGCGCTTGATGAAGCTACTTGCTTTGTCAACTTTAGACTGGACATGAGCTGAATCGGCCTGAGCAGCTGCAAACGGCATGGCTATGTCAATAGGACATAGTGGTTGGAATCCCAAGCCCACCTGAAAGGGGCTATGGCCAATTGAACTGTGGAGAGCCCGGTTATAACTGTGTTGTACATAGGGGAGGCTCTCGTCCCATGTGCGTGGATGCTTTGAGTTGTACATGCGCAGAATGTGTACAATCATTCTGTTGACTACCTCTGTCTGGCCATCTGTTTAGGGATGGAAAGATGTGGATTTGGTGAGCTTTGTGTCCAACCTTGACCAGAGGCTGGACCAAAATGTGCTGAGGAACCTGCTATCTCGATCTGATATGATAGACTGTGGGATCCCAAAGTGCACCCACACTCGTTCAAAGAAAAGTTTAGCAGTGGCTTCTGCTGTGATATTCTTCTTACAGGCCGCCATGATGGCCATCTTCGAGAATCTGTCAACGACCACGAAAACACAGTCATTTCCATTCTTAGTAGAAGGCAAGCCCGACATGTAATCCATGGAGATGGATTCCCACGATCGACTAGGGGTAGGTAGTGGAGTATATAGGCCTTGCTTCTTGATGGTCGGTTTGGCAATGGCACAAGCAGTGCAGGATCTGATGTGCTTCTCGACATCCTTTCGAAGGTTCGGCCAATAGAAATACTTCTGTAGTATTGCTACTGTTTTCTCGACCCCGAAATGCCCAGCGACTCGATTGTAGTGTGCTTCCCATATCATCTTGGCACGCTCGCTTGAAGGAACACAAAGGTGTCCCAGGTGACATAAAAGTGCATCTTGGAGGTGAAAATTTGGAACTTGCGTGCCCCCCAAGAGTGCCTTGTAAGTGTGGCCGAATTCTGGGTCACTCTCATAGAAAAGCGGCCAATCAGAAGTCTCGTGCCCACAAGAGTTGAGCACGGTGGTGAGCGCCACGATCGGTGGTCGGCTGAGGCAGTCTGCAACATTATTGGTGCTACCTTTCTTGTACTTGATGTTCAAATGAAACTGTTGCAGATATGTGGACCACTTCTGATGGCGATCATTCTGCAACTTCCCTTGTGTCTGTATGAACTGCAGGGGCCGGTGGTCTGTGTGGATGATTGTTTCCTTCCCCAAAATGTAATGCTTCCATTGTCGACGGGCTTGCACAATGGAATACATTTCTTTGTCATAGGTGGGATACTTGCGAACTGTCTCAGACAATGTCTCACTGTGATATGCCACTGGATGTCCTTGTTGAGTAAGAACTGCCCCAATAGCATAGTCAGAGGCATATGTCTCGATCTCAAATGGCTGCTGCAAGTCTGGTAAGGTGAGCACTGGGGCAGAACAGAGGCGATTTTTCAATTCTTTGAACGCCTTCTGTTGAGGTTCCGACCAAAAGAATTTTGCTCTCGCTCCTCCTTTGGTGACTTGACTCGAGGGCCAAGTGATATGAGAGAATCCCAACACGAATCTACGGTAGAAATTAGCAAGACCCAGAAAGCTGCGAAGCTCTGTTATAGTGGTTGGGGCTGGCCAATCCCGAATGACTTGGATCTTGGCTGGATCCACATGCACCCCCCTTTCATCAATAATGTATCCCAGATATTGAACCTGGGTCATGCCAAAAGTGCACTTCTCCAAATTGGCACACAACTTGTGTTGCCGCAGTGTCTGGAGGACTTGTCGGATGTGGTGAAGGTGCTCTTCCCAAGTCTGGCTGAAGATCAGAATATCATCCAAGTACACCACTAAAAATGAGTTGGTGAATGGCCGCAAGATGTCATCCATCATCCTCATGAAGGTGGCGGGAGCATTCGTCAACCCGAAAGGCATGACCAGCCATTCGAAAAGGCCTTCCTTGGCTTTGAAGGCAGTCTTCCACACATCGGAAGGTTCAATTGGTACCTGGTGATACCCAGACTTCAGGTCGATCTTGCTGAAATATTTTGCACCTTTGAGTTGGTCCAGAAGGTCATCAATCCGTGGGATTGGGTACCTATTCTGGACAGTGATCTTGCTCAGCGCCCAATAGTCAATACAGAGTCTCCACGTCCCATCCTTCTTCTGTACCAACACGATCGGGCTCCCACGGGGCGATGAACTTGGTCTGATGTGACCTTTCTGCAACAGCTCCTGAATCTGCCTCTTGATTTCATCATTTTCCAGAACAGAGCGTCGATAGATCGGTCCATTGGGTAGTGGCGCACCTGGGGTCAGATCAATCGGGTGCTTGACCTGGCAGTGGAGAGGAACCCCTGTGGGTGAGGTGAAGATGTCCCCGTACTCCTCCACGACCTTATCCATTTGTTGTTGTCGTGCAGAGGGGCCCTGTCTGGAGGTCGTGGCCACAGTCTTCTTCTTGCCTTGGGGGCGGATCATCAGGAAAACGAATTTTCTGGTTTGGGAAATGAGCTTACTACATTGTTTTGCAGTAACCAAAGAGATAGTCGTAGGAGGTGGTACCTCTGGTATCCTGTACAACTTATTTCCCAAAGTAATAATAACAGCACGAGGTCGAGACTCATACACGGCATGACGCTTCCACAAGTATGGTTGTCCTAATAATACATCAGAAACATCAATAGGAGCAACGTCACATAATACCTCATCCGTGAAGGGCTTGATGCTATAGGGAAGGCGACACTGTCGGCTGACACGGAGATCTCGTCCTTGGTGAAGCCACCCGATGGTGTATGGATGTGGGTGAGCTGTGGTCGGCAAGCCCAACCGCTTCACGGCGTCTGCTGAAATGAGGTTCTTTTGGCTCCCATTGTCGACAATGAGCTGTACAGGGGAGCCCTTTACCCACATCTGGGAGTGGAAGAGACGTTCCTCCTCCTCTGGATCTTCCGGTTCCTCCTTCTGGACCTTTGTAGTGGCAACAGTGGCATTGGGCTCCGCATCAATAATATGTTTCCCTTTTTCATTCCCCTTTTCAGGTTCTGATTCGGAGTCGGAGCATGCATCTGACTCAGAAGCCCTCATCTCGGCCACTAGCGACTGCTTGGCCCAACACTCACTTATGTTGTGAGTGGAGCTCTTATGGAACTCACACCACTTTCCCGTGTCCTTCTTTGGCTTTACGGTGTTGTTCTTTTCTTGTGGCTTTGACGAGTTGTCTTTAGCCGCCATGCCTTGGCTCTGTCCTTTGTTCTGCAGTTTGGAAGCACCTTTTCCTTGCTTTTGATTCGCAGATCCAAAGTCTCGCTTCTTCTGTTTGAATTTCTGCTCAATCTTGGCAACATACCGGTATGCCGTCCCAAGCGAGGAGATGTCGAGGAACTCCATTTCCTCCTGAATGTATCTGTGCAGACAACTGCGATACTTTAGCACCAAATGTTTCTCCGAATCTTTGATACCCAACTTTGTGCGCAGGGTATGGAACAGATTCGTCAGCTCGTGCACATCTTGATCCCTTTGTTGTCGCAGCGTGGTCCATTGTATGTACTTGTCCTCATAGCTCCCTACGGGATAGTACTGTTCCTTGATGGCGTCTCGGAAAGAATTCCAAGTTGGTACAGCCGAGAACAGAGAGGGTTCTGTCTGGTCCTTGTTCTCACAGTAGGTTTCCCACCAGTCCTTAACATGGGGGGTAGCTTTGAGGATTGCAAAAATAATCTTCTCCCGGTCTGAAAAGTCATGAACAGAGAAATATCCTTCTAATAGATTCAACCATCTATCTACGGCATCTGCGTCTATTTGACCCTCAAATATGGGAATGTCGAAATTTACTTGTACCTTAAAAGGAGTCGCACCTCCAGAGTGGCTGCTGGATGCAGATGCGCCGCCGGTGGGTAGCCGTTGAAGGATCTGAGCAAAGTTATCCATCATCACGTTCCTTTGTCTTTCGAGGGCCTCCTCGAGCGATATTTTGATAGGATCTCCTGCTCCCTCATCTTTCTTTTCGTCCCCCATGGGCGTCAAAATCTGAGAAGTTTGAGGTGATCTTGTGAGTTCCACGGATAAGGCCCTACGCTCACGCCACCCCCGAAAGTCTAGTGGACATGCGAAGGATGAAAATCGACCCTACGTGCTGCCCCGATCGGATTTATGCAGGAACGCAACAGAATAAACACATAACCATAAATACAGAGATGCAGCGGAAATAACACTTCATTTCATTAATATCAAAGAACTGAAATTTGCTTACGGACAATGGAAATAAAACTAGCTAGGGTACTGGTAGCTATCTCTGAGAAGAGATGTGGTGGCTACAGACCTCTGAACTGCTTTACAATGAGGCGCGAGGGCCTATTTATTATTGAGAAACAATGGAGAACCCTAAACATCCCAAAAACCTAACCCTAGGAGATGTAGCGCCAAAACTATGGGCCCCGTTTGGGTAAATTGGTGTTTCAACTTCCCAGGGACGTAACTTTGGCATACTATCTCCGTTTGACGCATATGATACCTCATTAGAAAGCTCTATCCGAGGACTACAGCTGTCGGGAAGAATTTTATCAGAAAATTCGCTGGCGCTTTTGTACCCAAAAAACGTCGCTTAGGGCCTCAAAACGGCTCCGGAAGTTCAGGACCCGAAAAACTGCTAAAAATAGTAAGTTATGCCAAAACGGAAAAACTGAAAGAGACAATGGTGGGGGCCCAAGTGGAATAGGCGGGTGGCCACCAATATCCACCTGGATCAGGAGGCCACCATTTGTAGAGATACATTCTAGGCCAACGTTTTCCACTGGAACATCGTTATTCCTCAAGGGAGGTGATTTTACGGGGTCATCCATTCGGGAAACCCTTTATGGGATTTTTGGGTATTAGGAGGATAAATCATTCCCAAAGTTTCGTATTTTTTTGAGCAGGGGAACAAGACCAAAGAGCCATCCTATTCCATTAGTAGCAGCAATCCAGTAGGAGTAACAACAACAGTTTGGAGATTACGCAATCCTTAGTTGAGAAGATATTTAGTGATAATTTCTGAGAGTATTTCCAGCTTGCTAAGTGCAAGCTAAGGTACCATCATTCTAATCACCATTGTACTCATTGTATCTCTCAGTTACATAATAAAATGGCTCAACATTTCTCCATATTTTGCATTATTCGTGTGATGTCTCTCCATTTTGCTGTAGACGCTTGTTTATGTTGCTTTATATTGCTATTTATTTCTACACGGAATATTACACAATGTGTTTGTATTTCCAAAGTTCATTTTCGTCAGGTTGGCGATAAACCTTCAGTTGCATGAGGGAGACATTGTCCATGCTTAGATTTGGGCTCTGCATCCTTCAATGGAACTTTATTTGTGGAAGAAAACGGAGCGGAATCATTCAAAATTATCTAGAGACATTCAAATTGGATAACTATTGTAGACTCCCAACACTTATAGAGAAAAAATATCAAATTAACACTGGAATTCTCAAATGTGAAAGGATATAAATGAAGAGGAACCCAACCCAATGATGCCTTGGGCTGCTAACCTTGAAACTGTAATTAGTAGTCTGATAAAGATCAACATATGGGGCAAACGGTCAGTTGGAACAAATTATTCGTCCCTCCCCGAACCCTAGCCAGTGCCATTTCTGAGAGATACAACGACACTAAAAGGTTGCTAAATCCAATTCCGAGGCCAAAAATAATGCGACCGATTATAAGCATGGAGATATTCTCAGATCCAACATTCAAGATCGTGCCTAGGAGGAAACTAAGGCCTCTAACAATTATGCTTACTCTTCGTCCCGAATAAACCTCCTCGAGTTTTCCACGGCCTCCTTGAGAATACTTGCCCCTACCACAAAAACCAAGGGCGTAATTACACTGGTATGCTCCACGATGTGGCTTCCTCTAAGGTTTTATGGCGACTTGTTAGACATAAATTTAGTGTCTAACATTCTGTAAAACAGAGAACGCTCCTCTCTATGCTACATATTTCTCTTTCTTTAACATGATGGATTCCACAAATGCACACAAGTTTAACAAATTTGCAGGCATGAGACTCAACTCCAATTCAATAATCTGAATCTGAAGCATCATCAATACCCACACCCTGCAATGACTGATCTCGACTCCAAAGCTCCTGACTGGAGGCATGAGGACCTACGAAGGGCAAGCTCGTTTAGAGGGCTAGGTAGATGCAGAAGAAGACGACTGAGGAGGGGCTGAGGCCTCTGCCAGATTCCAGTTCCATGTTTCTATACAATTACTTCAAGCCCCAATGTTAGCTTGAGGGGTCCTGACCTAGGTTCAATGTTAAGGTTAACCAACAAAACCCTCTTACTACTGGCCCTTTTAGCAATGACTTACTTGCGCAAGTAAAAGTCTCACCCGAAGCAGTATGGAGGGGTGTTGGAACCAGGTTTCCACACCCTGAGAGATAACTAAATGATGTGGGTGTCTTTAGATCTAAAACAATTATGATCTGACCCTCGCAACAGAAGCCCTAACCAGAAACCCTAATCAGAAACATTTAGGTCGATTTACACAGGCTAACTTGTGCGCGCACAGATACAGATCCCACAATCCCTTAAATAGTCTCTAATGCATAACATTTGCATTCAATAACAATATATCCATTCATTTATCATTTATCTAAGGCAGAAAAAAAAATTGTGCAACCAACCCAAACATAGATAACACAGTAAACAAAAATAACATGCAGAAACAGATCATAAAACAGAAGACAGATACATTTGATACTCATATTTCATCAAAAACATTCCTTTATAAATTCAAAGTTCAGATCTTCCTTACAAAAATTTCATTCTACCCGCGCACATAGCTAGCGGGTTCCACACACAGTAGGATTAAGGTCTCCGCGCACACAGCTAGCAGAAGCCTTCTCACTCAGAAAAATTCGCTTCTTAGCTTTGAACATCAAAACATAGTTCAAAATTCTTACTTCATTCTACTTATCGACTCGATCTAGACTCATATTTATACCTTTAGCCTACGCTCATCTAAGGTCCACAAAATGTGGTTTGCATCCCCTAGTTCTACCCTTTGGCCCATTACAACTCATGAGGGGTTTTGACCTGCCCCAAAGCCCCTTGGCTTGTGATTCGCTTAGGGTGCACAACTTAAATTACAAAAAATTTACAAAAAATATCATTTTTTAATCCAAAATTTGGTCCTAAGGGACCCTGCTCCAACATGCCCCCAACACAATATTGTGACTTGTCCCGAGTCACAACAGTGATGGGTTCTTCATTTTGTTCTACAATTCTTCATTGGCAGCAACAAAGGGCGCCAAGATGCCCACACTCTGATCCGCTGCACTCTGCGCTGTATCCACTAGCTTCTGTGATGTCAGCCCTTATGCGGATAGATTAATGCTTTGATAGGTCTGATTCAGATTCTTAATAGCTACATCCAGGTCCTGTGACAGTTTCATTGCCTCGTCAACCCACGAATTCATGTTCTCTGTCACAATCTTCTTTTTCCTCCGCAACTCCTTTACTTCATTGCACAAGATTTGACTCATCTGCAAGCGAGCCATGTGCTGAGCAGGGACAAAAGTGGGCAAGGCCTCCTGGAGATCGTCAAATGCCTACTCCTTAGCGCACAATTCTTGGGAAATTTTCTTGACTAGTGGATCCGTTTGCACATATTTCCACAGTCCCAATTCAGTTTCGAGTAGCGCAGAGCCCTTGTCAATGGTGGTAGCGATAATTTTTTATGCTTCCTTCACCAAGGCTTCCCGTTGTGCGCGCACCTCAGGGGGAGTCTCTGGATGCAACTAGCCTACAATGCTGCAATCTATTTTTCAAACTATGCTTTTACCGTCTGCACCTCTGATCGGGAAGCCTTTAGTGTGGCTACCAGACTCTCAAATTTTACCTTTGGCACAACTGTTGTAGGAATGGATACTTCTGGGAGTTCACCACACAATCTGTGCCTCCAGCCTTAGACCCCTTTCTCTTCTTTCGCGGACCATTAGGGGTTTTTGCGCCACTCTTTGTTCCACGCGGAGATTTTGCACCAATGCCATCCAACCCATCAAGGCCTACAAGGTCTACATCAAATTCGCCTCCGAGATCTTTCTCCACATCCTTTTCTGCTTCCTACTCAGGGTCCCTTTCACCGTCCTTTTCTGCACCTGTTTCTATGTCTATTTCAGTATGCGGCACGATTTATTTCTGTTTGTATCTCGGAGTGGTCTCTTTTCCCGAAATAGATGCTATAATGGGATGGGTGGAGTCGAGCCCAACTTTATAGGCTGCTGGCTAGGTCACAATGACCTAGTTGATTTCTACTTCGATCACCATGAAGGGCAAGTTATAGGGAAAGTTATACCATATCAGATCGTTACGCGCCCTAACCTACACATGGTGCATGGTAATCTGAAAGTATACAATGATTTTATAATTTTCATACGTCGTTGGGGTTAATCTAGGTCGCGAATGGATTTTTGCAGCCAACGCGCCCTCAAATAGCGCCCAAAAAATTTTGTTCTCTTTCACGCGCCTAGGGTCAGTGGATTCCCACATATTGGAGTAGCGCGCCCCCTCGCATACCCGAGGCTCCAATTATGGAAGGAATGCACCCTATGTATTTTCCCAGGCTACCAGCGCCATCAGAAACAACAACCATGAGTAGAAAAACTTCTTGCCTTCTTCTTGCGCCTTGTGCACATTGTCGAGAAATTCCTAGCAAAGATATTGGGACCAGTTGTAACTGACCCCCTTCTCGCATTGTCCTGCTAATGTAATCACATGCATAGGGGCTGTATTCGGACGACACTTGCACATTAATTTGCAACCAAGGACTAAGGTTCCTAGGCACACACTTGGGTCTGAAATTTTTTGTATTAAGAATCCCCAGGGGTCCTATCCGACTTGGTAATATTTCTTCACCTTCGCAACAACTTTTAGCTCATTTCTATTTCTAAAACTTGCCATAGGATGAGATCCCTTTTTGGGCAGGATGGTGATCTGGTGGATTAGCACCATGTCTATTGGAATCCATCCTTGAATCCATAGGCATCCCTCATGCACTAATGATAGCAACTGGCACACACACATAGTGGTGATAGGGTACCTCCTGAAGTGAGGAATCCGCTGAATATTGAGAATCCCAAAATTTCTTTGCCTGCGTGCCCATGACATAGGCTCGACCTTCACTACATCGTCATAGAGCACACACTCTAGGTAATATTCCGACGCCAAATCGGGGAATGTCTCCTCATTTTATAAATCATAATCGTCAAACTTGACATGAGGAATCTTGTTGAACATATCTTCAATCAGGTGGACGACCTGCGTGTTAGAAAATTATATATTATAGAGTAATGCAACACATAAAACATGTGGAAAAATACAAGCACACAAAACACATAAAACCAAAGAGACATAGATATACGTGGTTCACCCAGTTTGGGCTACGTCCACCCCGAACAGCCAGTCCTTCCTTTCTATTATCCAACAAAATGAAGAGACACAACCTACCGCAGATCCGCTGTAATATCCTCCATTCTCTCTCACAGTCTCCCTATCTGTTTCTCGCTCTGAGAATACACATACAATACACAGCCGCAATAAAATACCCTCATACAAAGCGAGGGGTTGCCTTCTAGGGAAAAAAACCCTAAACTAAACATAACTTCTACCGTTAGATCATCCGCCTAATGAACGACCCAGATTGACTAGAAATTACTATACTTTTACAAGGAAATTTTACATCTGTTTTTAGCTTCGGGGGTGCTGCCCCCGAAACCCCCCACCAGGGGGGGGCTCCATAAAGTTGCAGCCACCCCCCTAGACCCCCCAGGCAGCATTTAATTATGGGTGGCGTTGCCGCCCCATTAAGTTATAGGGGTCCAATGCTGTGATACAAAATAAACAAGATAATCAGGCTCCACACCCAACAATCTCCCACTTGGAGACTAATTGTAGCAACTCTATCGCTGCTTCATTTGCTGGACAATGACTCCTCTTTGGACCTGGCTATTTCTCATCTTCATTGTCATCCTTGAAGACCGATTGAAACTGAGCATAATCTTAGTTTCTCCCTGGTTACAACTTTTGTTAGCATATCTGCAGGATTCTGGCTAGTGTGTATCTTTTCCAGCTTCAACTGTCCATCTTTCGATACTGATCGTATGAAATGGTACTTTAGCTGTATGTGTTTAGTCTTGGAATGAAATGCTCAGTTCTTTGCAAGATGAATGACACTTTGGCTATCACTGTATAATGTGCCCATATCATGCTTCTTACCCAATTCATCCATAAACCTTTGTAACCAAATCATTTCTTTACTAGCCTCTGTAGCAGCAACATGCTCTGCTTCTGTTGTTGAAAGTGCAACAACACTTTGGATTTTTGAAACCCAACTGACAGTTGTTCCACCTATAGTAAATACATATCCTGTAGTGCTCCTCCTGTTATCTCTGTCACCTGCCATATTTGCATCAACATATCCCTGTAGAGCAATGTTTGAACCACCAAAGCATAATGCTTGATTTGTGGTACATCTCAAATATATGAGAATCCATTTTACTGCCATCCAATGTTCTTTTCCTGGATTTTTCATGTACTCGCTTACAACTCCCATTGCATGTGCAATATCAGGCCTTGTGCAGACCATTGCATACATTAAGCTTCCAATTGCTGATGCATATGGAACTTTAGACATATAGTCCATTTCTTCTTGGGTCTTGGGGCACATCTCCTTACTAAGTTTGAAATGGCTAGCAAAAGGTGTACTAACTGGTTTTGCATTCTTCATATTAAATATTTTCAACACCTTTTGTATGTACTCATTCTGAGACAGTGTTAATTTGCGATTTTTCCTGTCTCTAGTTATTATCATACCAAGGATTTGTTTTGCAGCTCCTAAATCCTTCATTGCAAATGAATTTGCCAATTTTCTTTTGAGCACATTTATTTCCTGCATGTTAGACCCTGCAACAAGCATGTCATCTACATACAATAACAATATAATATAGTTTCCATCATTTTGCTTTTTCAGGTAAACACAATGATCAGAGTGACATCTAGTATAACCTTGTTCAAACATGAACTTGTCAAATTTTAGATACCACTGTCTTGGAGCCTATTTTAATCCGTACAAGCTCTTCTTTAACCTGCATACTAATTTTTCTTTCCCTTTGACCTCATATCCTTCTGGTTGCTCCATATATATCTCTTCCTCCAAATCGCCATGGAGAAATGTTGTCTTACATCTAAATGTTCAAGATGTAAATCTTCCGTTGCTACAAGACTGAAAATAGTTCTGATTGAAGTCATCTTAACAACAGGAGAAAATATTTCATAAAAATCAATACCTTTCTTCTGTGCAAACCCCTTCACCACAAATATAGCTTTGTACCTCTGTTTTCCTCCATCTTCTTCCTTCAACCTGTAAACCCATTTATTCTGTAATGTAGTTTTACCAGCAGGCAACCTGACTAAGTCCCAAGTCTGGTTATGCATTAATGAGTCCATCTCTTCTTCCATGGCTAGCTCCTACTTCTTCCTGCTTTCAACCTGCATTGCTTCTTCATAACATTCAGGTTCACCAGAATCAATCAACAATAAATAACATAATGAAGGAGAGTATCGTTCAGGGGGTCTACTTACCGTGGTAGATCTGCTAACACCACTTTTAGGTGTTTGAGGTGCCTGTTGCTGTTGTGGTGGTTGTTGTTGCTGTGGCTGTTGATTATTATTATTTTCAGGCACCTTTACTTTTTTTGTGATCTCATCAAGAACTGTGTATTCTTTTTTTTCTTTTTCCTGTTTCTTTTCCTGCAACTGATTCTTATACAAGATCTTTTCATTGAATATTAAATCTCTGCTCCTAATGATTTTGTGATTTTCATAATCATATAAGCGATAACCAAAATCATTAACACCATATCCAATAAAGGTACATTTCTTTGATTTTGCCTCAAGCTTTGTTCTGTTTTATTTATTAATATGGACAAAGGCCTCACAACCAAAAGGTTTTAAAAAAGCGTAGTTTACCTTTTTACCTATCCATGCTTCCTCTGGAATACCACCATCCAAGGAAATTGAAGGCCTTATGTTTATTAGATAAATAACAGTATCTACAACATCTGCCCAAAATTGTAAAGACAATCCTGCATGCAATCTCATGCACCTTGCACGCTCCATGATTGTTCTGTTCATCCTTTCTGACACACCATTTTATTGTGGTGTTCTTGAAACTGTCTTCTCTCTACGTATTCCATTTTCTAAACAGTACCTATCAAACTCTTTGCTGCAATATTCACCTCCATTGTCTGATATGAGACACTCCAAATTCTTTATTGTCTCAATCTCAACCAAAGCTTTCCATTTCTTTAAAGTATAAAATACATCAGATTTATTTTGAATACAATAAATCCAAGTTTTTCTAGTTGCATCATCAATAAAAGTAACATAATAACGAGAGCCTCCAAGAGATGATACCTGAGTAGGTCCCCATACATCTTTATGCACAAGCTCTAATTTTTCGCTCTTCTTTTCTTTCCCAACTCTGAGAAATTTGACTCTCTTCTGTTTTCCATAAATGCAATTCTCATAGAAATCCAAATCAACATTCTTCAAACCCGGCAACAAATTTCTTGAGTGAAGAATCTTCATCCCCTTCTTACTCATGTGTCCGAGCCTATGATGCGATAATGCTGCATCTTCTCCTTTGGAAGTTAAAGCATTAACAGAGTTAGAAATACCATTGCATAAATACAATGTGCCAACCTTTTCACCTTTTTCTATTACCAGGGCTCCTTTGGTGACCTTCCAAGTTTTATCTGTGAAAGTTGTCACACAACCTTCACCGCCTAACTTCCCTGTTGAAATCAAATTTTTCTTCAGATTTGGAACATTCCTTACCTCCTTTAATAGCCATTGGTTTCCATTCTATTTCTTTACAAGAACTTTACCTATTCCGACAATTTTACAGGGTTTATCATCACCCAAATGGACTTGTCCAAAATATCCTTGAACATAGTCATAGGGAATGAGGCCCCTGAATCTACTACCCAGGAAATAGTAACATTTTTGAAAGAAAGAATCAAAGCATCTTGTAACACATCACCTGTCACATTTGCTTCATGATTGTTTTCTTGCTGTGCTTCTCCTTCTTTTCCCTTCCGAGATCTACAGTATTTCTTCAGGTGTCCTTTCTTTCCGCATTTCCAACACACTATCCTCGATCTGGACTTGGATCTACCTTTCCTTGATTTACTGAGATATCCTGAGCTCTTTCCTCTTTCCATTTTTCTTCCCCTAGACTCTGCACTTAAAGCATTACCTGATGTCTCACTGGAGCTTTTCTGTCGCATTTCCTCGCTAAGGATAGCACCGACAACATCATCAAACTTTAAAGTACTAGATCCAGAGACAGAGTTACTAATGGCCATAACTAATCCATTCCAGCTTTTTGGCAATGAACACAGAAATAAAAGAGCCCTAACTTCATCATCAAAGTTTACCCCTACAGAACTTAACTGACTGGTAACTGTATTAAAATCATTTAAATGGTCTACAACAGATCCACCTTCCAACATCTTCATATTAAATAAAATTTTCATAAGAAATACTTTGTTTGAGGCCGAGGGTTTTTCATATAGTTTCTCCAACGCCTTAATCAAACCCTTTGTTGTTGTTTCCTTCGAAATATTGAAGGCTACCGATGCCGCGAGGCACAACCGTACTGTTCTGAGTGCTTTTCTATCGAGAATCTCCCATTCTGCGTCTGTCATAGTTGTCGGCTTCTTTGTTTTTCCTCTCAATGGTAGGTACAAATCTTTCTGATACAGATAATCTTCCATTTGAATATTCCACAGCGGGAAGTTTTGGCCATTAAATATCTTGACCCTAAACTTACCATCTTCCGCCATTTCTCCCACTCGAACCAGGAACTCTTCTTTCCTGCGATTTTATTAGCCAAATAGACCTTCGGCTCTGATACCAGTTGTTAGAAAATTATATATTATAGAGTAATGCAACACATAAAATATGCAGAAAAATACAAGCACACAAAACACATAAAACCATAGAGACACAGATATACGTGGTTCACCCAGTTTGGGCTATGTCCACCCCGAAAAGCCAGTCCTTCTTTTTTATTATCCAAAAAAATGAAGAGACACAACCTATAGTCTCCCTATCTGTTTGCTCTCACAGTCTCCCTATCTGTTTCTCACTCTGAGAATATTCATAAATACACAACCGCAATACAATACCCTCATACAAAGCGAGGGGTTGCCTTCTAGGGAAAAAAACCCTAAACTAAACATAACTTCTATAGTAAGATCATTCGCTTAACGAACGGCCCAGATTGACTGGAAATTATTATACTTTTACAAGGAAATTTTACATCTGTTTTTAGCTTCAGGGGCGCTGCCCCCGAAACCCCCCACCAGGGGGGAGCTCCATAAAGTCGTAGCCGCCCCCCCTGGACCCCCCAGGTAGCGTTTAATTACGGGCGGCGTTGCTGCCCCATTAAGGTATAGGGGTCCAACGTTGTGATACAAAATAAACAAGATAACCAGGCTCCACACCCAACACTGCGGGACTAGCAGAATATGAATGTAATCCCTCACCACATCCACATTCTTTGGCACGCGCATGGAGGCTCTGCGCGGACTGACATACACTGGCCGTAATGAGATTGGCTCAACAAGCACAACCTTCTCAGTGGTGCTCATCAGTCTCTTCGTAGGATCACCCATAGGCGACCTATCCTTTGTAGCCTGGCGCGAGGATGTTACATTCCTAGGAGAGGTCTATGGCTTCAAAGAGGACCCCTTCGTCAATTTTCTCTTTCCCTTAGCTGAAGTAGACACGACTTCTTCAACCTCAGGCACCACTTCGTGGACATCATCTGACCCTGGTTCTGTCGATGCTGTGAGAGGCACAAAGTGCTCCTCAGATGGCACACTCTTAGGATTGGTGGCCATCATTCTTGGACGAAAGATAAAAACTGGATTACTTAGGTCGGATGTGGGGGTGTCTCAACCAGAAATAGAGTGCTCACATAAAATATGAAAATGAAATTCACGGATAGGCTTAGGGTGCAATGTACTCAGAAAGAAAAGGAACCAAATGTGACCCGCACCCTTCCTTTTATAGGTGATCCAAGGTGAAAACGGTCGAATCTCCATTAAATGCAACTTACCTCCGTAAAAACAGTCAAAAATATCGTAAGGTCGCCTCATTAAATGCATAAAATCCGCTCCACCCAACGGTAAAATCACTTTTTCACCCAGTTTCACTGTTTCAACGACTAGTTTTTTTTCTTGCACATCTCCTTTGTGCTCTTGTCGGTCCTGTTTGTGCATTCCCTCTCCATCGCACGTAGACATCTGGATTCTTATGCTCCAACCATATAGTCATTTGGTCGGTATAGGATTGTCCCTATACGGCTTTAGACAACTTCCATTAAAATACACATGAAGGTTCTCACCGCGCAACATGGCCAAGCGCACCGCACCTCCATCAGTGATTTCATTCACAATGTATGGCCCAACCAATGTTTCCTGAACTTCCTTGGGTGGCACGCAAATTGCCTGTCATATAATAAGACCAAGTCATCCTCCTTGAAAAAATTATGTCTGATGTGCCTATCATGCCAGGCCTTTTCGCGCGCCTTCTACACTTGCTGATGGAAGTTAGCAATGAACCAACCCTCTTCCAACACAACCAATTGCAAAAGACATTCCTCCATGATGTCAGGCTCAACCATATTAGTGAATGTTGCGATGCGAAAGGTCGAGGCGATATATTCCATTGGCATGTTTGCTTCTTTCCCATAGACCATCCTGAAAGGTGTCTTCCCAGTCAAATTTTTGCAAGTGGTCCGGTAAGCCAATAACACATAAGGGATGTGCACGTCCCAATCATTTCGATTTGAATTACAGATATTTGTGAGTGGATTCTCCAAAAAAAATTGAAATATTCTACTGCACCATTTGTCTGAGGGTGATAAGGGGTGCTCTTCTGGTGATGGATTTGAAATTCCTCTATCAGAGCTTCAATGGTTTCATTAACAAAGTGCGTATCTCTATCACTCATTAATATCTTTGGACATCCAAACCTAGTTAAAATATTTCCAAAAATGAAGTGTTCAATAATATCTACAGTACAATTCTTGAATACCTTAGCTTCTACTCATCTGGTTACATAATCTGTGGTAGTGATGATAAAGCGCTCTCCAATATTCTACCCTGGAGGATTGATAGGCCCAACTAAATCTATAGCCCATTTATCAAAGGCCTGTAGGGCCATTTTAGGATGTAGGGGCATTTCATCTCTACGCGAGGGCTTCCCTGCTCTCTGGCATGCATCACAGGCTCGGAAGTATGAATGTGCATCACTGTGCAGTGTGGGCCACCATAAACCAGCACACAACACCTTCTACGCAGTATCCTTCCCTGCATAATGGCCTCCTGCTACACCTCTGTTATCACTAAGGTTTTCCTTGAAGTTGTGGAAAAGGAAAGTATACCCGAGGTAACCACAAACCAACCTTCAGATGCAGAATCTAGCCAATCTGCATCCAGAGAGGGCTCTCTCTTTATGATTTATCTTTGTTCTTAGAAGGTTTTAGGCTAGGTATAGTTCCAAGAGTTTGTTTGAAAAATGGTGGAATCCACAAACTAAGGGCAAGGTTGAAAGTTTTCAGTCCATTGGGCTATGGAGTCAAAGGATGGCTTTACTGGATTTCTATTCTACACACAAGATGGCTTTACGGGGCAAGGTAGCTAGACAGAGAACAATCCTTAAAATTTAAAGTGGATGGGATGATTTTGAAGGGATGAAAGGCAGCTAAGAATCTTTCACCATGTTCAAAAGAAAGAAATGAGATGACTACAAACAAAGAGCAATGAAGAATTCTTTATTATATTAATCAACAATGTTTAAATTAGCAAAGCAAGAGCATTTAAGAATTCACATGCTTATAACCAATTTAGAGGAAAACATTAAAAACAATCACATCTGAAATCAGAGTACAATTAAGTAAATTCTGATTCAATCCTTTATGTAAACTATTCAGAAATGGACATAATGATATTATAAACTGATATAAAAACTTAAGACAAAAGGTAGAAAGACTTATTGAACTGCAGTCCAACACATGAATCCTGCAAAAAGTCCTAAGCTTCAAATGGTCATCCAGTAAGCCACGAATAAATTTCTCCAAAATGATTTTATTCCGAAAATCTCAATGTTATAGCAGAGTAATAGAATCCACCCTCAGTACTTCCTTTGAGGGTTTATTTATACAAGAAAATCTTGAAAAAATCTCACACTAACCTAGCCAATAATCTAGGGTGACTAAGGAGTAATTTACAAATAAACAGGAGACAAATGGTCTCGTGGATAGAATAATAGGTAACTGCTGATGTGTTGTTTCCTCATTTTGCTAATATGCTGGAGGTAAGTGCTGAGATAGGGCTCGGTGCTGTCCCTTGGAGTAAATGCTTTGCTTGTTTGATACTCTTTGTCTTTACGGATACTCTTTAACCTGTTCAACTGATACTCTTTCATCTGTGCTCATTTTTATCTTTCACATAATAGTAAAAAGATAAAATTCTCATCCTGAAGATAATTTTCATAGAATTTCCAATAGGTCTTTCCACCATTGATCGTCTAGTATTATAGTCCTCTTGAGTTTTCTCAATGTCTCATCAGCCTCTGTGAGCTTGTAAAAAGTGGGCTCATCAGGAAACAAATACTTTATTTCATGTTCAAGATGAAATAAATTCTTCAATCTGTCATATAAATTTTTCCCTGTTGGCAACGTTGCTTCTGGTAGACTGATAGAACTAGTAGTTGTATTTTGAGCATGGCTCTCTATTTTCTTGACATAGGTTTCTAGTTCCATTATTTGGTCCTCTGTGAGCATGGGACTGGGTAACCCATTGTCCAATAAAGCTTGAAATTTTTCTCTGAAAGCATCAATATCAGCCAAAATCTCTGAACATTTCCTTTCTAAATTCTGCATAAAAGTTCTCTTGATGAAAACTTTTTTTATTATCAAAATAGTGCAGGTTCTGTCTTCAATTCCTAATCTTGCAAGCTGTTGTTTTGTTCGGGTGTTCAAAAATTGAATGAGTTGATTGGCCTGCTCAGGTCTACCCCTTAGTTCATCTCTTGTTCTGTTTATTTCTTCCTGAGCTATTTTAATCAAGTCATTTTGTTCAAAAATTGCTTGAATAGAGGGCCAAATACTTTTTATTAATTCAATTATATTTCCCCAAAGAATTTGATTTATTTCCTTCAAAGGCTTTTCTAATGAAAGATATTTCTCTAAAGCCTTAACTAATTTGTCCAATCTTTTGATTTCCCTGGTATTTTCAGCAACTGTCTTTTTAGATGTATCATACTTCTGCTCCAAATATTTTAATTGTAACTTAGTGGTTTGAAGTTCTGTGACTCTTAATTGTAGACTTTCCATTTCTTTTATTAATTCATCAGAACTCAAACCAGAAGTGTTTACCTGTTCTGGCTCTGTTTGTTGCTTTGCTATTGTAGTACCTGTGGTTGTAGCCTGTTTGATAGCTTCTTTTTCCTGTAAAGCTTGCTCTAATTCCTTCTTTGTTTCACTTAGTCGCTCAGTCATATTTAGGAGCAACTCCATTACCTCTTCTTGTGAATTCCCCTTTAAAACTTCTTGGGTCTGAGGGTGCCTTGAGGCTGGCAATTTTAGCTGCTTTCTTAGTGCAGCTATGTCATCATCTTTCTTCTTTATTAATGCCTCAATACTTTTAATGTCTTTGGGGTTGTGACCCAAGCCAATGATTATGTCTTCTAGAGACTTTATTCTATTATCTTTGGCCTGAGAAGAGGCCTTCTCATTTTGCAATTGGGCACTTGTGTTATTTAAAGAATCTTGCAGCGTTAGGGCTGCCATGGCCTTATTAGTCAGAGTGGAATACACCATTTCCCCAGTTTGTTTGTGCAGCTCTATCTGGTCTAAAGGATGAATATCCTTAGCCAAGACCTCAAAATTTGTTCTAATATAATCAGCTGCTGACATGGGTTTTGGCACCTTTGACTTGAAGTGGCTCATCATCATTTTGCCTTGTGAAATGTCAAATGATGACATTAACCTTTCCTGATTATGGGGAGCCATTTTCATATATTGATCATATACCTTCATTCTTAATGGATCATTCCTTGCCTTTATATTAATGAAGGTTCTTTTAATATCCCCTGTATATGTTTTTGGTGGTCTGAAAGAGGATACCTCAATACTCAATTGCTTTTGTAAAGCTTTTTCTTTCTGTCCTGTGTTTGTTTCACTAACTGTGCCAGTTAGTTGACTGTCTTCCCTTCCATCATCAAACACTTCATCTATGATTTCCACATCTGGAAGTGGATCTGATTTATGTTTTTTAGCTTGATGTATTCCTGAGGGCTCTTTAAGAGGATTAGTGTCTGGAACCTGCCTTTTCTTTCCTATCTCCATATTGGATGGAGTTTGTAATTCTGAAACTTCAGGATGCTTTACTGGAGTGGGAGAAACTTGGGTTTGTTCAGGTGCTTTGGAAGTTTGTGGTTTCTCTGCCATGACCAAAGTTTCAATGACCTGAATTTCAAGTTCCTTTCCCTTGCCTTTTGGTTCTGCTGCCACTGGTGGACTGCCTTCCTGTAATGTCTGCTGTAGATTTTCTGCTGAAGAAGTGCCAATTTGGGGTACCTGCACTTGACCACAAGATTCTAGGTCATACTTCTTCTCGAGATCTTTCATAATTTTGTTCATTTTATCAGCTTCACTTTCTTCCTCAACAAGTGTTCCTTCAACCCATTCATCTTGATTGGCATATTGTTCTAGTTCAGGAATCTTGTGGTGTATATAAGAGGATGATTTGTTCTTTAATCTCTTTTCACAAATAAAACCAAATGGGTCATAAGGAACCCAACGGAAAGTTCTTTGGAACTTGCTTTGTAATATATTTTATGCCTCTCGCTCGGCCTCCCTAGAGTTGCAGATGAAAGGACCTAATTGACTTTTGATCCTTAGTTGGGCTTTCTTCTTCACACTACAAAAATGGATCACATCTGAATTATTCATTTGCCTGAAATATTCCAAGGCAAAAATCCTCATGGGCACATATCTTGGTAACTTGAATGGATGTAATTCACATCCATAAATTCTGATGACTGTATGGTTTTGATATAAATACCAATCTCCAACTTTATAAGTCCTTGAAAGTTGCAAGGTCTTCTTTATTTCATTACTGAGCCTTGGGGGAGGGATTCCTGTTAACAAAGTTGTTGCAGGATATACAAACTGATCAATGAATTCAGTGTAGGAATAGGGAGAATCGGAGGAAGAATGAATTATGGGGGACCAAAATATGACTGACCTGGGGTTTCCCTTGGCATCAAGTTTTTGAACAGGGAAAGGGAACTTTTCTGACTGATAGTAGATAATGAGATGATAGATGACTGAGGAATATTTAAAAACTTTTTCATCATCTAGCCTCATGAACTGATCATGGATCTTGTTGGCTATGAAGGAGGCAAAGTCATATTTAACTTCAGGAGGCTGCCCAGGAGTAAAGATAGATAGTAAAACCAGTGTTATTTCATCCACATATTCACTGGTATTGAATCCCAAGACAAAAGATATCATATTTATGATGAGCCTCCCCAATTTATTGAAATAATAAAAACCATAGGGAGGAGACCCCTTAGGTTGATGTTCAGGCAACATGAAATTGTGGCACATGGATTTTAGCTTTTCTGGGGTTAATTGCCTAGTCTTCTCAATCAATTATTCCATAGACAACGGTGCTAGTTCTTGGTCTGGTTCAAAGTGTAGCATTGCATTGATAGCCTGGGGAGTAATGGGAAACAGAACACTCTGATCAGGAGCTATTACAGCTCTTTGAGTGGGATCATAGTTTGAATGGAAATAGTGGATGATTTCTTGGAAAAAAATGACTGAAGGGATGAGATACCTTGGGAGATTGGATTCCCACAACCCAATGAGATCTTGCCCCTTCGAGTATTCGTCTCTGCAGCGACAATAACTCAGAAGGGGAATTTCATCAAAATGCAAGTCTTTAATCTGGAAATCTTTATCTACCAAAGGTAAATATTCTAACTCTCTGTGGGGGGCATTCAGTGGAGTTACATTCAAAGCTGCTGGGGCCTCCATTTTGGTTCTTGTGGATTCAAAACGGAGGTTTCTGGTTTTCTTCACAGGCCGGGCGTGATTTTGATCTTACTGAAGGAAATTGGCACAATTGCAGGTTCAAGGGAACAATTTACAGTCGTAAAACTCAGGGAATGACCTTAGGAATATGATTTAAACACTGATTCAACAAAAAACAAAGAAAACAGAATTTTACTTGCAGTTCGGGGCGAAATAGGATAAATACATGTTCTTGAAGGCAAACTGACTTTTAACAGGTATCAGGCGATGGCAGGAGGGTACTTGAACACAGGTGCAGCGGAATCTTGGAGCGAAATCAGATAGCACAGTAGATTTCAGCGGAAATTTGAAAATCTTAGCAGAAAGCGCAGTCGTTTTCAATAACGAAAATAACGGGAAAAACACGAAAATTCGTTTTATTTACAAATTAAAAGGGTTTTTTATTTTTTCGAGGAGTGACGTCATATTAGTACAGGCTGACGTGTGCAGGAGGGCTGGGCGGTAAGTGGTAAGCGGTAAGAGGTAATCCTCGCACCGCTTATGGACGAGAGTGGTATTAGATGAGTGGGCAGCGATTCCATTGGATCTTTGATGCGTGGCAGGTGAACTATTTGAAAACCACCAAGTCCCCGCGTGTTAAAACTCTGACGAAGGATGGGTAGCGGAATCGCCGTGGAGCGTCGATCTGTGGTGGGGTGATCTAACGGTGGAAAAGAAGGGGAGATGATGAGGCGTTATTGTGCGGGCCCGACGGGGTTTTACACGTGATTATCGTTATTAATCATCCCGGGGAGCTTCTAATTGGCGGAGAAGATTGGTTATTAACTAATTCTGATAATTAGTTAATCCCACTGTATAATAGAAATAAGGGTCGCAGTGGGGTTGAAACGTCGGGCGGAATGCCATGGTGGATGGGCCACGGTGGCATAGGATCTTTCCAAGGTTTTGGTTTTAAAAACAAAACTTCGGGTTTTTATCCTTTTTTGTATTTAAACATATAGAATTATATCTTTAAAGTTTTTTCTTATATATGTTTTTTATTATATGATCAATTAACCGATGTAGTTAACTTATCATAGGGGCGGGACTATAATATAACGATATATTTTAACCAAAGGGCTTGTAGAAGCGGGTTTTAATGAATATTTGGGAGGTAAATACTTTGGTTAAAACATTATAATAAATGGGTTTTCGGATATTTATATAAAAGGAGTTATATACTTAGGATAGGGCATTTCACTAGGGATTTAGTAAAATAGAGTTAAACATTAATATGAGAAAGGGACAAGGGAACTCAAAATATTTTACACATCTAAGAAAGTGACAATTTCTGAAGTAAATTGCAATATCTCATCTTCAACACTTAAACTTAGAATAGTAAGTTATTTTTGAGGGGATTTTTATGGAATTTTGCATGATTTTCCTAAGCCAAATGAGATTTTACTTAGGAAAAGGTTAAAGATGAATGATTATAATGATGAATTATCTCAAGTACTTAGGTCTTTTTGATCATTAGGCCGAGGGTCCGGTCCCTCCAAAAGTCAAGGAAATGCCTTGAGCCCTTTTGATCTCCAAGTACCCTAGTACTTTTGGGGGAAATTAGTAAAACTTTAAGGGGAAAGTGATGAGGGAAGTTAATGATTTTGACTTTGCTTGCTGTGATTTTCCAGTGTATTTCCTGCTTCAGTATTTGTGATGAAAGTAAAGGATCAAAACATGTAGCAGCATCATTCATCAGATAAAACTTTGCAACCATCTACCTACCCTATCTACTTGACACTACCATTTTCTCTTCTTTATTAGGGTGCATTTAGACTTGCAAACCCTTATCAATCTTTTTCTTTTTTACAAGGAAAATCTATCTAATTCTACCATTATTACATCCAAGGGCTCATATTAAGCTGTTGAGCACCCTTTATTAACTCTACCTATCTACTTATCTGCCAAGATTAAACTGTTTGGTCAGATATTTATTCTCTATTCTATGACATGAAATTGAAAAATGAACTAGCCAAGTTTAAGCAGTTTGGCTATTTATGAATTGTGGCAAAAGTTTGACAAGCTGCACACAATTGCTTTATTACAAAAATGAAATAGTAGTGGCATTTGGATTTGCACACTTTCCTTGGTCTATTTTTTGTTTGGGGTTCATTTCTTTCATTTTCTTGACCAATTTATTTTTCTTACCCTTTGATTTTCTTTTAGGGTATACCCTCTTTACATTTTTTAAATTTTTTGATTTTTTGGTTTTTTAAGAATATGGAACACCTTTGCTCAAGAAAAAGGTTTGAACATATTCCATAGTTCAATCAAGACAATCATGAAAAATGACACCTATTGGTATAGGAGTCTAACAACCTCCATGAGCCTCAGCCAAGATATCCTGTATCTCATGTTCCAAAACATATCTTCTTAATACTTCATCTCCTCCTAGCTTGTACAACTGACCAACAATCAGGATAAAATCAGCTGCGTGAGCAACCAACTCCTCCTTTTTTTGAATCGAATATTCAGCAGTCGCGCTTCCAGTGGTTCGAAAGTGAATAATATCAACGAAGTGTTCATCAACCACCTTGATAGCAAAGAGATGCGCATTAGGTAACCCCTCCTCCAAACTATTTAGTTGTTCCCCATTTTCGATGCGTGACAAATGGTCAGGTCCAACATTTAATCTTCCATGCTTCACAATGATTTCAAAGTCATATTCCTGAAATAACAACAACCATCTACAAATTCCTCCCCCCCCCCCGCAACACATGCTTATTGACCAATTATTTCAACGCATAATGGTTAGTGAACATTTTGAGGTGTCCTCCTAGTAGATAGTTCCTGTATTTTTGTAGAGAATAGACCATGGCCAATCCTTTCCTTTCTATGGTTGAGTAGTTGTGCTCTGCACTGGAGAGCTTCCTAATGGCAAAAGAAACATGCTGATCAATGTCTCCTTCTCCTCGCTACGCTAAAACAGCTCCAAGTGCTATACCAGATGCATCCACATGTACATGGAAGACCTTAGACCAGTCTGGAAATATCAGAATAGGTGCAGTGACCATATTTTTTTTAGCAACTCAAAGCTCTTTTGACATTCTTCATCCCATTATAATGACACATCCTTCTTCAATAACTTCTCCATAGGCACAATGATCAAAGCATAGCCCTGAATGAACTTCATGTAATATCTAGTGTGTCCTAGGATGGAATGCAGTTGTTTTTCATTAGTGGGGAGTTCTAGATTAATGATGACTTCTATATTGGCTGGATCCACCATCAATCCTTTCGAACACACTATATGTCCCAACAAAATTCCAAAAGGCACGCAAAATATACATTTCTTCAAGTTAAGAGAAATATGGTGCTTCCTACAACTGTTAAGCATCATGCGCAGGTTTAACACACACATATTTACCAACCCGAACACTGTTGAGTCATCAAAATACACCTTCAAAAAATTATGCATGAATTCTTTGAACACAACCACTACTATGTGTGAGAAGATCACAGGTACATTCTTCAATCTGAAAGCCATGACAGTGTACTGGAAAAACCCCCATTCGGTTGCAAAGGTGGTCTTATTGTGATCTTCAGGCGCAATCCTAATTTGATGATACCCCAAAAATCCATTAGTAAAAGAATAAGCCTCTTGTCCTCCCACATTATCTAGAATCTCGTCTGAAAATGGAGTAGGGAAGGGGCATGCACACATGCATCATTCATCTTGCGCAGATCTACACAAATCCTTATCTCACCTTTGATTTTCTTTTCTTGAACCACCATTTGGCAGACTGCTCTACATGCTCAATGATGCCTGCAACCACCATATTTTCTAATTCTTCTTTTACTTGCTCCTTATACTTGGGATTTAATTGGTATGGTCGCTACTTGACATGGCGCGCATCTGGTCCATGATATTCATAACACCAAGGTCTCCTACAATTCCTTTAAGCTCAGATAAATTTGTCGGAAAAAGGTCCTGATACTCTGTCAACAGTTCCACAACCTTCCCTACTGTGTCATCATCCCAGTAATCCCCGATTTTGGCTGACATGGGTTTCTCTTCTATCCCAATGTTGACTTCATTTAACTTCAGAGGTTTAGTTACATTTACCATTCCTAGTGAGGGCCCTGCAACTGCGCGCTCCCCTTTGGACTCACGGATGTTGATATTTCTCAGATCATCTTCGTTATCCTCTATTAACAAGTTCCTGCAATTGATGATATTTTCATCTGTGTGCCCCATGCTGGTGCATCACATTCTCTTTGGGGTTGGGAGTTATTAAAAACAATAGCTTCTATATCTTGCAAAGCTTAATTCAATCCCTCTGATCCCCCAACCAAGCTAAAGGTTGATAGGAAATCATCAGTCATTGTAATCCAATGGCGAGTAGTGCAGCTCCGTTTCCAGATACCAGGTAGAAGGTACTGGCCCCAATGAATGAATAAACACATGAACCCATTCGTTCCAGGTATTTTCTTTCCAAACCTCCATCCACATGGTCAGGTTCTTGTGCAGGTCTCCCTTACCATATAAAAGCTCAGTTGGTGGGGTAGCGGGAGGTTCAAAGCGCAAATTCATAATTTGGATACATTCCTCCCAATCCTTAAAAACTCCCTTGTGCATATCCCACCAACGCGCTGGGGTTGCACGCATAGCCAGATAAAGTGCCAAAAACCTTCGTTCTTTCGGGACAACCTTTTCCAATTATTCCAGAAATACTACGACACTACCAAAACCATCAAAATAGGGTAGTTCTCTTACCTCTGAGGAGATGCATCGGAGGTTTTTAATGATCTTTAGGCAGCGCATCACAAAAACATCATGCAACCGATTCTGCTAGTTCTCCATCTCCCCACCTGAGTTTGAAAAACACGAACTAACCTTCTCCCAATTCAACATTCCATCAGCTATAGGATTGATCCAATCCTTGTCCCACGAAGTCAGCATCATCTCCTTCGCGCACTAGCTCTATATATCTTTCTCCTTCTACCGGGTCTAGTGGTACTATCACCCACGTACCATAATTCTCAAAGATCTTGCTTCTACGCTTTAGGTTGATGATGCCTCCCATATCGATGGCCCAATCCAACTATAACAGCGCAAGGTAGGGGTCTACATCATCTACAATTTGTATCACTTCAAAATCTGCACGTACCTTTACTTCAACAATGTCTACTAGAACATGTGGAATCCTTCCAAGTGGAATGATATTCTGTTGATTGGCCATGCGTAGCTGAATGGTGGAACATTCTAGCTTTGGTTCTCCCATATTTTTCCAGGTCTGCTTAGGTAGAACATTTGCATCATACCCTAAGTCCAGGATGACCTGATCCATTTCATACTCTCTGATTTGCATGGTCATGCACATCTCCCTACCCGTTCTCTTCTTGTTCTTATAGATCTTGTTTACTGCCTTAGTCTCAGTTTGAGTCACTTCTTTGTCCGTGCAGGTGTCTATCAGGGCTTGAAGATTATATACTGCTTTCGGATTGCATAATAACTTAATACAAGCTTGTAGGAATGGTTTGAATTCGTCATCAATATTTGATTCCACGATAGAATTTGATGTGGATGGCCTTGCAGCAGAAAAATCCTTCATGGCTTCAATAAAAGTCTTATTTTCCTTCTACAGGTTGAGTCCCTCTTTCTTGTTAGAAGCCTTTCTGATTAGTGGCTCTGCATCAACCTTCTTCTCCTCATCTCCTTTGGTGGCAGCACCACTTCGTGTAATTATGTTTACACTTGGACCATCATCACGCGGTTCAACTTTAACCATTTTTTTTGTTTTGCGTAGGTGTTTGTTGTTGCTTTTACTACATTCTAGCAATTAAAATAGGACAATATTCAATTACATGATCAAATTTCCTACAGTACCTACAAGATTTTTGTGCAAGGTTTGAGCAGTCACGCACATAGTGTCCAACGTCTCCACGGTTATAACAGATTAATTGTCCTCTTCCACGACCTGTGCCTCCACCTCTCCCCCCTCCCCTTCCTCTTGCTAGGGATCCTGCACGTCCTGAGGGAGATTCTGGTGAATATGGGTCGGCCTGCACTCTATAGAGGTTAGTGTTGTCCATCATTATGTGGAATGTTCAATAGTGGTGCTCATCATGACAAACTGAAGAGAAAAAACTGCACCATTGTTGCTTTAGCTCTGGCACATAACTTCCTAAATGAGGACAATGTTATGTATCATGTCATCTAACTACCCTACAATCAACGCACCATAGTGTGGGAGTACCACTTGGCCCAAGAACATCCCTAGGGTGCAATGGATTTGGTCCCCATACTTGCATGTAATCAGAGAACAAATTTCATTGATCTTTGGTGTGGCCTGAACCCTTACAACATATGCACCAGACATCTGCGCCTACCTCCTTTCCTCTGTCTCTGCGTAGGTTCTGAATCTCTAAGTTCATTGCCTCCAGTTGACTTTGGATTTGCAGAGTTCTGAATTGATCATCTGCTCTGGGAGCAACTTATAATTTCATAGCAACTTCTAGAGCTTCGGCCTAAGAATCGATCTTTTGTTGATTCATTGGAGCACGTAGAAGTGGGAAGAGCATGGAAATAAACCATTACTTATGCTTCTTATCATCATAAATAAATCCTCCTTCGCTGATGGTGCACTTGAGTCGTTGATCAACCTCCCAAACAAATTCATTCGGCTCTTGTTTGATATCTTTTAATTCTGTCACGCACTATGAGTAGGACTTCGGTTTCCTGAATTGTTGTTTCAAAGCGTCCTTAATCTGCACAACATTGGGATCAACGTGCTGAGTCAGATATCCCATAAACCAATCTAACGTGCGACCTTCAAACACCATAGCCAGATGTGCTCTCTTGATATCATTGGTGTTAACATTTTGCGCAGTCCATACTGTGTCAGTAAAAAACCAAAACCTATCTATGTCCCCATATCCCACACCCTTAAAGGTGGGTAGCTTCATATGCACGACCATATCTTCTGCAAGTGGCGGTGGTGGTGGGGTAGGAAATGCCTTACCCCTTCGAGAGTTCGACTGTGGCATACCAGGAGGGCCACCTTTGGCTCACATAGCCTCACTACTCTTTATATTAGGTGAATTTATCTGAGGGTTCTATACAGACCTGCCCCCTCTTTGATTGACCCGATAATATTTTCTGTTGCGCATAGTGATTTCTAGATTATCTGGGGTCATTCACTTAGTGTGGCTGCAAAAAACACCCTTTTCACACAATAACATCTCAATCAGAAAAGGCATAGAGCATATGAATTTACCTCTTAGTCCCTCGAAAAACCTCCTTTCAACTTCAAAGTACGAAAAAAATTGATCTACTACAAATTCTGTCTCAAAACCACCCAAGATGTTGTCAACCTAGTGATCTATAGTCCAGGTGTTGGAATTATCAGTCTGCTCCAACTGTTGGATTAATTCAGGTGTTCAATGAGTGACCTTGTCGTCCTTCCAACAGGTTTGGAACTCTGCTAATCTTGACAACCACTCCTGTAATTCGTGCGCAAATTTCACAAAGAAAATGTCATGAACCTCTGTGAAGATATACTTTTGTTTCCAATCTTCAGTAGACAACTTCTTACTTCTATTTTCCTTAATGGAAAATTCTTGAATTTTCTTCTCAAACCAATCTTCTAATTTAGGCTTTGATGGCCACCACATCACCCAATCTCTCTCAAAATGATCCTGTTAGCTCCCTGTAATCAACAAGATTGGCAAAGTCCGATCTCAGGGAGAAACATCGTTTCAACCACTTTGGGATTCTAGGATCTAGCCCCCCTGAATCCGGAGAGGGATCTCTCCAATCAGTGCAGAGATGGATTTGTCTTTGAAGTTTGGGGTAATGATATTAGGCTAGTTATGAAGGCCAAAGGTTTTGTTTGTTTTTGGATGGTTGAGCATGAATACTGTTTGAGGTGGAAAGTCATAAGTGCAAAGAGTTTCAAAGGTGAGAAGTTGCAAGTGAGTAGAATAACTAGGCTAAATAGATAGATATAACGCTGGTTTTTAGTCCATTGGGCTATGGAGTCATAAACATGGCTTTAATTGAGCAACAACATCAAGAGTGATCCAAGGGGCAAGTCATCTATATCACAAGATTATTGAGATTATAATGATGGAATGGGAACAATAAAGTGTTGGAGAGGTGGAAACTGATAATAATTTCACAAAGGATTTATAGTCAGTCCAAACAAGAAAAGCCTCTTAAGTAACTGTTTAAAACCAACCAAAGGCAGGGCTAACCATTGACCTCTTGGGTAGGCTTGTATTAAAGCAGCTTAATTGAAAAATAATCCAGTAATCCACATAATTACCTTCAGAAAGTATGAAAACATATAAGAGAAGACAGAGTGTAAACTTAAGATAAGATAAAGTACTTTTAAACCTAGTCTGCTTTCAGTCAACACCAAGGGAAACTTTCAGAATCTGACTTTGGAGAAAAGAAGCTAGAAACAGGGCAAACCATCACTTTTCTAGTCTCACTTTAATAAGCAAATAAGGAAAATAACTTCCAAGAACAATGTTTAAAGCAAACAGTAGGAAGAGGGAACTCCAGCATTCCTAACTGCTTAAACTGTATTAAATCATTCTTAAATAAACAAATTGGAGGAAAACATTGAGATAAAGCTTTCAGTCAGAGAAGGTTACTGATGTACAGTAGGTCCTAACTCTATAAATGTTGTTCTTTATCAGAGAATAGTGAACAATATGACATACATAGAAGGAAAACAATAACAAAGAAAGGAGCACTTCACCAGTGATATAGACCAGGATCCCAAGAAACAACTTGTTTATTGATGTCAAACCAGTTACAGTACTCAGGTCCAATGTTTCAGTTCAACAATCATCTTCACTACCCAGCCTAACTAATCTAACACAAACAGAGCTTCAAGGGCCAGTGAACACTATTTATAGATAGAAGTCTCAAGCTCAATTACATTACAATGTTCAGTAATCTAATCAACCAAAAAATTCTCATCTTCTACAGAAGTATTTATAGAAGGATGAGGAGGGGATATCTAACAAAAGATCTCAAGGAAAATTAATACAGAGTGATGAATTCTCGGCCTTTGAAGGGCTCGATGACGAAGTTTACAGGTGTTTCACTGTATTAACTATTTTACAATTAATATCAAAGCTCGGTGGGAGCTTTATTGACTTTTAGGCTCTATCCAGGACGAAATAACTCCATTGATATTTGTTTGTATTAGTTTCCTTAGTGGAATTAATTGCTTGGCTACGTTGTGAGGCAGATATTTTCTTAATCAATAACTTCGGCCTCTGTTTGAATGGTTTGAGGCAACAGGTGGCTCTATGGTATCCAAGAGGAATCAATTTTCCTCAATTGTGGCGGTGGAGGTTTTCCTGTCGATAAAACACTTCAAATTTTCTTTAAACTGCGTTTTAATTGGGGATTAAGCTTTTGATAATTGTTCTTAGTCGTGATCCCCGCAAAATCTGTCTTTTAATCCTCTGTTTTGATAAATTTTGGTCTTCGTCACTGATACTCTCTGATTGCGCCTGATTCATGGTTTTTTGCTGATGTACAGGGCTGCGCAGGGGTCGAATGGCATCAATGCCTGAGGAGACACCGATGAAACGTGATTTTTAGATCCTGCGAAGGATTTTCTTTGGTGAATCTAGGGCGGGAGGATCGTCACCCTCTTCTTTCAAATTTTCTTCAAAAATGGCGAGAAAATCATTTAAACCCTGCAAAATACAAACAAATATTAAAAAATCCTGCATACATAGGTTTATTGCTGCAGAAGGCATGTGGAGGAAGCGTGGTCGTTGGATGGTGTCATCCAACGGTCAGGATTTATCGGGAGAAGTCATAGAGAAGGCGGAAGAATTGTTAAATCAGAGCCGTCAATCGCGCAGAGATCGACGATCGGGAGTGGAAACGGGAAGTCAAAGTGGAAAACGTTGACTGGGCGATCGAATCAGGGCGATGAAATGTGGGCCGTCGATCTGCAGATCAGATCGACGGCGGAGATTCGTTAAATGCCGCGTCGTAGCCCGGTTAATTGTCGGGCATCTTCGGAGAGCGACAACCGTCGGATGGGTAGCCTCAGATTGGACAGTGTACAACGATATCGCGCCGGGTTTGTTGCCAAAAGTTAATGCACGATGGGGGGGAGGTTTTGAAATAGTGCACAGGACGCGTGTCGGCCAACGTATGGAATTGCTGTCGATTGGGGAAAAACCTCTGCTGCCCAAAGGCGATGCGATGAATACCGCGCGGTTTTTGGACAAGTGAGTGGAATGCGGGGACCACCGGGGAGACAGACTCCACATTGTTGATCTACAGATCAGATCGACGGTGCAGAATGAATTAAATTTGGAACCGGCGGAAATTTTACAAAATAATAAAACTGACGATTTTTAATATAAACCAAGGTTTAAAATATTATTTACGAAGCAGCTTGGCGCCCGACTGCGGGACCTTTGGGTGTATGGAGGATAATAGGACCGGGGTTTATGGAGGAAGGGGCTTAAGACTTAGCCCGAGGGGGCTTAAGTCCACACCATAAAAAATGTGATTTTTATGGTTTTTGAATGATTTTCAAAGGGTTAGAGGGGTTCAGATAAGGCAAAGAAGGAGTTTTCAACCTTGTCAAGGGGATTCTGAAGAAGGGGAAAATGGAAAAATATGAAAATGAGGGATTTTCATGGGAAATGGAGGGATAAAAACTAAGGTTAGTTTTGGCAAAAGGGAAAAAGGAAAAAGGTGTTTGCAGCAGTATTCTTCCTTGGGAATCAGCAGGATTTCTAAGTGTAAAATGGGAACAACAGTGAAGTTCAGACAGAGGATAGGCATGAGGCCTTCAAGAGTCTTCAGGAGCCAACAATTTTTAGCAATGAAATTTGTTCCTCGAAGGCTCAAAAAGTCTTAGCCACCTTTTGCTATAAAAAATTTTATAGGTGGCTAATAGATCCCAGTCTCGACAACGAAACCATTTTTTGGCTTGAGGGGTCCTGACCCAGGTTCAGAGTTAAGGTTAACCAACAAAACCCTCTTACTGCTAGCCCTTTCGGCAGTGACCTATTTGCGCAAGTAAAAGTCTCACCCGAAGCAGTATGGGGCGGGTGCTAGAACCAAGTTTCCACACCCTGAGAGAGAACTAAATGATGTGGGTGTCTTCAGATCTATAACAACTATGATATGAACCTCGTAACAGAAGCCCTATCTAGAAACCCTAATCAGACAGATTTAGGTTGATTTACACAAGCTACCCTGCACGCGCACTTATACAGATCCCACAATCCTTTCAATAGTCTCTAATGCGTAAAATTTGCGTTTACTAACCATTTATCATTTATCTAAGGTAGAAAATATTTGCACAACCAATCCAAACATAGATAACATAGTAAACAAAAATAACATGCAGAAACAGATCATAAAACAAAAGACAGATGCATTTGGTACTCAGATTTCATCCAAAACATTCCTTTATTCATTCACAGTTCAGATCTTCCTTACAACACTTTCATTCTACCCGCACACACAAGCAGTGAGGTCCACACACAGCAGGACTAAGGTCTCCACACACACAGCCAACAAGAGCCTTCTCACTCGACAAATTCGCTTCTTAGCTCATAACATCAAAACATAGTTCAGACTTCTTACTTCCTTCTACTTATCGACTCGATCTAGACTCCTATTTATACCTTTAGCCTACGCTCATCTAAGGTCCGCAAACGGTGGTTTGCATCCCCTATTTCTACCCTTTGGCCCATTACAACTGATGAGTGGCTTTGACCCGCCCCAAATCCCCTTGAAAAGTGCTTCGCTTAGCATGCACGACTTAACTTACAAAAGCTTTACAAAAAATATCATATTTTTATCCAGAATTTGGTCCTAAGGGACCCTGCTCCAACACCCAATGTTCTGCCCCCTTCATCATCTATACTCTCAATCCACCTGAAACCTCCTCTAGTTAAAGTTTTCGAGGGTCTGGCGATTGATCCAGACACCACCACCACTCCAAGATCTAACTAATCAACAAGTAGAATCGATGCTGGACGCACAACATCACACTCCCTGGACTCTCAGAACCCTGCTCGAAGGACAAAATTAAAAACTAAAACAAAGTATACTCTCTCTCTTATTTCCCTCAGCCTAAGAGGGGTCGAGGTCTAGGCCCATACGGGCTCTGATACCAAGATAAAGTTTGATAGTGCGCACAATATTCCATTAATCAAATAATATTACATATATACAGGAAGTGTCCTCTCAAGATAGGGAAACTATCTTGGACACACAATCACTTGATTGAGAGAATATATCAACCACACACCAATCTAGGAAACATAATAGGAACAAACCCCTCTAGATAGAAATAATCACAACTGAGACAAGTAGGAATTACATTCTCCAACATCGAAGCATATGATTTTTTTTTATTGCATAGTAATTGAAGAAGAAATCAATTGATATTTGTCATGTTGTTAGAGAGGTGATCTGGATTGAAATAAGGGTAATAGCAACAATGTAGCATAGTCCTTGCCTCTACCGCTAATTAATTGATTAAAGGTTGTACGAGGTTTAGAGAAAATTATGCACAATGAAAACTCTTCGCACAGTGAAAGTTCTCCGCACAATGAAATCTCTCTGCACAATGGAAGTTCTCTGTACAATGGAAGCTCTCCGCACAAAGCTCTCAAGCAATTAAACCATTGTTCATTGTGTCATCGTTGTCTCTTCAGAATGCATAGCAAGATAACTTTTCCAGACCTATTAATCAAATGGGCAAGGAAAAGTCTTCCTTAAATGCTAAATACTCTGAACACTGCCCTAAATTTAGTTAGTTGATCTAAAATCATAACATAGTTCATATGAAAAATCCATTGAATGTGGAAGCACAAAGTGTGGAGGAAGTTCAGAGGGACCATAGTTGGAGTGTGGATATTAGCACACCATCCTCACTTCACACATAAGTGGTTTCCATTGTTGATCCAAACACAAATTTTATATTATGATGACTTTGGATTTAAATTTTTTTTTGACATTTGAGTACACAATATTCAATTTAGCTACCAATAATGACCATAATGAGGAAGGGAATGTGGGATGATGCATGCGCGGAGCAATAAATACAAACCTCCACACTCCCACACCTTTGCACTTGTTGATAACGTTTAATTTCTGTAATTATTATTAAAAATATCTTAATTAGAAAACCTACACTCCGCACAATGAACTTACTTCGTATTCAACACCTCCTCATTAAAATTTGAAATGGATTAACATCAAATTAAAATTATTATTATTGAATTTTGCGTTTTCACTGCAAGGTACGTTCCACATGTAACATGAAAGAGGAAAAACCCACAATTCACCAAAACCCTATGAGAAAAAATGCCCTAGTAGTGCATATTGATATGTCCTCATCATATTAAATATTGAATTTTTGTACTATAATATAATTATCATAATCAATATTGTTTCTTTATTAATTTAACATTCTAGGATGTAAATATTGGTTGACCATGACGATTGTAACATGAAGGGAGAGTGGGAGATGCAAATTCTTATGCTTAGAATACCTCAAATTTAAATGGATTTACATTGGTGTATAAATTTTCTACACATGTAAATAAAATTAAGTATCGCTATATTGTTAAAACAAAATTGCAGTAATAATATTAGACATTTCAAAAATATGAGACTGAACTAATATATAAAATCATATCTTATATTTAATGGTATAATATTCTACTCAATCTTATTGCTTCAACATTATAATAAGTTTATAAATTGTATTTAACATGAAATTTCAATCTCAATTCTTTAACATGACTCTAATATGATACTATGATTCAACCTTTGCAAAGAAACTGGAAGACTTTTTATCACTATCAATTATGATATTATAAGGAAGATGGGGTAAATTTGTGAAATTTTCTCAAACAAAAAATATACACACCAATGTAGATCCAATTAAATTTGAGGTATTCTACCCATAAGAATTTTCATCTCCATTTTTTTTTTTAAACCTTTAGATTGGGAATAGCATATAAGTAGTAGCATATGGTATATGCAAGGTACTTCAATTGTAATTATGATCAGAGGACACCTATATTTATATCATATGTATTAAGCATCCAATGAGATAAAAATTAAATTGAGATACATATAGTTACCTCAATTTCTTTTTGATATATATCAATGTTTAATAGATAAAAAATATTGAGGTACTTTTCATACTCCACCTTTTGTTTGGTAATGTAAATAAAGTAGCAATACTTCATATGTAGTTAGTGATATAGGGAATTATTGTGTAAGTCAATTGGTTCACTTTTCTGTTGGGTGACAATCCATATAACTTGGTGCTCTAGATGGTACCAAGATCCAAATCACTTGAGTGTCCTAAAGAGCTCTCTTTGTGGGGCTTGATGCTAAACTTGTTGTATGACCCTTGTGTGAAGATGGCATACTGTTGTTTCCAACCATTCTAGAGGAAACAACTCTCGTCCCTTTTGGGCATGGGGATACTCATGTATCAATGGAAAATATAGGTAGTGATATATTTGTCATTCTTTCCACGGTGTGAATTTTTTAGGGTTGGTTATTTTCAATTCTTCTACTCTATTGATGGCTTTGATAAATTTTAATTGCATATGAATTTTCATATATATTGATTGCATTATTGTGCATATCATTATTCCATTACATGATCATTAATAGGAAAACAAATATTAGTTAATATAGTTATTTATTTATTTATTATTATTATTATTTTGTGAACTTGGTAGATCCTTCCTATTTTCTATTTATAAACAAATTGCAGGTCACAAGATACAACTTTAGGCTTTAACCTGCCCGAAGGAAACCAGGTTTTTTGGCCGTCTTAACGAGTTGTAGGCCATCCAAAACATAAACATCTTAAGTCTGTTTCTTACTGTCTTCAAGTAGCTAATATCAACATTTGCAGTCATACACATAGTAATAAAGTAAAATCTATCGGCTAGCATCTTCAAAAAATAAAAGGAAGGTCAATTCTCATTTCAACACATAGAGGAGGTTCAATCAGTCGTCATCTGACTCCACAGGAGCTGGATCTTTCATTCTGGATCCAAGCATATTAACCTGGTGCATGGTTTTCAACTAATTCTTGATTCTTCCCAAGTGAACACATTAATGGTGATGGCGCAGGTTAATTTCCTGAATGGACCTAGTGATATCAGCTAAATTTGAGGCAGCTTTGGGATCTCCCCCTATCTCCTGAACATAAATTATTGCCATAACCAGAAGGCATTTAAGTAACCAATAAATTCTAATTGAGTGATGGAATAATGATATTCTACCTTGAGTGTGATGATTGGATTGAGTTCTTCCACAGCGATATCCTCTTCTTCCTCCTGCTTGGCTATTGCATGGCCCTCTCATCCATGGATCAATGACTTAATATAACATGGTGTACCATCAGAATAAGTTTGAAACAAATTCTCCATGGCTTATTTTCTTGACTTCCTGCCACGTTTGGTTGGAGGGGACTTTGGAACCTTGGCTTTTCCTTTGTCCTTTTCTTCCTTTTTGATCAAATTTCCTTTCACCATTTTCTTGATAATCCGGTCTTCCAGCAATTTTCTCGGCCGGAAGGAGTTGCTTGGAAGACCTGTAACAGTGCAAAGAATGACAAGTTTAAAACATCCCGAATGAATTTCAAATTGACAAAGAAACTAGGCCTGACTTATTCCATCAGAAGATGGAGACTGCAACTTTGAAAGACTCTAAAAAATCAACTTGTTGACAGAAATCCTATTCTGGTCGAACCCACAACCTAGAGTAGACCCATAAACCATAGTAATCCCATAAGCCAGGGTAGACCCAAAAACCAGAGGAGACCCATTAACCGGAGTTGAAGACAACACCCAATCCAGAGGGTTACCACCTGAATTCCATTTTCCCGCATTACCTCTGATTCGAAAAACCCTTCTAAAAGTACTAACATTGTTACACTTAAAGAAGAAAGTAGTTAAAAAACAAAAGGTAACATAACAGGCAACATAATTGACCAACTGACAGCGCAAAACAATATTCCCACCCTCAACTGACGCACCCCTAACATTAACATCATTATAAGCCATTCGAGAAATTTCCCACACCTTGTGGTTCAAATTAGAAGCTGAGAAAGGAACAGGGCACCCAAGATGGGCAACATGCAAGTTAAAACAACACCATGCCTTGTCCATGCAGTAAGCTCGCGGGTCCTTACATCTCCATGGCCAGAACAAAGTAAAAATGTGGGCTATATTATACATAGGAAAATTCACAGCCTTCTTAGTTAAGAAAAGAAAGATACTATCTAAGCCTACCAGAACCTGTCTATCCATAGTGAGAGCATCTACTTCACTATAATTCATATTGCTATCCATATGCGGACATTGTTGAAAAGTTAGCAGAAATACAGAAGCATGTTGCATGACGATGATGTTATGAGGGTTGATTATGCAATGCATGCAACATATTATAGTGTATCAAACCAGATAAATGTAATCGAGGAAAACCAGTATCTTTCGTAGCATAGAACGAAACCCAGAAACTCATTTCATTGTTATGAGGTATGGAGAATTGGGTACATACCAATACAATGCAAGTTGAAAAGTCCTCCGGCGTTGACTGATGTGTTTACAGGAGCTCTGCGAGCGGCAGAAACAAAACACGCAGAGAATGGCATACATGCAGAGAATATTAGACTTGCAAAGAATGGCGAAGACCTTGTTAATATCCCGCTCCAATCTCACCCGACGACACACATCCCAACTCATTCCTAACAGCCCACCTGACTCGTCGGGTTGTTCTGCATTATGCCTTAATGTGATCATAACTATCTGTGGGTGGAGCCATCCGCATGTCATCCTCGAGCTTGATGTGAAGGCCTTCACATGCCTCTGCCACATACCCACCTCTCATTGCCATGACGTGTCGTTATCATCGCTAGTTGGAACCCCGATCGGGGGAACTAGTGAATATAATTTATATTCGAATATAAAGTAAGAGTTTCAATAAAGATAAGTATCAAATTTGAAGGGTAGAGTCAAACATCAATTTGAAGAATTATGATATATATATATATATATATATATATATATATATATATTATATATATATATATATATATATATATATATATATATATATATATTCCAATTACCATAAAAACAATAATTGAAATACTTCGAAAAGATATTATTTGAATGAGCAAATATTTAAAAAAATGGCAAAGCAAACATTGTAAAAAATTTATTCACATAAAAAATCATTTTAAATGCTTTATCATATCAATATTATTTTAAAAATTTTGACTTACTAAAAAAATTGATAAACTATAACTCATTTTCAAAAATTACATGAAATTTGAAATTTAGTTATCGATAGTTATCATTACTGGAGTAACAACAACTTAGTTTGAACAATGGAGTTTCTGTTTAGTAGAAAATAATACTTAATTTGAACAATGGAGTTGTTGTTAAGTAGAAAATAATTTCGAGCGCTACAATTCCTACAAAGTAGAAAATAAATTGTACTGCTACACCGAGTTACAACAAAGGAGATAATAATTTCCAGCACTACAATAGAGAGTAGCAACAACTTAACGTTATTATAGTCATTTAATCAAATCAAATTTTATTGATTTCATTTAAAATCAAATTTATTTACCTTGAGTGAGTTGGAATCTTATCTTTAATTAAAAAAAAAACCTAAAATGAAATTACCTCACCATATACAAATTACAACTCAATTAAGCTATAGATAAAAAAAATGGATAGAGAGAAGTGTGACTTGCTTAGAAAGGTTAAAAATGGCAAAGCAAACATTGTAAAAAAGTTGCTCACATAAAAAGAATTATAGATGCTTTATCATATTTGATTTTAGTATATTATTTTGAAAATTTTGAATTATTAAAAAAATTATAAGCTATAATCCATTTTCAAAAATTACATGAAATTTGAAATTTAGTTATTAGAGCAGCATAAAATTAGTTTGATCAAAGGAGTTTCCCCAAAGTAGAAATGAATTTCCACTACTACCAATTTAGATCCAATTTAAATATGGATCTACCAAGAGCCAAGAGGGATCATATATCAAAATTGAATATTAATCTTTTTTGTGCTTGGTAAATATATGATTTAAGATAAATTTATAGTGGTAATTTTTCATTATTTAAATTATCTTTTTGCATATTTTATCATTTTTAATATTTTATATAAAAAATTGAATGAGTTACACATTTCCTCAAGTAATTAGATTATTTTTCCTTTAATTACCTTTTCCTCTAGAGCTATGGTATATATATATATATATTTTCTCCACTCAATTATTTTTATTGTTTTTTAGGACCTGACATACTTACACATGCATGTCAGTTAATCTTTTTTGTGTTTGGTAAATATGTGATTTAAGATATATTTATAATGATAATTTTTCATTATTTAAATTGCATTTTTTGGTATTTTATCATTATTAATATTTTATATAAAAAATTGAATCAATTACACATTTTCATCAAGTAATTATATTATTTTAACTTTAATTACTTTTTCCTTTCGAGCTATGATATATATAATTATTTTCTCTATAAAGCTATATAAAATTATATTATTTAAGATAGACATCTAAATATTTAATTTATTACTTGAAATTTGAAAGTGAAATATCAAAGAACAAATTAGAATAAAATTAAAATATCAACAAATGGATTTTTAATTGTTTATTTATATGGTTATTTAATTTTATTTTTTGTGAGCTAATTTTTTTGTTTTTTTGTTTTTTTAGGACATGACATATTTACACATGTCCCTCATACTGGGTTGTAGAATGAGCCTCTAGGCTCAATTATTTTTATTGTTTTTTTTAGGAAATGACATACTTACACGTCCCCCATACTCGATTGTAGAATGAGCCTCTCGGCTCAATTATTTTTATTGTTTTTTTAGGATGTGACATACTTACACATGTTCCTCATACTGGATTGTAGAATAAGTCTCTCGGTTCAACAACTAGAAATGAATTTCTATTACTACATCAAAAGAGTTACTGCGAAGTAAAAAATAATTTCCACCACTACAACAATATTATTGATCAAAGTAGAAAATAATTTCTTCCACTACAACAATGTTATTGATGTCATTTAATCTAATCAAATTTCATTGATTTCAATTTAAAATCAAATTTATTTTTAATCAAATAAAATAGTGGATTCCAACCTAAAATCTTATTTTTAATTAAAAAACAAACCCAAAATGAAATTACCCCACCACATACAAATTACAATTCAATTCCGCCATAATTAAAAAACAAACAGAAAATGAAATTACCTCACCATATAAAAATTACAATTCAATTTAGATATAGATAAAAAATATAAATAGAGAGAAGCACGATAAAATATGAATAGAGAGAAACACAAGTCAATTCAGCCATGGATAAAATAGAAATGGATAGAGAGAAGAATGACTTGCTTAGAAAAAGTTAAACTGAGCTGCACCCAAGATAAGGCAAGGATAATCAGTTGGGTAAGCTCAAAAAAGAAAAAGGGAGGGGCCATAAGTGCAGTGGGAGATTCATAAGCTCACCGTATCTTGATTTCTCTCAGATTGGACGGTAGATGGAAATCCCTTAACTGCAGTGGGAGATTCATCATTTTCATCATTTGCTGGCACTGATGTGCAGTGAAAGATTCATAATTTTTTACAACGTGCAGAGACAAGTAATTATGGGTTCCTGGGGCTGCAAAAGCAGCCCAGACTTGAGTGCGAGTATGTATGAAGTGTAGGATGATTTACACTAAAGAAGAGAAGATCTGTGCGTCTTCTCGGTTCGGTATGTGTATGAGCGGTGACATCAAAATTAAATATATTAAGTGCCCTCCAGATCAGAATATTTTGCAAATAGCCAGACCATTTGGTGATTTTAAATCTGTGACTGGAAGTATTATAGGATACATTTTTTGAAAAACAGAAAAATAAAAGAAAGATTTGTACGCCTGTCAATTGAAACTTCAAAACGTACAAACAATGACCGGAACAATGCTCAGATCAGGTTGTAAATCTATTAATTTAAAAAATGTTGCCTCCACTCTTAGAACTGGATAAAATCCATCTGGAACAGGACTATGCAATTAGCGGATCTCAAATTGGTTCTCGAATGAGCTCTGCAATACACACCAAAAATATGCGGGAGGAGGATTGCGAAGTTTCCTTTCGTCGAAGCTAATTGATTGGCTTCTCTATGGGCTATGGAATCTAAAACCACCTTTTTCTCCAATCCCAACTATTAATTCATCGATCAATTTAGTTCGCAAGTTTGAGAGAAGGCATGTTGCAATAGATCTCAGGCGCCCAACAAGAGATTTAAGTGGGTATAGAAAAAAAATCCTTAGCAGTAAGCAATCGAAAATTTTTAAGTTAAAAATTCATGGAGAAAAATATCTTGAGCAGTAAGCAATCAGAATTTGTTGAGATTAAACAATTCAAGTACCAGATAACAGACACCAGGGAACAAATAACATTAGCAACTCCCCCTTATTTTTTGATGCGTGATCACAACCTGTATGTTTGCGTCCCAGCTTCCCCCTTGTGCTCATGCATGAAGGTCACAGTCAATGGGAATGACGTAAGAGATTACAACAGAGCTTGCCCTGTTTATGGGTATCTCGCCCTGAGTATTCATTATTTCTCAATGAACCAGGTAAACAATGATGAATGACGAGCTCCGATTCAAATTTCAAATCCCACCCCAATTCAAATTTCAAATTGAATTCAATGGATGTATGGCATGTATCTTACATGCATGATGGTAGATGGGTGTTCAACAACTGAAGTTGGCAAACTGTGGTAGACAGTGACGAAATCTGGAGCAGAGACCTCAATGGAACAGACGCGGAGACTTCAACGGAACAGACTGGAGAAATTCAAATTTATCGGAGGACATTCACCAACGAAAGGAAGGCACATAAACCAAAGGGTAAAAAGTCGAATGGTTAGGTTACTCTGTTTATTATTATTTTAATTATAATTAGTTTAATAACTAAATTATTTAATAAACAATATTATTATAATAAATATTAATTTAGTTTATTGATTTTTAATTAAAATTTGCATTATTTTCTAAACAACGAATTAAATGAAAACTAAGAAATTTAGGTTGGTTAGTTTTTGGAGGAATCCAACTAAATCAAATTAGAAGACAAACTAACTTAATATTGACAATGCCAATACATTTACTATAGTATTGATCTTTAAGGACAGGAATGATCATGGTGATTTCTAAAGATATTTTCTTCCTTTTTTTTCATTCGAAAATCAATCCATTATGAGGAGTTAGGAATAGATGATGTGGAGACAATGGTTGCATTTTCTTGTGGCAATTCCATTCCCAAGGGTCCACAATATTGGTTTCTTCCTTATCACTATCTAAGTGATCTAATTCATGAAAATGTTTGTTCTCGCTTGTTGATGAAGTCAAGTTCATTGATGTGTCTCTTTCATCTCCATTGAAGGGGTGGACCCCAGAGACTGAGGGATGAGATGGCGTTGCATGTGGTTAAGTTGAGGCTGAAGAACTTGATTTGATTTGTTTGTAGAGGCTCTTTGTTGTTGCATGTACTCTTGCTTATGAGCTGAGGAATTCTTAGATTTGTTTGGACGTTTTGGTTCTTTCCCTCGATTTTTTTTCTTGGCATCTTGATGGGGGGGAGCGGGGACGGGGAAGGAGGGGTGCGGGAGAGGAGGCAGCCCTTGGGAAGAAGGGAAAACATTTTAGAGATGGCTTCGTTATTGACATATATTGTAGCAAAAAGACGTGTTTTCGTAGTCCACTAGCTGCAAATAAACTAGGCCATCCCAATTGACGAGGATTTGGCTAGACAACCCTTTGTTGAGATCTATTTCAACACATATGCAAGCAAATATTATAATACCCCTCCCAAGCTTATTTATGTCTATCTTAAAAAATGGTCGAAAGAGTTTCCTGCATTAGTTGAAATATCTAAAGTTTAGCAAATAAATGGGTATATTACGAACTCTTACCCAAAGTGGAGTGGTCAAAACTATCATGGACAAAGGGTTAAATTCAAGAAACCATGGCTGAAAGGAGAGTCCACGGAGGCATCAATTCTAGGGTCCTTGATAAAAAACCCTTTGACAATCCTCTAGATTTTTGAAATAAATTATAAAGAAACTCTTCGAACATAAAATCACTTATGTATTTGGTGACCAATTTTGATGCACCCATTCCCGAAGCGGAAATGTTGATGGCCAAAAACTATTAAAACAACAAATAGTGGCATTCCTCTTATATGTTATATGCAAATAATGTTGGATTGGGGATGATCCACCTCAATAGTTGGGATATATTCTACCTATTATTCAATGAAAGTTGGCTTTCAGAGATCTTTGGGAGTTGGTTGTGAGGGCCTTGGATTTAGATCATCCTTAAAGGATCATGATTGAGAGGAAGAGGGTGCACCCAACATTTTCCTCTGCCATATAATCTTGAAACCAAGAAGATTAAAGTGTCCTTGGCTATGATGTAATCTTTGAGTGAATCCCTTTCCTGAAGTTGCCTACCTCCGTGTAGGAGTTGCATAAAGAAAAAGAGGATTATTCTTTGATCTTGAATTTTGGTGACAAGATCAATGACTTTCACCTGCAAATAGAAGGTACCCCTAGAGAATGGCCTAACGAAGGCTGAAAAGTTCAAGATATTGGGAGGTATGACCTCAACTTGGATGCAAAAAAACACCCTGTTGCAAAAGAAGTTCCCCCTAATTTACCAAATCTGCAACAATGACACGAAAATGAATGGGTTTTAGAAAAAAAAATATTCTTAAAGCTAAAAATCTCCTAAAATTAATATGTGGCTAAAGGGATTAGGGTTTCCATCACAATCTCTTAAATCTCTTATGCTTAAGTAATATTTAATTTATAAAAATTAAAAAATTAAATTATTTATTTTAATTTTTATAATTTAAATTTAAATATATTTCTTTATTTAATTAAAAAGTAATATTATATTGTATTGAACAATAACTTATTTTATAAAATTTAAGAATATTATCCCCACACACATATATATATACCCCTACTTCTTAAATGGCTACGAATAATATATTTTCTTAATTTAATTTAAAATGTTTTACCTATATTCGTAAAATTTAAAATAAATAAAATAAATAAAATTAATAATATATATATATATATATATATATATATATATATATATATATATATTAAAATTAAAATATAAAAGTAATGTATTAAAAAATTTGTATCAAAGTTTATAGTAAATTTAAATGTGTAATATTAAATTAAACACATTTTGCAACTTTTCATATGGGCGGAAACGTGAAGCTGGGTTACACTTTTGTGAGAATCGGGGGTCGAAATTTTTTTCAGCAATAGTTTGGTCGAACATTTCATAAAGTTCGGCCGAACTCGTGATTCCGTTTAGATTGACGGCACAGTGACGGCGCGGGCAAACATAATTTTTGCCGGAGATTGGAAAACCGGCAACAGAAGTTCGGCCGAACTTATAAAAAAGTTCGGCCGAACTAGGAGTTCGGCTGAACTTTTACTTTTAAAATAGTTCAGCCGAACTATTTTCTATAAATAAATCGCCCGCGAAGTTTGTACGTTTACCGTTTTCATTGTTCGTGTGATTTTTGCTGTCCCTGTCGCTGGTGCTCTGTTCCTCCTGGCCGCGTTGTTTGCTGTCACGTCCCCGCTCTTCGACTCCGCCGGGTATGTCCGCACTCTTCAAAATCCTTTTCTATGGAGAATGAACGAATGTCCGCGCTGTTCTAATCCATTTGTTCTTCAAGGGTCTTTCGATTTTTCTTGTGGGTTGGGTGGTGCAGATTGTGCTTCAATTCGTTAGGGTGGACCTTGCTATAATACAAATGTCGTTCATGTCCATGCTTCATATGCAATGAATATTTATTATCAGATTTATATCAATGATTGTAAAATCCATTCCTTTTTCTATAATAGTGAACCGATTGCAATACTCATTACCTGAATCAGTTTGTAGTTGTGATGGTGTGCTTACAAACGATTTGTCATCTTGAGGAATTTTAGCAAGTTATCCAAAATGTGATTTAAACTTGATTGACACATGTAATAATAGAACCATTGGGAGATTATTCGGTATATGTATTTATAGTACCACTTCCTAGATATGAAATTCAGGCAACTTATTATGCTTCTCCAATGAAGCTTTGTGTTTGTTTTTTTCATACACTATAGGTTAATCACAGGCTATCAGAGCCTAGTGGATTGGATAATTTGTATTGTTTTGAATGTATGGAGTAGAATGCTTACATCCAGTGAGAAATGAGAAGGAAATTTTGATGTGGTGTCAACTTTGTATATTTTAGAGAATACATGAATTGGTGTATATGGAATGTCTGTAATTGCAAGATATATTTACTGTAATGGCTTATTTTTAACACAATCTTCAAATGAGTAGTACTTCCTATATACAATTGTCACCTTAATACAAATAGGACTTCCATTTTTTCTCAGAAACTAACTATTTAGTTTCAGTTTGTTAAACATAACTTATACTTGAAAACTAGGGTATTTTTCGTACTGAAAAAAATCTATCTTACCAGAATATGGTACCCAATAACACATGTCCATGTCCTGTTGGTAATAGCCTTCAGCATACTCGCTGTCATAATTTCTCGAACAAAACTTATTCTGGGAGTCTATAATTCATATATTATGGGAATCTATATATAGAGTTCTTGCAAGTTGCAGTTTGGTGTTTGTGTCTCATGCTCATCGTTACAGTGCTTCCTGTTTTACAGTTTGTGTCTCATTCTATATGTACATTTATAATTTGTATGATGTATGTACATTGATTGAATGTACAATTCATCCCTTATTTACATATTTTTGATATTAGCCATTTATCGTTGCTCCACTTTTGCACATTGATGAATGAAAAGACTTTTATAGTGGATAGCCCAACTTCTCCCAAGTTATTTGGAGCACTTGTTGAGCCATTCGACTCTTTTGCAAAAATTGCAAAAAGAGTGTGCAAGTAGGTAGCCTACTTTGCAGGATTGGATCATCTTCTTTTCTATTCTTTTTTTTTTCTATCTATATGACGCTTGCCTCTAGCTTCTCCACATAACTCACAGCTTCAGCATGCTCATTACCCTCTTCTCTACCATTTTCTTGACACCATGGAGGGATTTGAAATTTGAATTGTCTCCATGACCACTTGGACATCTGCCTCTCCTTAATCAAATTATAAAGTCTTGTTTCATGGCTGTAATATTTTTCCAAATCTGCAACTTAGTTGCAGGTTTTATGATTTACATGTTTCTGGAAAAATTAGTGTTGTTACCACCTTCAGCGAACTAGATGGCTCTACTTTGAAGTCTTCATTAAACTGTTTCCTTTTCTAATAGTGCTTGCTTTCTCCCCTCCAAAATTTTCAAAGACTACAAGTCTTTTTCAGTAAAAATTGCATTTACATTATTGTCAAAAGCCTAGAAATGAATTCTTCTACTTCTAAAAGATCCTTTTTTATCTTCTGTTGCCTTCTTTTTAGACTAGTTAGCAGCCACTTTCTTAACTCTTTTGATATTGTCCACAAAGTGTTTTATTAAAGTTCCCCCAAAGCTTCATCATATTTTACTCAAATGTTTGTAATTAAGAATCCATCCATATCAATAAAGGTATAATACTTTGGTTCATATTGTCTATTATGTTTGTTATTCTATTTCCTTTTGTGATATATTTGAGTAATATTTGTAAGTTGTAACTTTCGCTTTGAATATTTCTATTTGGCACACCACAAATAGGAATTTAAACTATTAAATTAATTAATATAGATTTAATTTGATTTCAGATTTATCAAGAGGTGTTAATATGGATTTAAGTTACTGTAAATGAAATTTATAATTTTTTTTTTTGGTTCATTCCCAAATATATATTTTTTAAAGTTAATATTATTTAGACTTTTATAGTATGAGTAACTCTTGTCTTATATTTGACTAATTTTTTATATAATTGAAATTAAAAAACAGATGATTTTCTCCAAGTTTTAATTGTTTAAAATATGATTGTTTGAGCAACTCTTTCTTTGGGATACAAGGAGGCTGAAATATTTTTTTTTCTTGTATATTTGAAGCTCTCCATTATTATAGAAAAGGATTTTTTACTAGTATATATTTTATGCTCTTTGCCATAGTAATGTCATAGTGTATGAAGTTTTAAATTGTTTTTATTATTTTTATTATATGTTGGATGTGATTTTGATTGAAAATGCTTCTTTTTTTATTTATTAATTAAAAAAAAATTATTAGAAAAATTATTGCTTTAAGCCTTGGAATTTACAATCAAAATTAGAAAATGTATTTTTATCTAAACTATTTATGAAAAGTTTAATATTGTTTGATTTTATCTACCATGTCCTTTTTACATATATCTAGAATAATATTATTTGTAGTTTCCGGTTTTTTATAACATTTTACTACCATAATCAAAATCTATAGAAATAATAATCTAACATTATAATATCCTGAAATGGAGCTAGCCAACTCAAATATAGTATTGCAAATCCTTGGCTAAGTTAGATGAGGAGGCTATGTATTACTTAGTATTGTATCCATATTGGGGTTGCAAGTTATATGGGTTCAAAAGAACACTTGCAAACAATTTGTTTTCCATATGACCTCTCTTTTTCATAGATAAATTTCATTTTTTTAGCCATTATGGATTTGAGAAAAATACATCCTGACAGGCCAATAAAAAGCCTTAACAATGAATTAAACATGAACAACTATTAAATATGGGTAACCAAGTAGCATCAAAACAAACAACTAAATCACCAAGGCTATTAGTGATAAATAATAAACATTCTAGGATACTTATAAATTCCATGTAAATAATTTTTTACCTAAAATCACTAGATGGTGAGGCCCACAGCAACAACTGCAAAAGCAATGCAATATAACCAATCAAACTACATCAACAAAACATATGGTCTTGAATGAGGTTTTGGACTCTTTAGATATAAATGTACACCATGGCAATGTATTTTAAATATAAAACTTTAATCCATGTGCTTAACCTTAACATTGACACAAATGGAATACAATTTTACTCACTGCTTTATGATAGAAAAATATGCGGATGAGTATTGCCCACATATCGGAAGTCAAAAGGGATAGATTAAAAAGGGATGCTCCGGTCATCTATAAAAGATAAATTAAAGAAGCATGACATATTGACATATAATTTTCCTGCGTGGAAAAACATAGTTACCGAGAGTTCAAAACTCATGCATTTGAATAGAAAGTGGGTATACGAATGAGCAAGTAGATTTTTTCTAGAAATGAGGAAGTGAAGGTTGATAGAGAGCCACACAAAATTGCAAATTCATAACTTAACAAAATTGTTAGATCCTTTTAAAGAAAACATATTTAATCAACTTTCATTGAAATATATGATAAACTCAACCCAATTTTATGAAAAATAGTATACCATTTTTTACATAATTTCACATAATACAAATTTAGATAAATATTACTTAAGTATTGTTATAAATATTTAACTACCCATCGAGAGATGGCCAAGTGATTGAGACACATCATCACAATAAAAAACCAAGTACAAATTGTAGTAATCCTAGAATCATGCTTTACATAAGGTAAAATTGGGGAACTCATGACTTGTACTATAGATAAAAAAACATTTACCCTTACCAAAAAATATATGATAAAAATTGACAAACTACATAAGCTTAAACTTAAGGGGATCTATAATCCTTCTTGCCTTCCATATAGATAATGAAAATCTCTCTAGAGTTAGCTAAGACTTTTAGCGTGTAAGGTTGCTATAAAAACTTAACTTCATACATTTTTCTCTCTAACTTCACACTCCTAGTTGTATTTTCAACTATGGAACAAAATACAAAAACACAAAATAGAACTCTTATTCCTCCTAGTGGCCAAGTATTTAACATAGCGTGATAGCCAACTAGGTGTAAGATTTGACTCTGTCAACCATTAACGAGGTTTGTGATTTTAGACCTTTTAGAGTCTTGTTAAAATTCCACATGTAGCTAGCTTGCCATGCATGAGTAATGGGGCTAAAATGTCATTCTCTCATACCATGACCTAGTCAAAATGATAGTAATACGTTTTGAAAAATAATTTGTTTATGGATTCTATTTTCCACATTCTCTCAACCATATCAAAAACCTTCTTATAATATTTGAAACCTAAGGTCTTTCCCATACCAAAGTATGTTCTTTTAAAACATGTTTTCTTGGTGATATGGGTGATTTATAAATGATTGGGAGAGCAAAATTCCTCATTAAATACATGTACAATATGTTTGGTTCATGCCAATAAGCCAAGAATTTTAAATTCAACTGACTTTTAATATAACCAACTAAATCTTGAAAAAAAAGAATAAAACAATTTATGTTAGGGTTGTGGATTCAGGCATTGAAACAACACACCATGATATTTCAAATTTAAAAATAATGGTTTGAGTCCTAGGTGAATTTGATGAGGTAGTGGCTCTCCTCTGAATACTAGAAATGAATTCAATGACTAGTTAGAGCTTTCAACATCCTCTTCTTTTACATTCTCATTAGCTGCATGTTTATTAACATCTTCTTGCAAAGTGGGTGTCAAACTTTTCCATTCATCATGAACACAAACTTCACATGCTTGAGGTAATGAACACGAAATAAAATTCCTTGTTGGAACAACTTCATGTGCCTCCTTGGCTTTGGAGCATTCTCCATGTTTTCCATAACCAAGACCCAAATAATTAGGCCCTTCCTCAACAACATTTGGCTCAACTATGCCTTGTACATGTTTGCCTTTAACCCTTTACTTTCATAGCACATTTTCATAAAAAATTTGGACCTTATTCAGGTCTAGTGTGTCTCTCAAAAGTACGTACACATTCATTTTGAGAGGAAATTGAGGATAGAAACCAATAGCTAATTCTTCTAACTAACCTTGACTAAAATGAGCTAAATTGTACTTTGATACCAACTTGATTTGAATATGGACAAACTAGTTTTATTGGGCTATCTCCCTCATTAGTTAAATAAAAATGTGTTTAGGATCGTTTTACGTTAGCCAATTGGGAAGGGGTTTGTGTCAAGCTTTAAGTGTATTTTGTGAGAAATTTATGAGTTAATTAGCTTTCAAAAACTCGTGTACAAATAAAATGCAAAATTTTTATTTAGGAATTTTTTTTCCCTCAATCCAGATTCCGATCATTGGACATGTAAGAGGAAGAAAGAGGGAATTCACTTTTCAAATTCTAGACCTTGTCTAAACCAAAATAAACTAGAGGTTTGGTTTTCAAATACATTCACTTATTTGGAAAAGTTCTAGCTACCAAAAGTCCATATGCCAATATACCTCCCAAGAAATACATTTAGTACACCACTGGTTAACTTTTTTTGTCTTCCTATATTCTTTATCAACCTCTTCTAGTAATTCTTGAAAGGTGGATACTTAAATCCTTCCTAAAAATTTGAGCTCTAAAATGAGAAGACATACAAGGTCATTTTAAGTCATTCTTAGATAATGAAAATGATTGTTCCAAGTCTCATGTTTCTTCTCATGTTATTTTATAAACCTTGAGTGGAAAGAAAAATAGGAGGGCAAAAATGTAAGAAATATAAAACATAATGAAACACAACGTAAGAAATAGAGAACATAATGAAACACGCACATACATATATCTCTAGAAAATCAACACAATTATTTTCCTATGAATCCTTATGGGAGACAAGCAACCCTAAAAAGTGATGATGCTCTAGACTCCTGTTTCCCTAGGAAATCCTTATGGGAGAAAAACAACACTAAAATTTAAACATGCTCTACTCTCTCTTTTCTGGTATGGAAAATATGTGAGTACAAAGAAAGAGGTAATCTCTCTAGAGTTAGCTAAGACTTTTAGCGTGTAAGGTTGCTATAAAAACTTAACTTCATACATTTCTCTCTCTAACTTCACACTCCTAGTTGTATTTTCAACTATGGAACAAAATACAATAACACAAAATGGAACTCTTATTTCTCCTAGTGGCCAAGTATTTAACCTAGCGTGATAGCCAGCTAGGTGTAAGATTTGACTCTGTCAACCATTAACGAGGTTTGTGATTTTAGACCTTTTAGAGTCTTGTTAAAATTCCACATGTATCTAGCTTGCCATGCATGAGTAATGGGGCTAAAATGTCATTCTCTCATACCATGACCTAGTCAACATGATAGTAATACGTTTTGAAAAATAATTTGTTTATGGATTCTATTTTCCACATTCTCTCAACCATATCAAAAACCTTCTTATAATATTTGAAACCTAAGGTCTTTCCCATACCAAAGTATGTTCTTTTAATTCATGTTTTCTTGGTGATATGGGTGATTTAGAAATGATTGGGAGAGAGAAATTCCTCATTTAATATGTACAATATGTTTGGTTCATGCCACTAAGCCAAGAATTTTAAATTCAACTGACTTTTAATATAACCAACTAAATCTTGCAAAAAAAAAAAAAAAACAATTTATGTTAGGGTTGTGGATTCAGGCATTGAAACACCACACCATGATATTTCAAATTTAAAAATAATGGTTTGAGTCCTAGGTGAATTTGATGAGGTAGTGGCTCTCCTCTGAATACTAGCAATGAATTCAATGACTAGATAGAGCTTTCAACATCCTCTTCTTTTACATTCTCATTAGCTGCATGTTTATTAACATCTTCTTGCAAAGTGGGTGTCAAACTTTTCCATTCATCATGAACACAAAATTCACATGCTTGAGGTAATGAACACGAAATAAAATTCCTTGTTGGAACAACTTCATGTGCCTCCTTGGCTTTGGAGCATTCTCCATGTTTTCCATAACCAAGACCCAAATAATTAGGCCCTTCCTCAACAACATTTGGCTCAACTATGCCTTGTATTAACTATTCCTTGTACATGTTTGCCTTTAACCCTTTACTTTCATAGCACATTTTCATAAAAAATTTGGACCTTATTCAGGTCTAGTGTGTCTCTAAAAAGCACGTACACATTCATTTTGAGAGGAAATTGAAGACAGAAACCAATAGCTAATTCTTCTAGCTAACCTTGACTAAAATGAGCTAAATTGTACTTTGATACCAACTTGATTTGAATATGGACAAACTAGTTTTATTGGGCTATCTCCCTCATTAGTTAAATAAAAATGTGTTTAGGATCATTTTAAGTTAGCCAATTGGGAAGGGGTTTGTGTCAATCTTTAAGTGTATTTTGTGAGAAATTTATGAGTTAATTAGCTTTTAAAAACTCATGTACAAATAAAATGCAAAATTTTTATTTAGGAACTTTTTTTCCCTCAATCCAGATTCCGATCATTGGACATGTAAGAGGAAGAAAGAGGGAATTCACTTTTCAAATTCTAGACCTTGTCTAAACCAAAATAAACTAGAGGTTTGGTTTTAAAATACATTCACTTATTTGGAAAAGTTCTAGCTACCAAAAGTCCATATGCCAATCTACCTCCCAAGAAATACATTTAGTACACCACTGGTTAGTTTTTGTCTTCCTATATTCTTTATCAACCTCTTCTAGTGATTCTTGAAAGGTGGATATTTAAATCCTTCCTAAAAATTTGAGCTCTAAAATGAGAAGACATACAAGGTCATTTTAAGTCATTCTTAGATAATGAAAATGATTGTTCCAAGTCTCATGTTGCTTCTCATTTTATTTTATAAACCTTGAGTGGAAAGAAAAATAGGAGGGCAGAAATGTAAGAAATATAAAACATAATGAAACACAACGTAAGAAATAGAGAACATAATGAAACACACACATACATATATCTCTAGACAATTAACACAATTATTTTCCTATGAATCCTTATGGGAGACAAGAAACCCTAAAAAGTAATGATGCTCTAGGTAGCTTAGAATCCTATGTGTTTTCAAAATAGGGATGCACTCCCATTTGATTCTCATGATTAGGTTGTAATCATGAGGCTCTCGCTCAAGAGTGGACCTTCCCAAAATCTTGTGACGTCTTTTCTTCCCATTTATGGTAAAGAAATCAAATAGTTCTATCAATTCCACCTTGCAACTCTAAGAGACATTGAATTAAATTTCATCTCAAGACAGGGCTTTGAGAGGACACTCTCAAAGCCAACCTTCATTATGGCTTTGAAACACATGGTAAGTATCAAGACTTAGCAACTTTATTTGCATAATTTTTTCTAGCATGGACCTTAATGTCATAGCCTTATTTTGCCTAAATGAATGCAAATTTCCTTGCCATTTGTCTTGTGACATTCATAATTCATGCTCATGGAACATGATTGTGTTGCAATTGTGATAACATTTGCTGTATGCAGAAGCTAATAAAAAATGATTGAAAATGACATTTTTGCTTTGTTTTTTTGAAGATTTAAGGAAAATTACACCAAGTAGCTTCCAACCTCATATGACCATCATGTCAAACTCATCTCAGGATATTGTCCAAGTAAGAGCCACTTAAGCAAGCAATCTAGTATACATGACTCTCCAATTTCAATTAGCAACAATGACAGTTCTAAGTATGGTGCAAACATTGCTCCAGATCCTCAATGGGGCATGTTTGATGACAATAATTTGGGGAGTGAGAGAGGGAGATGGTAGGAGAAAAAATTCAAGGAATCCATGGGAAATTGAAAAATATATAACTAGAATAAGGTGGAAGACATTTGTAACCTAAGAGAGAAACTTGTGAGGAAATGGGTGAAGTTGGTATTACACACCCAATTGGACAACCTCGAGGAGAAAACATTTCTCCCACTTTATTTTTTGGCATAACCTAGTAAGTGTTATTCACTAGCATGTATTTTGTAAAGGCCTTTCAACCTAGTTCCCATTCAACTCCATCCACCAGGTTGTAGAGGATTCCAAGCCTAATTTCATAAAAAGTAAGTTGGGGATGACCACATTGACTTGCTTGATGAAATTTCTATGAAGATTAACTACCTCGAACTATTTTTTTGCGTAGGGAAAGAGACACATTCCCATGTCTGAGCATGAAAACGTTCTTTGATATTGTTAATGCCTCTAGTGTTTACTTCTACAAGTTATATAGGCAGAGTCTGTAAAGGGCCAGGTAGCCTCTGGATCTCATCCTTTATGAAAGGTGACATATCTAGTAAATGCCCCTACAATCAATCTCTGGACTGGATATAAATAGAAGTTCTTCATTTTAATATCCGTAAAACACAACAAATTTAAGGTAAAATATGTACATGTGTCATTTCTTCCACAAAATAAAGTGTATAAGTAGTAAATTTTATACCAAATGTTCTCCCACCATGTAAAGCGCAATTTGGTGAACTTATCATTTTTATAATATCTTTTTCGATTAAATTTAGTTTCACACATGATCAATTATTGCTTTGAAAGTTGTGTTCTACATAATTTGTGTACACTAAATTACAAATTGATTTTTGAAATCTATTTTGTGTAAATGTCGACCAATAGATATATATCATGGAGGATGAACAACGAAGATCAACCGAATCCCATATGGAGGTTCAGGGATCGGGGAATGTTCACGGTATTTAAATATAATCTTAAATCTCCATACATGTGTACATATGGAATTGATTTTTTTATTAACTTTGAGTTAATTTAGTTGTTAATAAGTTTTATATTTTAATTTTTAGGAGGTAAGAGGAGAAGGGTTTCAACTCCATCCATGGAGCGTGGCCAAGGTTCAACCGGTCGAGGTATGAGTGGTAGCAGGTTGCGGGAAGGGGGTGATATTTATTCCCCCGAAGGCCAATCAACGACTGCTGGTTCTCAACAGGGTCACTGTGGATCTGGTTCTCAGCAGCGTCATTCTGGGGTTGGTTCTCAGCAGGGTCATGTTGGAGATGATGTTAACCAACAACATCAAGGTTTCCATCAATTTCAATATTTTTTCATTAAATTTGTACAAATTTTTTTACACGTGTTTTTTCTAATATACGAAATTATATATATATTGATGCAGAGGCCGAAAATGTTTGAGCTAGTGGTCAAAATAGACGCAGGGCAGCTCGCTACATTCAAGAAGAAGGCTGTCAACCCAGCACAACTTATCCGACTGAGATTACTGATATACCATGGGAAACCAACATGGAGGAATGCACCTTACAAAGGTGTGAAAGCCTTCATGCAAAATTGCAAAGAGATCTCATGGCTTTGTCTCTACCTGCTGAGAGTAGACAAAGCCTTGAAATAGTTACACATTCATTGGGTGAAATGGTAAAGGTGTACAGAAATTTGGGGCCAACGACTGATTTTTTTGTAGAAATGATGAGAAAGAGAAAAGAAACAGTGATAGGTCCCGATAAATGGCAGGACATAAAACAAAAAGTTACAAGAGCAGAGGCCAAGTCAATGTTTAATTATAAGGAAGGGCCAAAAAGAAAAATGTTGAAGGTGCGGTATTTCAAGCACCCAGAAAAAGCTAGTTATTTGTATGATCGACATCTTGCGGCCTTTGGAAGGCTTCCATGGAACGATGAGGTTCCTGTTTATTTTGCACAAATGTTTTATGCATAATTTTTTTTGGGTATGAAACTCGACTACAATGACCTTACTTCAGAATTTTTTTGGCCCGGGGAGAAGTCGATTATATCAACGTAAGGGCGTTAAGCGAGATGTGGAGTTGCCTCGCCCTGAGCCGCCATTGGCGAGTCGACCGTTTCGAGTCGAAACTCTGCGATCAGAGATGGATGTGACTTCTCAAATAAGTCGAGAAGCAAGAGATGTTATGATCGACAATGTTCATAGTGGATTGAGTGGAGTCGATCTTTGTTTAAATCGACAAAGAGCACGTGAAAATGCACGTGCCAATTTTGTTTATCGTACAGATGAGGAGATTTACAACATGAATGTTGAAGATCTACGAACATATGCAATAAATTGTAGCAATGGTCTGCAAGACCTAATTTTTCACGAGGAAGAGGGCACCAGAACGGTATGTGTTAGTGACCTTAGGGTTTGAAATTATTTTTACATATACATGTGTACAATTTGTAATAAATACATGTGTATGTACATGTATACATTTATTTGTATGTGTACATTAATCTAACAAAAATGTATGAATATATGTTAAAACACAATTTGCAGTTCTCAGGCATGATGCGTGATGAAAATGTTAATATTACGTTCGGGACCTTCGGTTCAAACCATGCAGATGGGTCTGACCATCATGATATGTTGGCACATGTTAGTGTTTTTTAAGTGACTCTAAAATAAATAATTGTTGCCACACATGTACATTTATGTATATATATAATTTGATAAAAAATTTTAACAGGTACTGATTCCGTCTGATGTTTTTGGGACGGCGGTACCTTCTTCTTCCTTAGGAGATGTACCTTCTACTTCATTGGGAGATGAGCCACAAGTATGGACAATTTTTCACAAGTTTAAAATTTATGTTTAAAAGTTATATATATATATATATATATTCTACCTCAAAAAGTTCCATTAAAAATTGAGATATATATATATATATATATATAGAGAGAGAGAGAGAGAGAGAGAGAGAGAGAGAGAGATCTATATTTTGAGTTATTTAAATTTTTTTGAATTTAGGTTCCTATAGAAGATTTCTTTAATCTGGGGACTCTAGCGACGGAGATAGGAACATCCACAACATTTGAACAAGTTGTCTTTAGTTCCTTTTTTTAATATTATTGAAAATAAGTTTATATATGTACACGTGCATTTTCATTTGAAAGTTTTTAATATATATATATATATATATATATATATATATATATTTAACTGCACATTTATATTGTACAGTTTACCACTGCAGATGTTTCTATGGGAGAACCTATTCATCAAATGGAGAGGGAACCTTACGAGGTATTGCATGATTTTTTTGTTATATTTTGTTTTTTACATGAAGTTCTAGATATATATATATTCTCATTCACTTTTAAAACTTAAAATTTTAATGTTCAAGTACATGTGCATTGTGTATGTAGGTTTCCTATTCACGGGATAGGGCCATTTGATGGACATCATTTATAGTAGATTTGATTTTAAAATTTAGATGGTTTTAAATTTTGTTAAACTTGATACAGTTTGATACTCAAGTGAGATTTACAATTTTTGGACATATTTTATTACATTTTTATTATATAATTTGTTTTATTTAATTTTTGGATGGTTTTAGTACTTTTGGCATGTGAATGTGAAGTAATGTTGTCATCTGAACTACATTTGGCATGTGATATTTAATGTTAAATGTTTTTTGTTGGATAGTTGAATTATAATTGGCATGGCATGTGAAGTTTTTAAAACTCAAGTTTTGGATGGTTTCAATCTACATTTTGCATGTGATATTTAATGAACTTTAAATGTTTAATGTTTTAATGTTGCACTATATATAATCAAAAGGGTTTTAAAACTTAAAAGTTTTGAATGGTTTCAATCTACAACTTAAAGTTTTGGAGTGGTTTCTCAACCTACATTTGCACATGTGGTAAATTGAAATGTTACTTGTAACTGAAGAGAATCCCCATTGATTTCATTGTATATGTTGATTTCTGTATTTGATATAATTGCATGTATGATGGTACATTACTTGTAAAGTCATTGGATTAATAGTGTTCATTGATTTCGGTGTAAGCGCAAAAAATTATTGACAATGTAGAACGATTTTTGTGTTATAATAATTAAACCTAATAATATTGGAAGGGCAAGAGAGACAAGGTATGAGGTTTACTACAAGAGTTCGAGCTAAATATTTAAATGGTTTAAATGATTTATGATTTTTACTTTCTTTTTTAATATAATCGATCATCGGAAGGATGACAAAACTAATAAAGGTGACAATAAGAATAGAAGAAGAAAATAGTTTAAGATTGATCACAATAAATGCTATTTGTAATTGATTACATTCTAATTGATATCGCATTCTATCATTCAATATTATTACATTGTCACTTTGCATTCCAAAAATTTTATTTGATCATTTTCCATTATTAAAGTTATTCTACAATATTTATCATCTCAACAAATTGAGGGTAACTGAGAAAATTTAAAAGAATTAAAATGACTTGATAAATCTCAAACATATTTAGCATATTTAAAATGGTTATATTAATATTAGATGTATTTACATATTATTGATAAAATTAATCATATGTTCCTCATATTATCGATAGTTTTTCCTTGGTTGCACATGTGTGAAACCAACCTAGATCCATCTTAACTACGGATCTATCAATGGCAAGAGAGGGATCAAATCTCTCGAGGGGTGCAAACCTTTCCTCAATTTTTGCACTCAAAAAAGAGGTTTGCACCTCTGAGATATTTGGTCCCTCTGCAGCACTGATAAGATCCATAGTTATGATGGATCTGGGAAAAATAACTTTCTAAAAATAAGTAAGGGAAAAGCAGCACTGGGAATAATTAGGAGTAGATTTAGGGACATGTAGGGGAACAATTAGGAGTAAATTTAGGAACTATGTGATAGTTGGGTGAGATAAAATCATATTTTAATAAAATAATGGGAATTTGTGGGAGAGACGAAATAGTGGATATGACATGTATTTTGGTGAATAATCAAATTTATGGAATTAAACAATTAATTATTTTGTGTGTGTGAAAACAAAGATTCACACCTAATCCTCACCTAAAAGACTAAATTAGAACACATTATTATTAGGGGACGAGGAGCTTTCTAGGTTTTGAGCTCCCCATTGTTAGATGAGTGTCGTAATGGCATTCCATGTATTTTTGTGAGAACTTATGATATTGTGATATTCCATAATTATGAAATAGTGATCTTGAGTACATCTTCGGATAATGTAGTAGATAGGAACTTTTTGATAAGGGGAGATTAGGGATGTGACCAAATTCCTATCGGTAGAGAAAAATTTATCTTCACACTTCCTATAACTCCATTGTAGCTTTGGGGGCCAAAGGTAAGAAGAGTACCTTGGAATTTCTTGGGTGAAGAAAAACCAAGTGGGTCACCAACTTTGGTCTAGTGCATTAGAATTCATTAAAGAATTGGTCATTGGAGCTGCTTCCAAGCTAGGAGTGAGCATCGTCACCAACCTACATTGAATATTTTACACTCCCTAGGGTGAATGATACTTTAAAATTGATTGACGATCTAAGACTTTCGAATTTTTCCGAATGCCAAATGATCTTACAAAGCTAGTATTTATAATATCCTAGTAGATCATTCGGTGACAACTTTTCACAAAACTTGAAACAAAGAGAATATATCCTTGGCTAGGACATCATGTAAGATGCACATAGCGATAAAATTGTACTTAAAAGTGAGATTCGGGCAAGTGGGGACAACCACTTGTTATCTCTTCCCTTGGAGAGCTATGCCATATGGGGACCGAATACGACCTTACAAAAATAAAGTGAAATAATTTGTACCATATGGTCGGAAAACATATACAAGAACAATTAATTTCATTCTAGAATATATATATATATATATATATATATATATATATATATATATATATATATATATATATATAACATTTTTCATCAATACACATGTATAGAAAAACTACTTTCAGTTGATACTAGAGCACGTGCTTGTACCGAGCAATTTGTAACATGTGCAAACCACAAATAACATAGCTGACTCGATTTTGGTTAGTGCTAGAAGTTATAAAACATATTTAATCCAAAGATAATAAATTGTTGGACACTTCACTCCAAAAAAATTCTAATGGAATTCCATCTTCAATAATCCGTTCATGATCGGATTTACATTTTCCATTTCTTAATTTTCGATTTTTTTCTTTGATTGAAATTCTATCAACTTTATCGTACGCACACACCAAGTGACTATATTGACAACTTATGGAATCGAGTTCATAGTCTTCAGTAAACAAAGTCTCCACTTTGATGAGTTTGTCTAAAAAAATAACCTTTCGGTATAATAGACCCTACATCATCACGAAATACGTGATCATTATAGTCTTGTAATAATTTCATTTTTTCGATTTACCGATTACAACGCATCAAATAATACTTCACATTTTCGTCGTTGTCCAATAGGTGCAATTACGACAAAAACATCTCCTGCCATGATAAAATAAATTTAACATTTAATTATGCATATTTCAATTTATTTCTAGATATTTAAATCATTAGAAAGTAATTCAAATGTTACCTTCTCTAACAAGATCGAAACTCGATCATAGCGGATGATATTGTAGTTTCCTGCGATTGCATTTCTTCAAACACATTGCAACGAACATTTTTCCACTTGTATTTAACTCTTTGTATATTTCAATCGTTCACATACATTTTGTTTTCACAAACGTCATTGGATTTTGTGTTGTCTATGCAAACATCACAAAAACAAGAATATTTTCTTTTATCAATGCAAACACATTTTACGAGACAACTTTGTTTGAATTGAATGCAATTTTCGAGTCCCTTTTATTGTTTCAACGTCATTTCCAATTGATGTTATCTCGTGCTTCGATTCCAATATGCCGGAAAAACCTTTATATGGAAAATTAGACAAAGAATTTGTAAATGGTATCAAAATACAATTAAAAATAATCATTGCATGATAAATGTACAATGTTTAAAAATTAGATTTCCAATATAAATTAAATTGAATGTACCTTGTACTTCTCTTGATGGGTTTTCTCATGGCTTAGAGCGATGCACCATTGAACAACTTCTTCGGCGTTCACGAGTCGGCGTGCGAGTGGTTCATTTGATATCTTCGAAGTAGATTTTATGCATGCTCTTGCACCGTCATGTTCTCTTTTTCCATGGCAGGTCTCAAAGAAATTCCAGCAATGTTTAATGCGGGTTTCCTTATGAAGACAACACAACCAAAAGAATGATTGTGCGATTTGAATTGACACTGCTGTCTCCAGTACGACCATATCGATGTTCATTGAATGTTATTCCACAATTTTTCAATGAATCATAAATTCTTCCAAAACAATGTTGTACAAAACATGTATCATGTGTACAATCGTCAACGATATAAAAGTGATATTATTTGATGATATGTCGATTTTCACTCGTGCTTTACATATGATCGACATTTTTGTTCGCTTGTGTATATATAGAATATGGACGAGCATGGAGACTTGGTCGAGAATGATAGTATTCACTGCGAATTTCTTTTGTGGAACAAATGTGTAGTTTACGCAAAATCAATCAACGACAAAAATGGTCCATGGTGGAAAAATTCACGAGATTTTTGAATTGCAAGTCTTGTCATCGAGAGCTACATGGGAATGCTTGGTGTATTTGTAAATTGCATATCGAACTTTCTCCAAAAAGTCTATCGAGAAAAATTTCGTCTTCTCGTAATTCAATTCTTTTAAAACTATTTGCACCTTGAATCGATGTACCAATATATTCATATCTCTTCCATTTCACTTTCATGTTGAATGATGATTGATCATTTATATCAATACGATATTTGTTTTGAAATTGTCAAATTTCCCAATCATGCTTATTTTTTTACCACCAACACATTTCTTTTTGTAAAGCCAGTTCATCGCTTTCTCTTTCACATATAATTTGGGAATGTGAATTCATGGATAGTGGAAGAGAGGTTGAATCCTTCCTCAATGTTCTCTGAAATCAGGGAATGTGTCATAATATAACTCAAATTCCACATGATAACGGCAACAACAAGTGTCATGTATGGTGATAGGTTTACATACCATGGTTTTGTTGAACAAAAGCCTTTGAGTGAAACATGAATTTGATGATTCTATTCTTTGAACTTGTTGAATAAGCGTATACGGTGGTTTCCCAAAGAGATGTTTTTCATGTTCTTCGTGCGATTTCGTGCTATTCTTCTTGGCATCCATGTCTTATAGTTGGTGAAACACGCGGAATTGTTCTTCCAATATTCATATATTATTTTTAACATTTTCTCCAAGTCTATATTTGTGGTTGCCTACGAATAGCTCTCCAACAGCGAGTTCATCATTTACATATGTTTTGCGGTCGAAATTTTTCGATGTTTGTGCGAGTTTTTCGCCGGAGTTAGAGTGCTCGTGCCATAGATGTTATCGAACGATTCTCTTGAGTACTTGGTGAAACCATTACCATATGTTCCTCTACGTACATTTGAAACATCTTTATCTCTAGATCTCTTAATTGACTTTATAACACTACTCATATTTTTTATCACCTCTTCCTTCATTTTTTTATCTTTGGTTGATTTTCGAATACCCAATAGTGTCATCGCTTCTTTTAATTTCCTTGATGATAGGAGACCTTTCAACATTTGAACTTTTCTTGTCACTCGCTCATTTTAAAAAATACTTTTCAAAAATGCGGTTAACACGATATCGTATAACATGGTCGAGGTTTTTTTATCTCCATATGTGTGAGTGTCAACATTTTCGAACATCTCATTATCGATAGTGATTTCATCTATTACATATTCGAAAAAAATAGTACATATTCAATAAATAATTAAATTAATAAATATATGTACGATAAATATTAAGGAAAATTTTAAATATATCAATAGATCATAATATTTACATTTATGCAACTAAATTCTTGCTTGAGGTTGATTTTCTTCTTCAATATTTTGAGGAGTATCTACGTAAATTACATTAAACAAGCAATATTTTTCAAACTAGTTCATCGAAATAAAAATTAAGCTTCATTTTTGTTAGGAAAATTTTAAATATATCGATAGATCATAATATTTACATTTACATACTGCTTCAATTTTTGCTTGAGGTTGATTTTCTTCTTCCAATATTTTGAGGAATATCTTTGTCTGTTTACACATTAAACAAAATATTTTTCAACCTAGTTCATCAAAATAAAAATTAAGCTTCACATTTTACATTGGGAAAATTTTAAAAAATATATCGATAGATCATAATATTTACATTTCGCCACACCTTTAATTTATTTGCTTGAGGTTGATTTTCTTCTTGATATTTTTAGGGAATATCTCACTATACCCATTTACATTAAACAAAATATTTTTCAAGCTGATTCATCGAATAAAAATTAAGCTTCACATTTTACATTAGGAAAATTTTAAATATATATCGATAGATCATAATATTTACATTTACATACTGCTTCAATTTACGCCGAGGTTGATTTTCCTTTTCAATATTTGGGAGCTTACAACTTTCTTTTGCGAAATTATCTAGTCTCTTCTCCTCGTGCCTCGGAGGTCTCTTTTTCGATCATATTTTCTCGTACAAGTTCTTTGATTTCCCATGATAATAGGGTATGAAGTTCAAAAAATTTCCTTCAAAAAATTAAATGATAACTCAATTACATCACAAAAGATTTAATTTTAAAAATTCATGTAATTTTTTTATAAAAAAATACATATTCAATCAAAAACACTTACTTTAAAAAATTCGAGAGAAAAATGTCTTATAAAAAAGAGTAAACGAAGCTCAAAGATTTACGTCGACTCAAAACACGTACATACCTCCAAGAAATGTCTTTTGAATGTAAATCGAGAAATTTTTACGATTTTTTGCACAAAAATCACCTTATAAGAAATGTCTTCCAAAAAAATTATTTAAACCCAAAATTGTAAAATAAACAAGAAATGCTCTTAAACTCAAACTTTGAAGAAAAAGTTTTTTGAACCCAAACCAAGATCTTTGCTTAAAATGAGAAGAAGTGTGCCGAAATGTGCGAAAATTGTGAATCATTTCGTGGCAATTTATTTATATTATTGTGAAATGTGTTTTAATGCTTCAGACTCATAAAACTTTTCCGACCGATGGAGAGTTATACAAGAGTTCGGCCAGGCGGTGATCAAAAGTTAATTTGAACTCTAAGACGTTAGATTTAACGAACGCTTTGGTGGAAAACATGGTTCGGCAAGACTAACACGTCACCAATTACGCAAGCCGAGGCTGCGAATACGGTTAACGCTTTGAGTGATTAAACTCCATGAAAGGTTGTTTAATTAGCTATCGGAACGAGACAAGCATTTTAGAATTGAATCTACTTTCGGGAAATATAACTTTTGTAGGTTCATAAACGTTTATTAATTTTAATTATTTTTCTAATAAAATGGAATTAAACGATTTAAAAGGGTCATTGTGATTCGGTGAAATCAAAATTTTGTATCTCCCAAAATACATTGTAAAAAAAATTGAAAAAATTATGGGGCATTACATTGATGCACATCGTCTCTAATGGGTAGATTTTATATTTTTAGTTTATAACTTATATGTTAAGAAATTTCTTGCGACGCGAAAACATATCAAAAATCACAGCATTTTTCGTATTGGACCGGTTCAAAAAAATTCTAGTAATTATGATATGTATCCATTGTCTTTGTAAATATGGCGAGAAACAAAAGTAGACTTTGTACAGATTGTTTACATGTTTTGTTTGTTTTTTAAAAACACAAATTTTCAATGAATACAACATTGCGTCATAACGACTTCTTATGAATCCTTTGATTGGTAAAAAACACACACTCAAAAAAAGCTGGTTGACATGTCAAATACATAAAAAAATTTCAAAAAATAAGTAATAGAAAGGTAACAAAATTTCTCTTTTGACATGGTTTTTGTAAATAAAATGAAATTCTACAGAGAAAAATTGTTATAGTTTACACGGAGAAAATTGAAGAACATGAAAGGAATCTCGAAAAAAAGGGCAAAAAGTGTAACCCGACTTCACATTTATTTAATATCTAATATTTTTCTTGAAAAACAAATTCCTTTGGTGAGCGAAGTTCTTTTCAATGAGACTTGGAGTTCAAAATTTAGAGTGGTCATTTAAAATGTCAAAAAATTATGTTCAATAGTTGCAACATTCATGGAAATTTACTATATGCCCATACTCAATAATATCTAATATTTTTCTCAAAAAAACAAATGGGTTTGGTGAGCAAAGTTCTTTTTAATGAGACTTAGGTTCAAAAGTTAAGGTGGTCATTTAAAATGTCAAAAAATTGTGTTCATGTATAAGAATATCTAATATCACATAATCCACCATTTGCTACCAACCCATGGATACAAATCACATGGTTATATTTCAAGCTTTACTTCGTTATACTATTGAAAATTATTAGGTCTTAAGAACTATAAAGTGTGATTAACTTAGTTTAAAAAATTATCTCTTAGGTCTTCCAAGTTTATTTTTTATTTGTTAGCTAAAATAAGGAAAGTCCCCATTTAGAGGATTAAGGTTGAAATAACAAAAAGCTTGAATAATAGTAGTACTATCATTAAAATTAAGTTAAAGTCTCTTAATATGAAATATTGCTTTCATTCTGGTATAAATATCTTGATATAATTCTCTTGTTTCTTTTTATAAAAAAGATAAAAATTAATAAATAGTTGTTTCCTGGGGTAGTTCATTAACTATTTCCTTGCTATGAAATATTATTTAAATTATGAAATTCAAGTTCAAATCATATAAATCAAACCAAAAAATAATAATATAACCATTATTTTATAACTTTTATATCATTTATGTTAATTTATATTTACTCATTAAAAATTATTAAATATAAATTCAATTCATTTGAATTTAAATCTTAATAACTATTTATTAACTTTAAAAAATAATTGAAAATTTATTAAATCTGACCAAAACTATTATTTTCATGTAATCTAAAAAAATATCAAATGTCACATTTAAAATACAAAGATAGCTTACCATTATATGTTCAATTAAATGTAAAAGGAAAAAATCATATATTTTTTAAATTTATTATTAATCAATATTGTAATTATAAAAAAAATTAAATAATATATTAAATTTATTTTTAATTATTTATTATTTATTGTTTCTAATATAAATATCATAAATTAATAATAAAATTTTTGAAAATCCAAATTACTTAATGTTTTAATTATATTATAATTATATTATTTATAAGTTTCAAATAATTCAATTTTCGAATTCAGATACTTAATGCTACATTCATTTATTTCTTAAATTAAAATTATTATGACTTAATTGTTATGAGATACTATCATCAAGATTAATGGCGTTCAGCCAATCTTAAATGTTTCATGGAAACAGTTTTTCATACCTCACAAGTGATTTCCTCTCTCCAATCTCTTCTTTATACCTCATAAAAGTGACTCTCGATCTCTCTTCATACAATTTAAACTTAAAACTAATAAAAAACAAACCCTAAATAAAAAATCTTGATCTATAAAGCAAAAATATTAACTTGTAATCAATTAGATAGAGGCGTCACTATTTTATCTTATCTGTGAACAATGGCATTTGATGTTAAATGTGAGGAAAAAAATATCTAAAAAACAAGTATTAACTTTTTGATATTATACACTGATTAAGAAATTTCAACAAAAAAGAAATGTATCATCTCGAAAAACTAGTATTATATTTTGATGCATTAAATGTATATTAGAAAATTTGAACAGAAGAATAAATACAGTTCACAATAAATACATTTTCATAAAATAATTCAAATTTTATATCAGTCAACTCAACTTATGGTATAATATTGAATAAAAAATTCAAATTTATATATTATTTATTATATTTACTTAATAGGTTATATATTGATAAATTTTTTTAGTTTTAAAAAAATTATTTAATAAATCACTGTCAACCAATCCTATTCAATATTATCGTTAAACATAATTGTCAAAAATGTGATGTAAATTCAATCTCATTACAGTTAAACAGACTAGTAGTGACAAACCAAAAAAACTGGTTAGGAGTAACAGGTGTTTTATTGTTCCACGTTGTTTTATGTCTATTACTTGTGGCCTGAGTGTTCAGCATTCCAAAGTAATCTTTTGTGAATAGAAGAGTGAATGTGAGTAATCGAATTGTTGACATGAATTACTTTTTTTAACAGTAAGAAAAGTTATCATTACTGGTCAGTAATAATCTCTTTTGACGATCACCAAGATTGTGTGAAACTTGGTTGATGGCAACTTGATGGTGGTCAGTGAGATGTTTACCATAAAACTTATCATTATTGGTGGGCAATTACTTGTTGGTAGTCAGTAGGTGGTTACTAGGATTGTGTGAACTTTGGTTGATGGCAATTTGTTAATGGTCAGTGAGATAGTCATCAACACTATGTGAGACTAGGAAGAATTTGGATATCTTTTGGGATAGTACAATTATTACAATTGATTCTTATTTTCAGCCTTTTTTATGAAATTTGAATTTAAAACACTAAACAACACACAAACTAACTCTTAATCTCTCTTGTGAAATTTGAACCTAAAATAAAATAAGAACTAAATCCCACACAAACACACTGATTTCTCAATCTCTCTTGTGAAATTTGAACTAAATAAAATAAGAACTAAATCCCACACAAACACTGATCTGTACCTCATAAGCATATAAATACACCTTATCTGCACTCCACAATCTCACAAACCAACTCCCCAATCTCTCCCATAAAATTTAATGCACCTTATCTATCACAATCTCACACAAACCAACTCCAAATCTCTCCTTTAAAATTTAAACTTAAAAATCTGATAAAAACTAAACCCTACAAACCAATTAATCTGTAACTCATAGATATATATACACCTTATATACCTCACAATCTTAACCATATTTCATTAACCAACCCTGTATCCAGAACCAAGGCCAGCAATGTTACTGCCCCAAAAAAAACAAAAGATCTAGGTTCATGAAACCGTGGTAATGCATTGATAAAATTGGATTTGGTCGACCATCAACGACTACCCATTCAAGCCCGTTGCATTGGAGCTGGTAACATGACAGAATAGACTTGCAGGATAACCTCGATAAACTTCTTAGTTGTTAACCAAAACATAGCTATTCAAATAAATTGCAGAGTCTCGATGAAAATTGCAGCAAATTTGTAAAAAGCCTTAGGAACCACCGCGGTCCGCAACTTAACCATGCAAAAAAAGTTGGAGTTTCGACATTGATAGAGCAGTGAAGTCTCCTGGGAAATGATCCTACTTTCCAATGTAACAGAACAGAGAACTACTTCAATCCCAAAAGCAGCCCCTCTTACCTTGTTTTCGGTCTCGTCTTTCAACATGATGTGTCGCTCTTTCAGAAGTTGCCGTGTGGTTTCTTCCACCTCTTCACTTGCTCTCAAGACAGAGAAGAACACTCGATCTGTGGGTAACACGATTTCTGCTATTGATATTTCAAGTTGTTCTACTTTCTCCGCGCTGTACTCAGCCCATACAGGAGAATTCCTTGAGCCATTCAGGACAGAATCCACCCTGTTAATAACGAGAACTACATTATCGCACATTCCAGAACGAACAATCATAGGAAATGCCTGCGTTGCTCGAGAAGTATCTACCCCAAAATTAAGCACAGCCACACACAAGTCTGCCACTTTCTCATATTCTTCCCATATCTTGGATAGATGAGCCCTGTTTCCACCCATAGGATTTCAGGAAAATCAACCACAAATATATCATCTCTGAACCTGTAAGGAGTGGCTGCCGTTGTGTGTGTAGTGAATCCTACACCTCCAACCTCTTCACCTAAAATTGAATTGATAAGTGTAGTCTTACCAGCATTTTTTGGACCTATAAAGTCCCACAAATCTCAACTTTTCAATGAATTGCATGCTTTTATTATTTCAAACATCTTGCGTGCTCTCCTCTATGTCTGCCTGAATCTCCTCTGGTAGGGATTGCGTATTCTTCTGGAAACTGTCCTTCGATTAGATTGTAAATTTTTGTCTCGTAATAACAAACATCCGACTGGTCATCCTGTAATTCACTGCCACTGAAGACAATAAATAGTCCTCACAATATCCCTGTAATTTAGTATTCTGATACTTCCTTCAGAAATTGAGAAGTAGCTCCCATGGAAAAACTTTGAGATGCATGCATAATCAGGGATCACAGAAATTAACTCTGGGTGAGAGGAAAGGTGGGTAGAAAGATATAGACCACATTTTATGCGTAAACCCTGTCCATTTTGTAAGGTAATTTCCAGAGGCCTACTAAAGAAAGATTTCATAATGTGGAAATGTTTTCTCTTTGTTTCCGGTATCAAATCAGAAGGATTATCCAGAGGGTCAGGAAATCCCCTTTCAAGAGTTTCAAAAAGCACCACTGTACAGATCCCTTCTTCGCAGAACCTCCGACTGCCATTAACAACAGCCTTCCCATGCCTCGGGCCAAAGCAGACGCAACGCAGCCATCCTTCTACGTTTCTTCAACGTTAAGATCTGTAAGTGTGAAACCGAAGCAATTTCTATTAATTTTACAGAAAGAATTGTTTGCCCAAAAATTTCATCTTTCTTACAGATGGATATCGCAGCAGCTTCGATTTTAGTTAAAATTCCTTTGAAAAGAACGCTACTTTCACTTGCATCTTCAACTGTCCACTTATATCCTACATTTGGCTCTACAATTGGTTTCACATGGCAATCGTGGTACAAATGACTCCCTCTGATGGTTATGACTCCTTCATACCTTGTTTCGTGGTCATAAACACTCAAAGTGCAGCCCTGTATACAAGGATTAGGCGCTACAACCATGACAGGCTTGCTCAGAAATCTTCCTCTGTGTGCATCGAAGCGAACTTTTTAACATAGGATTTCAATTCCGGAGCATTGCAATGCTTCGCTGAAACCATCACAGGGTAGCCATTGTTCCAATAATTGGCAAAAATCTGTCAAAGTGTATGAACAATTCTGTAGTTATATCTAGTAAGATCAATCCGCTACCTCTCGAATTTGATCCCCTTTCAACGCAATGCACCCCCAACTGATACATAGCAAGGCATATTTGACCGACTTATACTGCGCATCTCCTTTTAGAATACTCTGTACATCATTAAGCTCACTGGAGCTGCAATTCCTTTCACTTCATCCGAATTCGCTGAGATCAATCTTTCCAAGCAGAAAACCGCACTTTGCACCCTGGTTCTTCCCATGGACTCTGGAATGCAAGTCATGCTTATACCCTTAAGCATAAAGGCGAAGGAGATCAGTACCATTCACAAATGTAAACATTCGCCTATCCAGTTCCATTGTTTTGTCAAAACCTCTTGGCAACACTGTCACAGAAATAAGGGCCATACCCAATGAAAATGTGGTTTCTGTTCTTCCTGAGTTTCTAACATGTAGCAGATGAGAAACAAATGGGCTAATGCCCCAGCCAAGCCATGACCTGAAAATATTATCCTTTTTGCATTGTAACGTTGAAAATGAGACATACTTGGCAGTTCAGATGTTATTGTCTGGAAAAGCTCATAGTGAAACAGTCCATCCACATTATTTGCTGCTGACTTTCAATGGTCATTCGATCTGCACTTTCAGAAAATATATTTTGAAAGGATAAACACCTTCACGAATGATACATACAGCGTCGTAGTATAGTCTTGACCACTATAGAATTCTGGGCAGCTAGTATCCATTGAAACTAATATCAGAGTATTGAGTTTCAATGTCTGCCATTACTGTTGATCATCCATTAAGCCAGTGAAGATGACACTGCTTTCGCAAAACCTATGAGTTTGGGTTGATAATCTTTGAGACACGGACTTGTGTGTGAACTCATCAATGATGTTCAGGAAGCAACCGACAGAAATTGATACCGGCGAGGTTATAACATGGAGGAGCAAACAACTCAGGAAGACGATTGTTTCCACGATCTCTTTACGCATTCCTTACCGCCTATCGGCGATATGCCGTTAGGTCTGTGGTCTTTGGGAATTTACGTTTAGTGCATTTGTCATTATAAAGGTTGTTTGCCTTTAATTTCTAATGTTTCCTTTGTGAATTATTTTATTGGGTGGTCACAACGAGCCTTCCTCCTCCTTTAGTGTCTTGAATGATCATTCCTTGATCTTTTACCCGCCAACAGATGTTGTATCTTTTTTTCCTTTCCCTACGAAGTCGTTTTTTTCCTTTCCCATTCGTGTTTGGTTTCAAGCTTTATGGACCTTTTGCAAGAGCTTTTTATCCGTATTTTTTAGGGTCTGGTGAGGGTGCGGACTCACTCTTCTCCTTCCACTTTTCTTTTCTCCTAGATATTTACTTTTGACCATGTCTCTTGCGGCCCCCAGTTTTGTTTATTTCGTGGCGTTACTATTGTCATCTTGGAAATCCCTATTGGTCCTAGACCGAACATGTTCTTTTTAGTTTGTTTCTTTATGTCCCAAGCCTTGTTAGAGGTGCATGTAATAAGCCTTGAGTTGTTTATTGTTAATGAAGCAGTTCCACAGAAATACTCAAATTCATTATAGGTTGGAGAATTTTCTTGTGGTATAGGGACCTCATCCTAGACTACATTAGGAAAGTCAATCATGCTTATGGAGAAGCCTCCTCTCGAAGGATGAAACTCTCATATATAGAGCTTCTCATGGAATGACAAGTGGTTTGGATATAGGCCACATGCGGGAAGGTTTAATCGGTATATGCAAACTATGGATGTTTGTTGGCAAATAGGTTTTACTAGGATGCACTCTCCAAGATAGGCATGAGCAACATGATGATATTCTATGTAACCTTGTCCACTAAAGAACATAATAAGGGTAGAAGAAGGTGTTATTATCATGGAATTGAGCTCCAAAGAATCTTGTCATGAAATCGGGGTCTTAAATTTTGTCATTTTTCGATCTCCTTAAAATAAACTGAAGACCTTTATGACGATGCAAAATTAGCCGAAAAACTCCCAAGATCAAAAAAGATGTAGCCATTTAAAGGTTGAGCCATTAAAAATCTTGTCACAACATATCGGTGTTATGCGCACATAGCACCCGTGGACCCCACGGCGGCAAACCTCCATCCCTCATTGAGTTCCCATGGTCATCCTACATGCCCATATGTCCTTGGCCTTGCTCATGAAGCATTGCTACATCATCGCCTTGTGGTCCCATTGGTCAAACCCCCTAACCTTGCAATTCTTTAATTTCTGTAACCATGTTATCTCGGCCTTGGCCACCCTTTTTTCCTGGGCGCGGTGAAACCTCACATAATGTAAGCCGAGGTGAGACGAGGCCTTTGTTTCACTATGAGCTTTTTCACTATGAGCATTTTCTTTTGTGCATTTCTTTAGCCTCTCAACCCTATGATAAGGCCTATTAGTTTTGCCATGTGGAACACCACTTTGGAACCACATCGGCTTAAATCCATGTCCACTTGCTTGGCTTGGGTCCCACTAGTCTCGACCCTCGGTACAAGAAACCATAATTTTACGTTATAATGATTTGGCCCCTTTTTATGATTTCTAGCCTTAAGGTTTCCATCCCTAGACTTTTCATCGTTAATCGTGTTTGGTTGCCACCACACAACCATAAGGGCTAGGATAGAATTCCTTACGAAAAAAGGAACATTGGGGAAATGTTTTGTTCCAACCTCCATCTCTAACCATCGCGCATGTGCATATCCTTTTACGAGGACTTCCCAAGGTCCCAAGACAAGGATCTTGTTACATTAATTTCATGTAACAATGCCATCTACTTGTACCCTCCCTCAACACTTGGTCAGGGTCATGTGAGCGCATCACGGAAGCTTGGGCGCGCACACACACACACACACACACACACACACACACACACATATGGGGACACAGAGACATTTTGCTTAAACCTAGAGCTATCCTCTCTTGTGCTTATATGTGTTTGTATGTGTGTGAGCTTTCATCAAGGATCTCGATGTTTGGCAACACCTATCTCTTGAGTTTTGCAATATATGTATATAGCTTTGTTGTAGCATATATGTAATACACCCATCTCATGTGCCTGTAAGTTCAACCCATTCGATGCTTTAAATATGTGTGTGTGTGTGTGTGTGTGTGTGTGCACAAAAAAAATGCATGTTCCCTACAAGCAATTTCATAATACGGGGCCTACTATTACAACTCATTCTAACAACGAAATTCAATCAACAACATGATTTGCCATCTCTCCTTACTTGAAAATTAGCCCGAATTAGGGCTCCTTAAATAAGCACGGGGGGTTATCCATTCTTCATCCATTACACGAGAAACAAACCTTTCATCATCAATCAAACGTGAAATCAACAATCCTGGTATCAATATGTATATTTAACAACACGATGACATTTACACTGGCATTCACGGACACATGAAATCATATAAACCTTAACATAAAATGAGAGGCTGGAAGGTTTGGAAAGCTGAGATTGGGACTTCAACTCTCCTGTAATATCCCAAAGGGACAGCGACAATACGAAACAACAACTTTGCTAAAAAATAACGCAATTTAGCTAAATAGCGATGAGAAGCCAACATGGAGGCTCAATATTTACTTATACATCAGCAAATCGGTTGCAATGAGGCCCATACAATGTGAGGAAATAAGGAACAAAAATGGAAGAAATCCCTCAAAAGAGGTGTTGCAAACACATGTATTCACTAAAAATGCTTAACAACATTATTTTATAGAGCATACGGCGGTGAAGATTACAACTTAGATCTAGAGGTGAATAATGCATGAACGATCGGATCTGCATAGCGGATCCATACACTATAGAGTCTCTACTTTACATACCCCTTGGGATTTTGGTAATACATGAAGCACATGGAGTAGATGAGATCTTATCCAGTGATTTGCGGTTATTCATAATTTTTGAGTCAAATACGAGAGTATTCAGATCATACGAATATGACATGGAATAGATTAGAAATCCATGGATCACCATAGTGAAGGGTAGATTCCCATCACTAGAGATCACTCCTCAAAGTTCCAAAATACCTTTGCAACTTTCCTCTTGCAGAGATAACGCAGTCTGGAAGATAAAGCTGCGTTGTAGACTTTATGAACGATTTGGCTTTGATGCAGTATGAATCTGACTTCAATGATCTGACACACTCTCTGCCAATGAGATGAAGACTTTCCCAACGAAAAGAGGCACTAGATTGGCCTAGATGCGAGTAGATCTAGCCTCCGCTAATGCCGACTTACAAGGACAACCAAACCCCTCAGCGGATGCGCATTGTGGTTGGAGAATGAAGCAGCAAATGCTTGATGGTGGACAAGATGTACAAGAATCCTCCGAAGCTACTCAATGGAAGGTGGGATTCTAGATCGGGAGCAACACCCGGTGCTAAACAACACTATTCTTTGCTAAACAACCGAGAAGATGATGTGTGTCCTAAGCAGGACAATATATTAAGAAATATCATGCAATCAACAACCCTTCTCTTGTTGTCCTCCTCTTATTTTATAAGATAGAAATCTTTCCAAACTTTAAACCATCTTTTTTATTTGACTCCCATTCATGTGTATCCTCCACTTGCATTGTGCATCAAGGAGGTTCAATGTGTCTAGACAATGTTGTTGATTTGGTCTTGGTTGACTTGGTCAAATGATACAACCTCTTCCTACCTAAGTGTGCTTATGTGAATAGCCAGTTTAGCTTTGTTCACATGTTGCATTGATTTATTTGTTGTTTAGGAGTTTTATTCATCTCCTTTACAATTTTATTCATGCAACGGGAAAATGAAACAAAATTGTATATTCCCATTAGCTTGGGATAATTGAAATATTATAGTCCTCCCTCGAAATGTTTCTTGTCCTCAAGCAGTAGGGTGAGTGTTGCAACACTTCTCCTCCTCCATTGGTGACACCATCAAGAATCAAGTTTTCTTCATAACTAAGTGTTCACCAATCCAACCCTCCCATGAATTGTTCTCCAAAGTCAATATGAGATGTGCATAGTCCATCCCAAAAGGAGTCAAGAACTCACATGAAACAAACATGGCTGAACCAATACTCTCCTGAAACATGTAGCATAAGGTACATGGGAGGTCTCATCCCATGAGGTACATACATGCTCCCCATCCTCCCTCCATACAATCCCATAAATAGTACAAGTATATCATCAATGTATGGAAGAAAAAATTACATATAAACAAGCAGAAATTTGGAAGAGCATGAGAAGGGTGGGTCATGATCCCACATGTGAGTATACAATGGCAAATGCATCTCTGCTGCATTAGATCAGAGTGTGGTAAGTTGTTTCCCCACCATGTTGCATGTCATCTCACCATGGCTGAAAGTGAGATATGTTTCGGTGCTTTTGGGAAGCACCCATCATGAAATAAAATCTCCCTTTGCAAATCAAGGAGTGGCAAGTTCAGAAATTTTAGTGGCCCAACAATTGCCATGAGATTTACATGATACATTACTCTTTTTTGGGTCTTAGCCTGCATTAAAATGGTAAAAGAACATGCATGCAATCAGAAAATGAAACTTCCTTTCGCAGTCAGATCTTTTGCAACAATGTCTCCTTTTACATGGAGTTGTGCATGGATGCTACTCCTCTTTCAAAGAAGGAAGAGATGGTTGAAATGACTCTTGCATAGAGTCCCTTGGCACCTTTAACTCCACATAGCTCATGCATTCTAAAAAATGTTGATGTAGTTCCTCTTTTTTCAAACCTTCCCAATCAAAGCTCCTCATGATGATCTTTGTAATCTTCATGGAATGCATGTAGCTGAAAGCAATCTTTGTATGCTCCTTGTAGTATCTTGGCAAGGCTTAGAAGCTCTGAAAGAAGAGCCCTACCATGATGATAGATGACTCACTCCTTGGACTAAGTGACCCTCTTCATGCGATTTGGTCATCAAGTATCATACATGTGTGAAGATCTTTGGAATAATCCTTTGAGTTGGGATTTCCAGTACGGATCTACACTTCTCATGATAGCAGTGACTGATGGTACATCAACGGTGCATCATGTTCTTTTGATGTCCTCCTTGACATCTCCTATGCCCGAAGGTGTGTGTTGGAAGAGTTGATCTCATTCTTCTCCTCCCACGGTAGCGAGATCCATAAATGAGAGTGGGTGATGATGAAGAAGATTTCCTTCTTCCTTGAAGTTGCAAACCTCCTAATGCCATAGCTTTGTCTTCAGGTGTTCCCAGTCCCTCTTGAATCTAAGTTTGGAGCCCGGAAGTTGTGAGGTCTTCCCCACAAAATCTGAATCGAGTGGCCTCCTAGGTGGTTTGCCCACTAGATAACGATGTCCTTAAGAAATCTATTAGACATAATAGATGGGGCTGTGAGTCCTTGCTTCCACTACGCAAATCCATCTACGCTACATGTGGAGAAGTGTTATGTGAGAAATGATATGCATGCTGATAATTTGGGTTTTAACCTCTTCTTGTCCACCCATTCCATTTTCAAGCCTCCCCGTCGGTGGTGACTTTCCCCTGATGTAATCGGCCATTAAACACCCAAAATAACATTTGGTGTCTAGGTATGTCAACTGCAAAGAAGCCAATCCACCAAAGTGTGGGATCCCAGGTGTTTGAAAGTGATAGGACATAATGCATGCTGTCGGTGGGTATTTCCCTCCTTGCTGGGAATGGGCATCGGTGATTGTGGGTAGCCCCCTTTGTCAATAAGAATAGAAATCCTCATTCAGCAGTTGAACCATGAACTCTTAAGGTCAAGTACTTAGGTACTCCTCTCAAGATACAGAGTTCCTCCAATAGGAGAAAAATGCTCATTTCCATCTCCTAATGGTGTTAGATCTCCCTCAATATTGTCAATCTTTGTGACCCCTTCTTGGTTCATCATCTGTCTTCTTCAAGATGTTTGAGAAGACCTCTATGTAATGTGCTTTACCGGCCATCACATCTGTGTCCGGTACCATGGTTCTTGGAAAGTGAGCATAACTTCTTTCTTCTTGGATCTCTCCCAGGACTTCAATATCAAGAGGCTTCTTGAATGAGCTCTCCTTGGAAGGAGCAACTTTCTCTTCCTTCCTTTAGAAAGGAAAAGAGGGATTGTTCGAAAGTTTGCCTTTGCTTTTGGCAAGGCATCTTGGTGTCTAGCCCTCTCAATGGCATCATAAAAGGTAATGGGCTTGGTAGACTTTACCAACCCATGAAGAGTTCATCTGAGCCATTGATGAACATATACACCCTTCTTGCTACGGACAAGTCGGGGAACCATAGCGAGATAATCTCAAAATTCGAAATATAAGGGCTACTGTATTACTAATTTCTTCAACTTTGCAAGGCTCATAAAAGGTGCATGTGGATCTCTTTTGTCAAATATTTCCACCACTCTTCTAGTGAAATCGAGAATAGCGGTCACATTGGCATGACCCAATGTAGACAAGCCATGGAACCACCGGTCATGTGCTTCACCTTCAAAGTGTGTGACCCATGATCTTGATAACTTCCATTTCGGGGGACTTTGTTCGGTACAAGTAGATGTCGAATTTTTTACATTCTTTAGCGGGAACATTTGGATGACCCATCAAAAATTGGGTAGGAAGAATCGACCATAGAGTGATGTCGATCATGATTTTGAGTGAATCCACCATCTCTATGTTGATGCCTTGGTCTTCTTTTGTCCTTTAGGTGACAAAAATCTTGAAAGCTTAATTTGAACTTTGAATCTTTGATTAAGAGACTCATATTCTTCAAAATTGGTCTTCAAGGGATGCTTGTTCTTGTGGCCTTCATTCCCACGACAAAAAGGTAGGCATAGTGGAGTGTTGGAAACTTGTAGCTGGTCCTTTGGTTCATCATTCCGGTGGTGAGATATGCGGAAGCTTTCTCCAGAATGAAATCTCTTAGGAGTTTCTTTGATTTTGTCCATTCTCATCTCTTTGATCTCTCTAGCGAATCTTGCATGGATTTTAGAAAGCGTTTTGCAAAATCCTTCCCATCTTCATCACTTCCGGATTCGGGGGGCTTTACCCTTGTCTTCGGTCATCATTGGTGTAATCAAATTTGTTTTGTCTTATTTTTAGATACCTATTCTCTCTATCGATGAGGCTCATCTTCTTCTGTGAACATATTGGCTCTTCAAGTAAAGCATAGGCTATGCTAATAAGATTGCTCTAATACTGCTATAATATCCCCAAAAGGGAACAACGTATTAAACAATACGCACAAAAAATAACACAGTTTAGCTAAACAACGATGCAGAGGCCAACATGGAGGCTCAATATTTACTTATACATCAGCAAATCAGATTTACGATGAAAGCCCATACAATGTATAACCGAAGTAGAAGACGAAAAATGGAAGAAATCCCTCAAAGAGTCTTAAATACATGTATTCAACGAAAACCGACAACGTTATTTTATAGAGCATACGACGGTGAAGATTAAAACTTAGATATGAAGGTTGAGTAATGCATGAGCAGTCCTTATCTGTGACGGTCCATACACTACTCCGGTCTCTACTTTACATACCCCTTAGGGTTTTCGAAATACATGAAGCACATGGATTAGATACGAATCTTATGTAGTAGATTCTGAATTTTGAGTCAAATATATGGAGTGTCGGATCAGATCTGAATATGACATGGAACCTGCTCCAATCCGCAGATCACCAGGTGAAGGGAAGATTCCTGTCACTAGAGATCGCTCCTCAAAGTTTTCAAAACACCCTGCAACTTTCCTCTTGGGATAGCGCCGGTCTGCAGAATAAGGCACGTTGTAGACTTTGTAAGGCTTGATTTGGCTAATGCTGCCAAGGGTATGGATCTGACTCGATGATCCAATACACTCTTGCCAATGAGATAGAGACTTTCCCAACGAAGAGGCACTAGATTGCCCTAGATCTAAGTAGATCTAGCCTCCACTTCTTTGCAACTTACAAGGACAACCAAACCCTCACTTGGGTCTGCATTGTAGTTGGAAGATGAAGCTTAGCCAAATGCTGATAGTGGACAGATGCTGCAAGACTCCTCTGAAGCTACTCAATGGAAGAGGTGGGATTCACAGATTGAACACCCGATGCTGTTGTCACTATTCTACGCTAAACAACCAAGAGAATGATATATGTCTAAACGAGAAAATATATTCGAAATATCATCTGATCAAAAACCCTTCTCTTGATGTCCTCCTCTTCCTTTATAAGATAGAAATCTTTCCAAACCCTAAACCATCTTAATGATTTAGCTCCATTCACATATGTAGCCTCCAACTAAAGCTGCATTTTGTGCATCAAGGAGGTTCAATGTATCTAGACAACGTTGTTGATTTTGGTCTTGGTTGACTTGGTCCAAATGATCTGACCTCTTTCACACCTAAGTGTGCTTATGTAAATAGCCCAGATTTAGCTTTGTTCACATGTGGCATTGATTTATTTTGTTGTTTAGGAGTTTTATTGATCCTCCTTTACCAATTTTATTCACACTGTGAGAAAAATGAAAACAAAATTATGTATATTCCCATTAGCTTGGGCTAATTGGGAATATTAAAACAACCTTAGTTTGAATGCATTTCGAGCTTTCTTATATTCAATCTCCCCAAGAGCCGGATTCGAGCTTGAGAGGAAGTTTTTCTTAGGAATTCTCCAGCACGCTCGCATACGGTGAACAAATCATTTCTTAGGTGTTCTCGATAGATCCTAGCTATTACACCGGAAGAGGCCTTTAATCCAACATCAACATAGAGGATTTTGCATAGTGAAAAGAGTCTCGATTCGATCTTATGTAAGTTTCGTAAATATAAGGAGGCTTATCGATTGTGTTATCATTGTAGGAGTAGATCATACCTACCTAGCGATTTCTCAATGGTGATATGCATGTGCTCTTAGCTCCATGCTACCTTTGGGTGGCTTATCGGCCATCTGATCCTAAAGTGCCTCATCCTATCAACATTTTTCAACCATTTAGTTTCCTTGTGGTTTGTTAGCCTCAGAAAAAAAGCCACAAATTTGTGATTTTTCACCCAACAATCCCTCTTGGCTTTTCAATTGGGCTACCACTAAAGTGATCTCTTACCCATGAAATCTCTCACAGCGTTCTGTACCAGTATACACACACAACCTTCCTAGGAGATACTCGACTTGCTAAATTTCAACACGCTTCCCCATGAGGTCTCCCCTCCTGCAACAAATCCCCCTCTTACAACACAATCTCCTCCCTTGTCTCATGTGCTTCCTCAACGTTTTAACCACACTAGTGCCCTTCCAAAGAGATATGCTGCCCTCTACAATGGAGAATCTGCCCATACACTCGCTTAATTGACTATACACCTTTAACATAGGTTATCCCCCAAGATGAGTATGGAGGCTTGTCCTCTTTTGTTGGGAAGCTTTATACACTTCCTCTGCTAAATGTGTAGGTTAGCTTCATTTAATCCTACCCGGTCATCCCAGGGTTGTCATTAAATAAACAAGCTTCCTCAATTTCCCAAACAATCTGCTAGCAGAAACAAAACTTAAATTTGTTGTGCTTTTAAATGTAAAATACACTAAGGTATTGTGAATAATATTTTATTAATAAGATGAAATATACAAGTATGAATGAATATTACAATAACAGCCCACTTATATACCTAGGAAGGTGCTCATTCATGAATGGTCATGTCCTTAGAGACATGTCTCTTCATTAATTAATCATTAATCAACTATAATTATGATTTACTATTCTTTCATTTATATTTATTCTATTTTTATATAAATGGTATTAGTAACATTGTCCCTTTCTTCAAGGGTCCTCAAAAGCTTAATCGCTAACAATTTCCTTCACCTCATTTTTCGTTAAGTGTAAGTGGTATTACTACTTGTATCATTTTTTTTTACTTTTTATTTTTAAATTTTAAATTTTTTACTTATATGTATAAGTGGTGCTACTAGCCTTATCAATTTTTTACTCTTTACTTTTAATTTTTTAATTTTTATTCATATATATGTGTGTGTGTGTGTGTGTGTGCGCGTGTGTGCGTGTATTAATTATTATTATTATTATAAAGTAACTTTATACAATTTATTATAATATAACTTTATAATTTAATAGAAGTTGATATAATCATTCTCAAGAACTTTTATAATTTGTTAAATTCGTATGTAGGTGCGAATTTGTGCCCTTTTATGGTGGACAAAAAAGTATAGTTGTGGTACAAGATTTCTAATCCATTTTTGATCCCCCTCACATTAAAATTCCTACAATCTTCATCGGAACGTTCCACGGATCACAACGGGGATGTGTTGACGGAGTCTCGAGAACTAAGGCGAAGAACAATTATACATTTCCAAAGGACCACCAGGCCGAATATTGACTACGATCGAAGCAAACCGGTGAATCCAAATAGCTTTTGATGTTGTATCTGCCTTGATCTAGAAATTAATCTTCTGGGTCGGGTCTCCAATATTGTTCATCAAAGGGTTGTCTATCATTGTCGGGGTTTTGAGAATCGGTGTGCTCATCATTCGAGTCTTCCAGAGCGATTTGAATTTCATTAGAATTTTCTTGATTAGAGCCTCGTGCAGTTAAGATATCCTCTCTTGAGTTTGGAAAAGAAAATCATTACTTCGGATGGAGTTTTTCTAAAAATTCCCTCAAATTCAAACCTTGCCCATGTGGGGACGGTGGTGGATATTATGTGGAAATGAATGTAGAAATTCCTTGTAGATTCAAAACTTCTCATGTAATTTGCTAAAACATAAGACTCAAATATACTCTCTTGATGTGCGGAAATAAATTCACGATCGAGAAATCAAACCATGAACATGCATTCAAAATTCAACACGCATGCACAAATATTTATCTGGGGGAAAGATCTTGCTCAAAACCCCTTCCTATAAGTATTGCATTAATCGAGAGAATATGGAAGAATAAAATATGTGTCTTTGAAGCTAGCCATGACCTACACTTGATTGATTAGTTGGCGGTTGATCACTACGATGAGTTGAAGTTCCTTCCACTCTTTGATCTTCCTTTAGTTCCTCTTGGAGTTAGAACTAGTTTAACTAACGGTAACTCAATTTATTTGAAATATATTGCTAGAAATTAGAAAATCGGTCATCTTGGGCCCGAACTCAAGTGTCTCCCGACTTGAATTAGCGAGTTAAATAAGTGACAAGTGCCATGTCACCTTGGTTATCTACCTCCAAGTATTTTCTTGAAATTGAAATTTGGTTACCAGTAGTTTTACCGAGGAAAAGTCAAAAACTAGATTTTTTCTTGCCATTTTTCAACGCCACTCTCGTGATAAAGGCATTATCGTGCCCCAATCTTGTACTCTATGGAACCTGAATTTTCCTCTTGACAAAGCCTTTTTCAAAATATATTCTTCTTGTTCCTCGTAGAATGTATTCCAACAACATAAATACGCCTTTGCACACAATGATACCGTAGATAGCGATACCAAGTTTCAATGTGCTTGGATTGATCATGGGCTGCTGAATTTTCATATAGTTGAATACAACTACGATTTGTCATAGTAAATCGTAGTAGGATCGCAGTTTGACCATTAACCCAATAAGAGTATTTCATCATCCATATAGCCTCACATGTTGCTTGACTTGTGACCATGTGCTATTTGTCTCCTTTGGTGAGTGCAACGGATCTCTGCTTCCTATTGTACCAAGAAATCATTTGTTGACCTAACATAAAAATTCCTCTTCATGTTCTCTTCCCATTTGATGGACTCACAATCTACATATGTGAATCACTTGCAACTTCACTCCCTATTTTAAGTATACTGGGAATAGCGAGTAGTTCCTCTAAGGTATCTCAACGTGTGATTTGTATGTTGATACGGTTTGGTTGACTTTAATGGCTTGACTAAGTTGTTTAAATGCATAACACATGTTCGGTCATGTGTTCACCAAATACACAAGCGAACCCACCGAGATGCATGTAATGGGTACCTCCTTATTCACCTAAAGTAGCATCCTCCTGCCTCCAATTCCTTGCTAGAGGAGTCTCCATGGGTTGTTTCTCTCCATCGCCGAACTTCCTGGGTTTCTCATTGGCATACTTTCCTTGAGAGACAATAGTTCCCCATCTCCTTTCCATAATTCCAAAGCAGAAATAATGCATGAGCTATGTCCCTTTAAATACGAATTCTCTTCTGAAGATCCTCTTTTGCAATATTTGATCAACTTCTTATCCTTTGGTTAAAAAATTAAAACATCGACATATAATACTATAAACAATAATTTACCTTCAACAACAATATGGTAAGGTTTGCATCTGCTTCACTTTTGGTGAAACCCAACTGATGAAGACGGATGTCGATACGGTGTACCAATCAAGGGTGCTTAATTTAATCATCCTGACGCTCGCCGCTTCGGTCTACACATGTGACTCTTTGTTGAAGGTCTTCGTCACTACCCGGATTTGTTCATCCTTCACACCTCCTCCTCGATCACTCCATTGAGTAATGTTGTCTTCACATCCATTTGATATTGTCTTCCATCCCATATGTGTTTGCAAGTTCTAGAATTGATTTGATTGAGAGTGTACCTTGCTACGGAGCAAAAAGGTCTCTCATAGTCAAATCCCTCCACCTCGGAAGGCCCTTTTCCACAAATATGGCCTTGTGTTTCTCGATATACATGTCTTGCTTGCTTCACCTTGTAGATCCATCTCGAACCCACCAACTTTGTTTTGTCCTTTGCTCTTGGGACCACTTTTAAAAAATTGTTTAAGTAATGGAATCATGTTCCTCTACCATAACATCAACCCATTTTGGTTATTGCATTGATTCTCCGAAATGAGGATGGCTTGTTCTCTACAAGCTCACTCATCGGATCCATGTAGCTAGTGTACGGTCTGGTGACCTCTTCTGCCTGTCTTTGTGATGTGGGTGCTCCCATTTTCTCTAGCATTATGAAATAATATGTCACCTTCCTTGGTTCGCTTCCTTTTAGATGTCTCTTGTGAGTGGATGTGTCAAATCTATGTTCCTTTGCTTGTGGATGCTCCCGGCGTTTCCTAAAACTCTTCCTTTGGAGACAAAATCTCCCCCGATTTGAATGCAAGCTGAAACTCCCTCTCAAGAGGCACACCCCATTTCCTTCTCCTCATCAAACTTCACATCTCTCCTAACAACTATCATCATGAGGATGGAAATTACCACATAATAGTTGTGAGGTGTTTGATGTACCCCATAAATATACCCAACTCGATTGTAGGTTCTAGATTTTCCTTGCATCCTTGGAAACATGTGGGTAAACTCATGATCCAAAGATCCTGGTGTGACACATCTAGTTTCTTCCTAAAATTTCTTCCTCTTGTGTACTCATCCCAAGAATATGTTGAGGACTCATGTTCTTTTAAATAAAAAAATTATATTTGCATTCTTCAACCCCACAAGTGTAGTGGTAGGCTTTGGTCATGTAACTTCTCCCCGCCCATCTCCCATAATACTTTTTTTTCTTCACTCTCATCCACCCATTATTTTACGGCTTGTAGGGTGTTGTCAAATCAGTCGAATGCCTTCCTTTGCATAAATTCTTAAACTCATTCAACATATTCTACCATTATCGCTCTTGGGAGCCTTCACTCACACGGTTTCTTTCTCAATAAGTGCTTTAAATTAAAAAAACTTGGAGAAATTTAAGATGCTGATACCTTGAAGAAAATCCGGCACTTCCATGAGAAATCATACATAAATATATAACATAATATATGTTCTTGTAAGTGGAGGCTATTGAAGGTACACACACGCCTTGATTGAATCCTTTCTGGGGACTTCTTGCGCTTTACTTTCCCAGTCATTGAAGGTGGATTTTGTGTACTTCCCCGATATACACCTTTGCATGTATCTACATTTCTCTTGGTGCTCCTTTGGGAAGGCACTGTAGAAAATTACACGCAATCTTCAAAAGCACATAGGTGCAAATGACGAGTCTTCTTATGCCATAGTTAACGGTGTCTGGCCTGCACCTTCTCTTCTTTGTTCTCGATATTGCAAAAACTTCTAAATCTAATTTGTAGAGGGTTCTTCACTCAAACCAGAGTATACTTCACTTGTCCCATGGTGATATGTCTCATGAAAGCCTTCCCTTTGTTGAATACATTGTGTGCAGAATATTTAACACCAATACATAAACTAGATTCTTCTTCAGACCCAATACAAACGTCACATCCTTGAGCTTGAGAGGGAGCCCGGACTCCCTCTAAGTAGCTTTACCAATACGGTTCACTATACCTTCCATCGTCTCCCATATCGATGTGAATATGGATATATTTCTCCCACTCCAAGTCAGTAAAAAATTATTTGTTCCGTCATGTGGAATGAGGCACCATTATCTAGACACCACACACTACTCATCATTGTTCACTGCATGCATCCAATGGGGGTGAATTCCAACTCAAATTGTGAAGCCAAGCTTCACCTACACTTGCTCTGAGGGATTGTTTCCACCTTCTTGTGTGGACACTTCGTGGCATAACTTCCCAATTCATGACGGTAGAAAGCACTTGATTTTGGACAAGTCTTTCTTCTTGCCCTCTTGAATAGATTCTGCTTTGGATTGGGATTTCTTCCCTTTCCCTTTATTTTAATTTACGGCCAAGCCACAATTCTCATATCATCACACTTGGATGAGGTTTCATCTGCGATGTTCTACCTTATTTTCTTGCACCAAGTCGGACCACGATCATTCCCAATTTGGTAGCCTTTCCCTCTCGTTGTGAATCCTCATAGTTGTGCTAGCTCTTGGGAAGGCGTAGAAGTTCTGGAAGCACGAGATCATCTTCTGCAATAGTAATACCAACACTCCCAATTTCCTTAGGGACATTGTGTGAACTGCTCGGTCTTGTGGTATTGTGTCATGATTCTGCATATTGATATGCAGAAGCTTTTCCTTGAGTGTCATCTTCACGTAGTCCTTTGTTAGAAAAAAATCTTTCGAAACTTATACATTATACGGTCTCTTTCACGAGGATATTTGAGACAATATGTTCTTGGAAATCCCTCCAATATGATTCTCTTCATCTTTGCTACCTTCTTCATTACTGCTAGATCGTGAGCATCCCAGGTGTTTGGGGTTTTGAAATATCATTATCTACGAATTTCTTCAACCCATTATGTTCAACACATCATCCATCATGTCCTTCAAGCTACATAATTAGAGCTACCCTCAAGGGCATGCTCGGTATCAATCCACCAATCTATCCTTCTAGCTCTAAAAAATTGATATTGCAAATTTGATGCTCCTATAAAGACAACTTTGAATATCTTTCTCCTACTGTAGTTCTCACTCTAATACCATATAGAAGTTCCTTGTAGATTTAAAGCGTTCATGTAATTTACTAAAACATAAGGTAGAAATATACTCTACTCATACGGAAATAAATTCATGGTCGAGAAATCAAATTATAAACATGCATCAAAATCACGGTGAAGATTTATCTAGAGGAAAGAAACTTCTCAAAACCCATTCCTATTTGTGTTCATTAATCAAATAATTTGGATTATCTGATATGCTTGTAGAATGAGCACAACCTACACCTATATCTTCCATCATGCTACTTTAGTGTTTGACTCGATAAATACTTAGCCAATTTCGCATCACTGAGCTCCTAGTTCCTTGTGTTGTTCCTTGAGAAATTAGCCCCTATTAATTAGGGAAATTACTCAATTTGGATTTCATAATTCCTTTGAGCCAATATCTGTTGCATCTGCACCACCGCATGTACAACTTGGAATATTTTGTTGATAGTACATTTCCCTTGAACTCCAATCTCATCTAGGTAGCTTGGATTCTGCGCATGCATCAATTATTCTGGGTTGATTTATTAGTTAATTGGTTGATTACTACGGTGAGTTGAAGTTCCTTCCCATATTTGATATTCCACTAATTCCTCTTTTGATTAAAAAACTAGTTTTAACTAACAATAACCCAATTTAACTAAAATAGATTTCTATAAATTGAAATAAATCATACTAAATGAGTACGATGTCTCCAACTCGAATTAGCGAGTTAAATGAGTGACAAGTTCCTTATAACCTTGGTTAACTACCTCTTCAAGTGTTTTTTACGAAGTCGAAATTTGTTTAATCTAGTTTGACCAAGGCAAAGTCAAAAACTAGATTTTATTGCTGCATTTTCAACGATGAGTGAAGAATGCACACGGTTCCCCAATTTTCGGGGGGATATTGTGATGATCCACGTTATCGGTCAAATGAGGAATGTCCATTTGGGTGTTTCACTTGGTTCCTGGGTTCGGTTAAACGATGGCTTTTGGAAGTGCACACACCTTTCATCAACGTACAACCTAGCATTGAAATTGTCCATAACATTTAATATAGCATCAAACTCACTATTCCAAAAGGAGTCATCAAATACATGTTCGGTATTCTGGTCTCACATGATTTTGAAAGGCTTGATACGCAAATGTGGATTGATTATAGTGGTTGTTGATGTTTCCACTCTTGGTGCACGCAATATTATGATCTTTGAAAGATGAATTGTCTGCTAAGACTACTCTTTTCAATAACGTCATTGTCAGTGGATCAACTTTTCTTGTCTTCCACAGGATACCCCAAAGGCTAAGTTCTTTAAAAGTTCACATCCCCGAGCACCAACACCCACAACACATATTTTTGTATCTGCAACTTCTCCTGTGTTGTTTTCCAAATACATAAATTTAGGAATCGTAACTATAAAATGCAATGGCGCTATGTCCTCTAGCTCTAGGGTTCTATGGAAAGAGATTCCAACAAATCAAAATAGAGAAGCTGAAAAGTGGATGAAACTTTCTGAACAAGTTTTAACAATTTCCTTCCCAACAATTCCACAAAACATGGTTTCCATGAGATTGACATTGCATGGGAACCTAGAAACATGATTGAGCACATTTACATTTTATCAATCTCATTTACATCCAAATTAATCAGGTTGTTGTCACTATAAACTAAAGCCTTTCCCATCAATGAATCTTGACATCTTCCTTTGAAGCATTGAAAAGGGAAACACCCAAATTGATGAACAAAATTATCTAGAACTCAAAAAGCCAATTGAAAAAGTGGAGGAAGTCAATCCTAGAGAAATCACTGAGAATAAATTCTTTGGAATTTTAAGGTGCTTCCTAGTAGCTTAAAATTTAAAACTTTGATTTTATTTACACAAAGTGACTATGCCACCCCTATCATAACATTCAAATTTGGTGGTGTCTTCCTGGATGTGGAAGGGCATGGTCTCACATTCATATATTTTTGGTCTACCATGGTGAGCTCACTCATGCCTTTAATTTTAGAAAAAACAACAAGGTCTATCTCTAATTAGGCCTCTCATTATCATCCACAAATGATTCCGGAGCCGGGATTGTCATTGGTAACCAAAGAAACAAAACATGTGTGTGTTTCCTCACCATTCACATCAAACACTGATAAACTTTGGCCTAGTCTAAATGGAGTATGTTAGTGTTGTTGTGCTAATTACCCTTTCATATTCTGAATTCATTGTTTTATGTGTGTGAGGGTCAAGTTATCTTGCAAATTATCAAGTCTGTATGAGTGTTTTTCATGTAAAAATTAATTATCAATTTAACATAAAAACAAGGCAACAATAGAAAATAAAGTATAGAACATCACCATACAACACATCAACACGGGTATTTGAAGAAGAGTTCACCCTTCCCTAACTACATCTCCTTGGTCCAACCATGGCTTAAGGCCTCTGTATTGTGCTAAAATTTTCAAAATGACCACATTTACAATGCTCTTTGCTCCTGAAACCTACACCAATGAGTCCGGAATGCCCGAAATGATCTCGTCTAGCCTCTATCTTCACCTGAATTGGTCGAAAACTCCAAAGTTATGACAGCCCATTTTCTCCTATTTCGAGGCCTAAATTAGCTAGCTGAGCTAAGCGGCAATCTCCTCACACGAATTTGGGTACACAAGCAATATGTCATTAATTTAAGTAGCATTTTTTAGCGCTAACTAGCGATGCTTTGCGCCTGACCCGCTCTTAACATAACCCATTAATATGTGGATTAGGCCTGATAAGTATAGGGTTTAAAGGTAAATTAAACATATTTGTATTAACTGCACGTGGAAGTGTTTAGCCACGTCGTTGGTCTCGCAGGTCTTATGGATCGGGGTTGGCCCCATTTCCCCTGCCAGTACAACATGGTCAAATTTAAGCTTAGCCAGCAGATCTGCTCTGTGGTTAAGACTCAACGTGTGGTGGATTAGTAACGTGTGGCGTTGGCTAGTGGGAGGTCGCGTGGTTGAACCTCGGCCTTGTACTTTGGACTTAACCAAAAAATTTACTCCACGTACAACCATTGGGGGGGGGTGGGGGTGGGGCATGTTGTGGACCTGGGATACACCACGTGTCCTCGCAATTGGCTCAATTTCAAACCAATAAAAAATTTCACATAACCCGGAGAATTAAGCCAATACCATCTTACTTGTGAAGTTCACCATTTGCGGAGGAAAATGAAAAAAATCGACCTGCATAGTCAACATGTCACGTCAATGGTATGGTCTGTTTTGAGCACTGTCTGTCATTTTTTTTTTAATTTTTCATGTTTAGAAAAGCGAGCATAACTGGGATGCAGCAGGCAAACAAAGTTCATTTTTAAGTAGAGCAAAGTGTGTGTCGATCGAACGCGCGACGAGAAATACGCGGTCGTTTGGGTTTTGAGGCATTCCCCAAAGACTTTAATTTTTTAGCATAAAATAGAGCCTTTGATCCAGGACCAAATTCACCAGGCACTTGCTTAAATAGTCCACTAATATCTTCTTTGATGGAAGTGATTGATGGTGTGATTATAGCGAGAAATCATTGTATTGATTGATTTTTTCCACACTTGAGTCTATGAACACCACCACTTGAAAATAAGACGATTGTTGTGATGATATCTCATATTTAGTAGAAACTTAAATACATTTAATTCTCGTATTAAGAATAGGCAATTGCCACCATTTTTGACAATATCATCTTCTTTGAGATAAAAATTGGTAAAGCAAGTCCCACATTTCAACATTTTGATGGGTCATGCAATGTCCATGATTTCACTCCCTCCGGTGTCGCATTCTTGGCTACTTCTTCAAGTCTTTGAAGGCCATAGATGGAGAATATTTGCATCGATTAGGCGTCTCTTGACCTTCCATAAAGCTGCAAATACTCTGTCGTGCAAATATTCGTCTATGTGTATTTGTGTTTGAGAAGCTGAATCAAGAACATGAATTGAGTTTGTGCCAAAACTAACAACGGTTTCCATGTTAATCGGTTGTTCTCTCCCCTTCTTTATCATCTATGGATTCATTTCTTCCCATTGGAACTCTTCATCACACGTCTTCACCATTAATTATCAACATCAACTATTTTCCTTCTGTTCATCATCAAAATCGATAATGCGCTTGTCTTACATAATCTACCATTGTGTTTACATCCTCATTTTTAATATACATAACTTTGACTTCCATTTATGTCTGCCTTGGGAGATCCTAACTCAACGGGTTCAACATCATTTTCCTTGGTTAGAACATTCTTTTATTCTTAACATTTCCTTCGTATCGATGTCAACTTCCATTGTATTTATTGAATTTGGTTTTTTGAAAACCTTCATGGTGCTGTGATGATTTTTTTTTATTTTTTTATTTGTTGTATTTGTTGTAGTACTTCTCCAATTTCATATAACGGTTTATATTTATGATATGCACTTAATTCCATGATTTCTAGAAGTTAAATATAATGGAAAAATTTAGGTGAATAACATCCAAGAGTTGAATGGGTACATGATACCACTATAGCGACAACTTAATGTTGATGTGATTTTAAATGTAGGTCTGAAAGGTATTATGAATAATATTATTGATAAGATGAAATGTACAAGTATGAATGAATATTACAATGAGGGCTGCAACCTTATACTGAGCGGGAATTTTGGACTGGTGGTCATTGTGGAAATGTTTATCTATTAAACTAGTACAAATTTAATTATACGATTTATTTGCTACGGAAAACAATGAATAAAATCACACAATTGCAATTTTCAGCATAAAAATATAGGCAAATAAAATACTTAAAATCAAAATTTCTAGCACACACACAAAAATTTTAACACGATTGTTTTTGGATAATTGTCCAGGAAAAACTGTCTGGAAAATTGGTGTAGCAAATGAGGTTTATTATTATTCTTGACAACGATTATGAGTACAATAATTTAGATGCCACAGCTAGAAATCTAATATAGGGAAAAATACTAGAAAAATTAGCGCGAAATTTTTCTCCACCTGACCCAATTTACCGCTACGAAATCACCTCATAACCTCTCCACTAAGCCTCCCGCATCACATACACGTAGATATTACGATGCTTTGACCTTCCTTCTTTCTGCTATACAAAGGTTAAGCTTCCCTCCAGAAATGTTTTTTCCCTCCTCTTCCATGCTACTCACCTACGGCTCTATCTTCTTAGGCGGAAGCACGCTCTTTCGAGAAAATCAAGCGCGAGGAAATTGAGTATATGACACAGTGTTTTTTTCTCCATCTGCTGTCGACTTCTTCTTATAATATTGTATTTTGGAACACCAACGACAAGATTAAAAAACCAGTTGGTGGCTTTTATGTTAATTCTATCGGTCTGTGTGCATTTCTATGCTGAAGTTCTCACCTTCAATACTCAATTAATAAGTTAATTAACCATATTCCCTAAGTTTAGACTTGGGAAATAATAAAAATAAAAATGATACAGTAATCTAATTGGAACAACTACAGGGGGAATTTCATAAACTATTTATGGGTTTGAAATCTCATGTATTCTAGCCTCTCCATAAAATTTCATGGCTAGAACAAATTTGATACCACAAACAACATATCTTAGCGAGAGATGTGTTCTAGTGACACCTTGTAAAAAAACCTCTCTTTACAACATCTCCTGTAACAACTTTGTTGATTTATGGATGTTTTCCACCAACTACGACACAACTTTGATATACATTGCATTTGTGTTCTTTCTGTGACCTTGTTGAAATACCTTCTTTGCCGTGTGCCTTTATAACTCCTCTCATTTGTTGTTGCAAGCTGCAACATCTACAAATGAGAATCATCTAAATATTGTCTGCTACTAAATGGGTTCTCCTGATACCCATATGTTCACTGGAATAGACGAGCTTGTCTCTCCCTAAAGCTTCTGTAGGTATGTACACGCAGCTTTGCTCTTGTGTGAGAACATAGCGCGGTTGAACCACCCCATGTTGTACACAATATACGATGAAATTAATCGAATATCTATGTGCTTTGACCTACCATGAAACATTGGTTCTCGGGGAACTATGCAACTCTTATTATCATAGTAGACAATGCTTCCATCTCTTTAAAGAAAAACACTATCACCTTAGAAGTCATGTAACTGCATGTAGCTATGTTACCTACCATATATTAACAGCACACCAAAGATTAGTGCTACGAATTCTACTTCTGCTACACCAAGTAACCATCCTTGATCCCAACACTAAAGAAAGTAATACGAAATTGCTTTTTGTCCATTGAAATATGCCTTTGATCTTCATCTATGAGCCCACATGGTACGACATCATCCCCTACTAGTACATATATCAACCCATACTCAATTGTGCCACACATACTTGGTGTGCCTTGTTGCTGCCCAATGCCCTCTTTAACTCTGCCATGAATTGACTTAGGGTATTGACTACAAAGAAAATATAAAGCTAGTGTTGATGGATACATGAGAGACCCGAAAGTTGTATATACAAGGTGGGTTCGACATCTGTCATTTGATGCATCTATCTTGCTTCAAATTTTTGATCATAGGCATAGTCATGGGTTTGCAATCTTGCATACTAAACACTCTTCGAGAATATACGTAGTGTATCTTTATTGTGAGAAGATCTCCCCATTCTTACGCCCACCGCTTCAATCCCGGAAATAGTACATCAGCTTCACGTCCTTCATGGAAAACTGCGGTGGCAGGTTCCTCTTGTAGTCCTCTATGAGCCACGATGATCCTATCGAAAAGAGATCATCCACATACAAAACTAGGATGGTGGCTCACCCTCTACGATCAAATAGTAAGGTTATGATCCATCTTGCTCTTAACGAATCCCATCTCATAAATAGCTGACGATCGACATATGACCTTACGGGATCTTGCTTGAGCACGTATATAGATATTTATTCGGTTTACACACATGAGTGCGCCTCTCTGTGCGTCTCGAAACTCTCTGACATTCTGTGTACATATCTTCCTCTATCACCCCATTCAAGAATGTTGTGTTGATGTCCATTTGGTGAATCTTCCATCTCACTGTGGGGGCGCTAGGGATATAAGCCGACACAGTATAGGTGTGCACAAGAAATTTGGGCAAAAGTGTCCTCATAATCTATTCCTTCATACATGCATACCCTTTTCCGAACTTAGCCTTGTACTTCTCCACACTACCATTTTGCGGCTGCATGATCTTGTGAATCCATCTAGAACTACAATTGGTCTTGTCTTCCCATTGTGGCACTACCTCCCAAGGAGCATTGTTTGTCATGGCAGTGAAATATACTGTTCTACCGCCAGAATCTATCCAGGACACGATGCTTTGCGGCCCTCACGAAGGTTTGGAAGGTTCTACAACTTGAGCTACTAGTACTTGGTATTTGTTTGGTTATTTGAGTTTTCTTGCTATTCCTAGGAGTTCCATTAAAATCCTTTGCATCCTCAATGTCTGATGAACCTCTCTTCCTGAAAATACTAGTAATGGGAGGATCAACCAACTCCCTCCTCATCACCTTGTCTGCTACTCCACCCTCACGAGAACTCCCTAGTTTTTACGAGGAAATACTAGGTACTAGTCATAGTACTCAATCCTTGTGATTTTCCTCCCTTTCTATCCCCACTAGATTCCCACACTGTGGCTGCCACTGTTTAAGGATCAAAGGGGATTTTGCAAACAGTTGTGATCACACATAGGCATCTCATGAGATCTCCTGAAATCTTGGTACTCACTTAAATTTTGTCTTTGCCTTACTACAATCTTCTTGTTATGTAGGAATATAGATTATGTATACCTTTTTAAGTTCATATACCCGATGAAGAACCTTCTACTGTGGTACAGTTCGATTTGGTGCATTGTCATCTAGCATGCGGCAATAAGAAACCTTTTGCCAAATTTTTGGATGAATCTAACTATTTAGCTTCTTCCTTGTGAAGACTTGTTAAATCCCTATAATACTAGTCATGTAGCCCCTTATTGTTATTATTAGTGTATCCTCCTTATTGTTATTGTTGTTCCTTATGATCCCCATAGTTTTATTATTGTGCCCATGAAGTCCCACTATTGCTATTGTTTGTTGCACTTACACTTCATGTTATGTGAGCTCGTTATATTGGGGGACCCCTTAGACTCCTACATATAGAAAGTAGGTTTTGTCATTTGAATCGTCAGGGTGTTTCATTTGTAATGTCAAGGAGGTTTTCCCCTCGAAAGGGGGCGCTGATTTCTAAGTCTTTTATCTATGTTTCTGTTATTTTGTATTTGGTTTCATAACATTTGGTATCGGAAACTTGAAGTTCTAGGGTTTCACTTCTTCAAATAGGTCATCTTGGAATTTTGCTATAAATTTTTATATACGAGAGCTTCAAAGCTTAAATGTGTTGGGTGTAGTGCTTGATAATCTTGTTTATTTTGTATCCTGGCATTGGACTGTACCTTAATGGGGGGCGGCAGCAGCTGCTCGTAATTGTATCTTGCTTGGGGGGGTCGAGGGGGGGCGGTTGGGTTATGGAGGGCCCCCCCCTTCGTGAGGGTTTAGGGGGCAATGCCCACAGAAGCTAAAAACATATGTAAAATTTCCTTGTAAAAGTATAGTAATTTCTAGTCAATACGGGCCATTCATTAGGTGGATGATTTGATGGTGAAAGTTATGTTTGGTTTAGGGTTTTCCTAGAAGAGGAAAACCCTCGCTTGTATGAGGGTATTGTATTGCGTTTGTGCATTGTGTATGTGTATTCTCAAAGCGAAAACATATGGGGAGATTGTGAGAAGACATGAGGATGTTACGGTGGATACTGACCTTGAAGTTGTGTCTCTTCATTTTTCTAGATAATAGAAAGGAAGAATGCATTTGTTGAGAGTGAACCCTGCCCCCGGCCCTAGCCCAGGTGAACCATGCACATGTCTGTGTCTCTGGTTTTATGTGTTTTATTGTGCTTGTATTTTCCACATATTTTTATGTGTTGCATTGCTTTATGTTATAATTTTATAAAGAAATATTTATGAGTGGAGGCAATCTTGATGAAATTTGTGTACAAATTTAGGATCTTGGTTCGCTGTATTTTCGGAGATATGATCTGTGGAAGTTAGGGTTTTTGCAAGCTCCGAATTTCATATCAGAAACGGTGAAGTGAGGTGACTGTGGCATTGGAAATAAGACTCGGAGGGACATGACATAGCCCTGGCTAAAATGTCGAGGGATGCGAAATCAGGAGATACATAGGTTTAAATATCGAGCTCCTCATAAGCAAAAACATGTGTGCATATTTTTTTTTTAATTTCATAAATTTTGTTTGAAAAATTAGTTTGAAGTGATTCCAAAGGAAAATTGAAGCATAGATATCGGTATTGGGTTAAAATGTCTCCCTAAAGAATTTAAAACCCATTAAACCCTCAAAAAACTCTACTATGATGAATGACGAAGAAGAAAGTGCTGACATGACCTGTCAAAATTACGAGACCAAGTGCAACAAATTTCGCTCTCACAAAATGACAAAAATGAAATACGAGGCTAAGATGGATGCTTTGAAAAAAGAAATGAATGGATTGAAGAATGGCATGGAATCTAAGATTGATGATATGAAGAGAATGGTCTAAAGAAGGCATGGAAGGGTTTGAAGGAAGGTTTGACAAAGTTTCTACAAGAAATTGTTCCTAATGGTGTAAATACGGTAGATGAAACTCATGATGAGAAAATAATGTTAATCATGATTTCATAGACTCTAATATTGGATTTAAGAACCACCATATTCCAAAGATCGATATGAGGAAGTTTGATGGCAAGGATATGGTAACATGGATACTACGGATAGACACTATCTTGGGTCTCCATAATGTGAAAAACACACACAAAGGTACGCATTTTTAACTTTGTATATGAGAATCCATCAATTTGTATGTTGTTGATGGATTTGTTCTTGTAAACCACTTGTCACTTAGTCAATTTTTATGGGCGAATTGATATAAAATTATGAGGATACAAAGAGAAACACATTATTTAACCAATTGATAAATATCAAACAAAAGGGTTCAATGGCGAGCACATTGAGGACTTCATAAAAATTGAATATCGAAGTGGCAGATATTCCGGAAGAAGCATAATAATGATGTATTTATAGGGACATTAAATGATAACTTCCTACATAGGGTTCACCTTTGGGAATCTAATTCATTGGAGAAGGAATTTAGAATTGCTTTAAAAAGTCAAAAAGAAAAATTATGGCAACAAGGAAGTCTACCAATTACAACTATAAATATAGGTAATTGCTACCTAGTCTTCTACAACCTACAAGGTTGACCTCACAACAATTGGAGAAAAAATAACAAAGGGCTTTGTTATAGTTGTGATAAAAAATACACTAAAGGTCATAAGTACACCGAAGAAATTATTTTACACATAGATTGATAAGATGAGGAAGAAAGGAACAAGAAACAAAGAAAGAGGAGGATATACACCTAGAACCAACGAGAAGAAGAAGAAATAAATCCAACCAATTCTTGTAATGCATTGGTGGATACCCTCTCCTCAAACTCTCGAGGTAGAAGGATATGTCAAGAAAAAAAGATAATAGTGTTAGTTTATTCGGGTAGTACCCATAGTTTTATTCATTTTAAGATATCCAAGGAATTGAATTGCTTCCTATATCTGTTAATTTAAAGTGATGGTTGCAAATGGATGAACTATAAGTTTGTGGAAAGTGCCATATTAAATATGTGGGGGAATATGTGTTGAATAGTCCAATTCTTTCCATTCTGATAGGTGGTTTGATTTTATATAGGAGGTCAATGGTTACAATATTTGGGGACTATAGCTTTTAATTTTCAAGAAATTTTCTTGAATTTTTTGGGAAGGAAAGGAAGTTTGAATTACAACATATCGCGGGGAAAAGCGGAAAGATAATCAGCTCAAATGTCATGACAAAGATTTTGAAGAAATAAAAACGAGGCGTAATTGCACAATTATGCTCACTATAGGTTCAAATATCGAAATCCTCTATTTCTCCGGATATCCAAACGTCTTGGACAATCATTCCAAGGTGTTTGGACTCCCCAAAGGCCTCCCACCTATTCGTGATCATGATCATGCTATTCATTTGATGCTGAGAGTATTCTTGAAACATCCGCCTTACGGATATCCCTATGCCCAAAGAGGTGAAGTTGAACATGTACAGTTGTAAATTCTGAAGGCCCTAGTCAAAGTTCTTTCTCTAATCTAGTAGTATTGGTTCACAAGAAGGATGGATCATAGTGCATGTGTCTAGATTATGAGAGCTCAACAAGCTCACTATTAAAGATAAATTTCCCATTCATGTCATTGATGAATTATTGGATGAATTACATGGGGAAATTTACTTCACCAAGTTGGATCTTCATTCAAGTTATCATCTTTTGAGATTCAAAAAGAAGATTCAACACCCACACTAGTGCATTAAGCACACAAAAGTTTGCATTAATCACCTACCTTTAGAATTAGCCCACAAGGCTATTTTTAGGTGCCATGTTTTATTATCCCTTAATTTAGATGGAAATTAAACTATAATCTATTCTCAATGTGGACATGAAAATAGTTAAACGAAGTGGAAAATCAATTAGCTAAGTGAATTTCAAGTTAGAGGTTGGTTGGTGGGACATGTAGAGTAATTCTAGTTGTAACGAGTTTGAGAAGTGCAATGGTGCATGAAGTTTGTGATTGTAAATAATTCTTCCCGATTAAGTGAGTTAAAATTAGTTGTGTAGTTATGTGAAGATACACTAGTGAGAGATCAAGTGAATTAACTATTAATTAATTCACATGGGGTAAATCTCATGTGAGTGAATATTTACTATTATTAAACGCATGCATGTCGAGGATCCGGTGGAGACCCGGTTGAGTTCTAGGTGAAAAGGGAAGATAACTATCGGTGGTATTATCTTCTTGCACACATGCAAGCACACACACGATGGATATTTCGCAGTACTTTCGTAGTCAGGGTAGTAAGGATTGCATCCAATTCGAAGTTACGCGGTGAAGGAAAGTTGTGCAGAGACGATGGGGTGGCTAAAGGGATTTGCCAATTTTTTTACGGCAGTGTGAGACAATTGGGCGGTATGCGAAGGGCTCTTGTGAGAATAGTTTTCATGTAATTGTTTCATGAACCATGATATAATATATAAAATAGAATATGGTAGGGTTTTAGCTGTCATCTTTCCCGATAAATTATACGTATTGTGTGGTCAGTCTTTCTTCATGCTTATGTGATTGGCGATTGTGTTTTTAATTCATGAAAATTTGTAGAAGCGATTCGGTATTTAAATTATTAAATTGTTAGATCGAGGTGAATCCAAGATATACATACATATTTTATAATTTCTACCATCATAAATTAGAATGAAAGTAAGAAAAGAGATGCCAAAAACAACATTTAGAACTCATATGGGGGTCATTATTGTTTTTGTCATGCCTTTTAGCCCCTTTACCAATGCACCTTCTACATTTTCAAGGGTTGATGAATTCCATCTTCAATTACATCCTTAGAAAAATTTGTGTTAGTATTTTTGATGATATGCTAATATGCAACAAGTCTTGGAAGGATCATGTTCAACATGTTGACATGGTGCTCAAACTATTGGAGGAGGAAAATTATGTGCAAAAACATCCAAATGTTTCTTTGGAGTACACGGTGGAATATCTAGGTTATATTGTATCTCATGATGGTGTTAACATACACTAACAAAGATTAAAGCCATTAAGGAATGAGAAAATCCCCACAACCTAAAGCACATGCAAGGTTATCGGATCAACGGAAGGATATTATCGCAAGTTTATTTAAAGACTATGGAAGTTAGCGACACCTCTAACAACATTATTGAAAAGATGTCCTTTCTTGGAACAAACCTTTAAGGCCTTTGAACATCTTGAAATTGATATGCCGAGAAGCAGAATCTGCATTACATAGGACTTCTATAAAAACCTTTGTTGTGGAATGGGATGCCTCGGAGTATTAAGTGGTGTTGTTTAATGAAAGAAGAAGAACCCTTTGCTTTGAAAATCTCATCCAATCAAAGGAAAGTATTCTGAGAAAAGCTATTTATGAGAAAAATGGTGGCAATAATACACACTAAAGAAATGGATACCTTACCTAATAGGAGAACACTTCCAAGGTAAAAGCGGAGATCATGATAGTATTAAATAATTTTGGAACAAGGCCTATCTTGAGAGGAGCAAAAATGGGTCACAAAGATGTTAGGTTATGAATTTGAAATTATCTACATAAAAGGAAAGCTAAATGTTGTTTATGCACTCTAAATGAGATGAGGACGTGGAAGCATTGATTTGTGCCATTTTCTATTATCTAACGGTTGGATAGCGAAGCAAGGGAGGGAGTGGAAGAATGACGAAGAAAGTGTGGACACTCATTCAAGGGTACAGCGAATCCCGGTCACATCGGTACATTTAATAGGAAAAATGATTCATTAGGGCAGATGTTATATATCTTTGTAATAATACCCAAATAAAACAAAATATTCTTTTGGAATTGCACACCTCTCCCATGGGGACACTAAGGTTTTAAAAATTTGCAACGAAGTCAAAGAAATATTTTTTGGGATGACCTTAAATGCGGTATTCAAAAGTTTGGGGCAAAATGTTTGAGTACGCGAGAAAATAAAGTTGGAAAATTAAGACCACAGGTCTTGCTCATTGTATCATACAACTCAATGTTGGGAGGAGGTTTCAATGGATTTTATCACAAGTTCTTTTGAAGTTCAAAGGAAAGAGTGTCCATCATGGTGGTAGTTGATGAATTTACTAAGTATACACTTTTTTGCATTATGTCATCCATTTAAATCAATACAATTTCTGTACATTTATAGAAGTGATTAAAAGCTACATGGAAAAGCAAAATATTGTTATGGTGACGGTCCCATTTTCAACTGGAATTTTTTTAAGGCCCAAATTATTTTCTTCAGGTACTCAATAGCTTCGCTTAGCTCATCTTATCATCCTCAATTTGTTGGGAAAATTGAGATAGTGAGCAAATTGTTTGGAAGGATATATGTTTTTCTTTGTATCTAATAAACTTAAACACAATGGGTCCAGTAGTTACCTCTAGCTGAATGGTGGTAAAACGATTCCTTCCACCATCCATCATGTTATCACTCCATAATTTCCATGATATTCATGAGCGTTGTTTCTCATGAAAGCTCATGTTGGGTTCGGAAAATGTTTGTATAGATACTTTTTCACCGGTTTGTGCGACATAGCGGTTTGGGAAAAACATCACGGTTAAATAAAAATAGAATGGATTTTAAGAAATTTTTGTCTTCTTGGGTTTATGATAGGATTTTATTTTATAATTTTGATTTAAAAAACATAGCTAACGCCAATCTTGTTACGGGCATCTTTGTGGAGATTGGGGGATGGGTAACATGTGGATTCTTATGAGAATAGAATTTTAGTTAACGATGTTGGATAATTAACTATTGATTTCAAATGGATTGAAAGCTTGTGGAATGTTATATAAAAACCCAGAACCATTTTCAACCTTGTCTTGTGAGAGGTGATAACGCCTTCTCTCTCGGCATTGACATTCTAAGCAAGATCTTTGATGAGGAAACTGTAAATGCATTCTTGTAATAATGATGTCCTCACATGATTCTATCCTTAACCTGATTTTCAAATGTTTAACTATGGGCTTTGTGGACTTTGCTTATCAAGCCTCTTAGGAAAAATGAGCTAAAAAAAGATTATATGGAAGCATATTTGGAAAATACAGAATTCAAGTGCCAATTGTTGGTGGTATTAGTAGCCAAACTCAAAGCTGGCAGCAGGGGATACATAATGCAACTAAACACAAGAACAATGCTAAAAAAGAGAGGAAAGAAATAATACAATTCTTTCTAGACAATCCCAAAAGGTTGTGAGATTGTAGGAATTACCATTGGTGTTGTCAGAGTATAGGTTGTAATGAGAAAAATGATATTGCTGACGTTGATTTGAAAATTGTTGATGGGTGACAAAAGGAAATTGATACACCAAATTAGGATAAATATTCTCAGGCGAGAGGGTGGTATAATCTTTGACGAGCATCTTAATATGACCACTTCTTCACATCTAAACAAGGCAAAAGAGAAAATAGGTGTCAAATGAGTGCATATGGTGGTGCAGGATTTCCAGGAGATGGCCCAGGACAAAAAAAAAAAAAAAAATTGATTGTGAAGGGTAAGAAATTAGAGATAATCATCCCAACATAAACAACTCCGGATCTTCCAATGTGTACATGAGAGAAGATTTTTTTATCAATCTTGTCACGGAAAGGAAGACATACACTCATCAAACAATGAAGGTGGCGATGAAACATGAAATACACTTGTGTATTAGAATTTGAATGTGTGGGTCTCTCCCGAGAAGCCATTGACTTGGTAGGTTCCATAGCCTGAAAACACATGACAAGGAGACAAGATGTGTATGATTTTGGTTGTCATTATAACCAATTTATTATGCCTCCCCAATTACAACCATCTTACCAAATAATAACCATCATTGTTCTGACAGGGTCAACATTCCTAAGCCTCATAAGGACAAACAATGACATCAAAATTTGAAAAGGTGAACATAATATGAATACCTTGGTAATGATAGCGAGTTCCTCAATGTGGTTTGTCTAGCATAGTTACTTTGATGGTAATCATGGGGAGGGGGGGTGGATGTTGTAGCGATAGTGTCGGTAGCTTCATCTATGGATTAGTAGTGAAAAAATGAGAGAAAAATTACCATTCTGATCATCTCCATCAAATGGTGTGCATCACCACCGGTCTCATGAATATTATCATTCCAAATAGGATAAACGAGTTGTTAAGAAATACGGTTTGATGCCTCTTCTATGTGGTTCATACCATATTGGACGGAAGTAGGAATAGTAATGTTAATGAAAGTGTCCAATGCAAGTGAACATGGAATTAATAATAGAGGTCGATAGGAAAGTTGGGCATAGTAGCGATTGAGAAGCATTGGTGCCATTGTTACGGTAATGAATGGAGAAAGTGGGATTGTTAATGCGGTTATGATGAGAACGAGTGAACGGTGGAGGTATATCAAAACCAATCTGCTCGACGTGAGGTAGCAGTGAATTAACATCGATTTTCAAGGGTACCGGATTAGAAAAGGTTGGTGGAAGATAGGGGATTTCTTTGGACATTTTCACTATTTTAACTTGGGTTAATTGACGTGGCCGAGTTTGTAGGAAAACAAGGATCAATTTTAAAATACAGGAAGAGGTTATTGTCAAGTATGGACCAAATAAATTAACCTATTTCAATTTTCTCACGGACATCGCATGTTAGCAAAATTCAAGAATATTTGAGCCCTATTTTAGGGTTCATTTTTTTCCTATCTTGAACATGTTTTGTTAAATGAAGATTCGGGAGAGGTGGAGATGATTTTCAAAAAAATAAGAGGGGTTTTTCTTCGGGCAGGCACATACAAAAAATAATCCTCATGTTTTGTAACAACTATCAAGGTTCAGAGGAATGTGAGCTCGTGGTTTACCTATTTTTCGGAGAAAATGTTGGTGGAGTTTTCTATGTTGTAAAAGGAACCTGGTTGCAATGGTGACATGAATTTTGGAAAAAATGTGTGGTTATACGTATGTGCGTCCATCTGAACAAGATCACATCCTTACTATTTTGAAATGTGCTCGTTCTCAAGGCCTCTTTAATGATTTACAACTTTTATTGAGTACTATTAAGACAAGCAACGGTAAATTGGCAATGTCGTGCCCTCTGTCATTAGCAACATCACTTGGAATGAAATTTAAGGAAGTGTGATGCCAAAATATTGCGAGGGCTTGAGAAAATGATTTTTTCATTGTAATATAAATTGGAATCCTACGGTTACTAAAGGAAATTGTCGATAACACAAAATATTTTTGAGAAAGACTAGTCCCATATTCTTGGGCACAAAATCGGTGGCAGATTTGATCATCCCGAGATGAGTGGGAAATCAAGGAATTTGGAAAATAAAAATCAAATTCGGTTAGAAATATTTACGATCAAACGGTAGAAAAATTAAGTCATTTTGTTCCAGATTAAAGGAAACATTCTCATACTCGAAGACATATATTGCGATGGGTTAAGCGAACGGTTTGAGATTTACAACAGAAGGATCTTTTCGATAAAGCTAGCAACAACTGAAAATTATATTTAAATAGCGCCTCATCGGTAATGAAAAAAAGGCGGGGGGAGGACGGAGAAAAGGTCTAGGTGTATTGTACTTTAATGTCTTTGTTCCACGATAGAAGATGTTTAATACAAAAGTATGTATTTTTTGATTACTTGCAATTCATGTGATAGTGTTCTCAAGTACGTGTTTATTTTTTTATGTGTATGTTCTCTTTCTCGATTCACCATTTTGGTATTATTCTTGATGTTTGATTGAAAGGTATGATTCATAATTGATTCTATGTGCTCTGAATTTTGATAGATAGTGCTTCATTTTTATATTCTTCTAAAACCAAATTATAATTCATTTTGAAATCGATGCTGCGATCGCATGTTGGTCTTCTTTAATCTTCTACCATACGCAATGTGAAAATTTGTGACACGAAAATGCTGTCTACCTTGCCTTTGAAACTTTGATTCTTCATTCACATTGAGCATCAAAAACGAGGTTGTCAACTCTTGAGATAATATAACTTTGGCACAAAATCGAATCAAACAATAGGCGGAATCAACATCGCAACAAAATAAGTTTTGATGTGGCGGTAAGGTATTTTTACGACCAACAACCATACAAACAAATGTCCCTCAAGCAAGATAAGAAGGATAATAATTTGTCACCAAAGTAATATGGTACAGAGTGTTGCAAAAATTTGGTACTATGGCATACAAATTGGAGCTTTTGGCATCTTCCGTGTGCACCCGATTTTCCATGTTTCATGCTTAAAGAAGGTTATAGGTGACAAATTCCCTGGTTCAAACAATATTGCCGAACTTAACGAGGAAGGAAAATTCATATTGGAACCTTAAGCGATAATGGGAACAAGAACTTGATAGCTACGTAATCGATCGGTTGAGAGTATCTGTCAAGTGGAAGAACTTACCACCTTTGAATATTCCACATGGGAGGATGATAATTTTATACGCAGAATCCAGGGTACTCAAGCATTGAGGACAACACTTTTTTGAAGGAGAGGGCATGTTAGGTGCCTATAATACTAGTGTATCCCCTTATTGTTATTATTAGTGTATCCCCTTATTGTTATTATTAGTGTGTCACCTTATTGTTATTGTTGTGCCATGTAGTCACGATAGTGTTATTGTTGTGCCCATAGAAATACTATTGTTATTGTTGTGCCATTACATTATTATTGTTATGTAGGTTTTGATTATATTTGGACCCCTTGAACTCCTATATATAGAAAGTAGGTTTTTTTATTTGAATCATCCAAGAAATTGTTCATTTATGTAATCTAAAGGAGGTTTTCCCCTCGAAGACAGTTTCTAAGTAATTGATATATCTTTTTCTTCTATTTTTGTGAGATGGTTGCATAACAGACTCCTTAACATTTTCTTCCCCAATGCTCTGTGAAGGAGTCTTGTTTTGAATATATATTGTTGTGTTACATGCATCTTCTCATATAAATCTTGGTAAATCATGGTCATATAACATAGACTTTGCAGCTCAATAGTGTTCTATTTTTCCTCTACTGTTTCCCCATTTTGTTGTGGATTATGTAGAGTCCATTCTCTCTTGACGTCTTCCTTCGCACGGAAATATGTGAAGTATTTGTCTATATATTCTCCACCATTATACGAGTGGAAACACCTTGATCTTCTTCTAGGTCGCATTCTCCATGAGATCTTTAAACTCTACGAAATGATCGAAGACCTCATCTTTCGTCTTCAAGAAGGAAGTCCGGAGTTTTCTGGAATGGTCATCGATAAGAGTGAAAAATTCGGCACCATTGAGATATCTAGTGGAAATCGGACAAAAATATGCGAATGTATGATTCCCCAACAAATGCGCATCGACTCTGTGTCACTTCAGAAATATTTGCCTTGGCATACTTCCCAAGTATGCATCCTCTACACATGTCATCATGTTAAGGTACACTGAAAATTGGAACTCCTGTCACTATTTCTATGAGCATCTTGGTGTCCATGGTGTATATTTCCCATTCTCCTATTCCATAACTCATTTAACTCATTCCCATTGCTCTGTCACTACCTATTAGTTGTAACACCCCCAATTTGTGTGTTGAATTTTTAAAAGTTAGACATTGAACTTAAATCCTAAAGAGGGTGGACCCCCAGGGATAAGTATGTGTGTGAATGTATTTGCATATTTTATTTGAGAAATAAATAAAATTATTGTGCAAGTTGACCAAGATGAGAATTGAGATCACTTGCCAAATCCATGAGGATGGATAAAGAAGCGACAAAATCCCCAAAAATCTTTCTAAAAATCCTTGAAGAATTGTTTAGATTTGAGGAGGAATCTAAATTTCCCCAATGAAGAGGAGTAGTTGGGAAGAGGTGAGAAAAAGCGGAAAAGGTGAGGGAAGAAGCTTAAAGCGACTTTAAAGAATCCCAAGATGGGAAGCCTAGGCTAAACGGGAGAAAGCATCTTTGCTATTGCGGGCGTGAGAATTAGAAACATGCTTTGGGGAAACTATGAGCTTAAATAAGCTGTTCCTGAACGGATGGGGGTTTGATGCCAGGCTAGAAGGTGATCTCTGCTCGAGGGGTGAATCACGGGAGATAAAGAGGATTCTAAGGTTGGGAGGTTGGTGTTTTACTGCATTGTGGTATGTTAGAAATTTTGTGTTATTCTATTTTTCTGATGGTATGAATTAGCTACATATAAGAATTTAAAAGGATTTGTATGGTTGATGTGGGACTACATTTTAACGAATTCTTTTTAAGGCATTCACCTTCCGATTCGTGCATTTGGTTATGGTCAATCCTATAGAGTAGAAACTCCGGAGAACTCTAAACCCAAGTCGGTTAGGATACGGAGGTTACTTGCCCTACATAGATGATTAAATTTTATTATGTTCACCAGAAAAAAAAACGAGATGATATGATATGCCTATGTGTATGCTAGAGAACCATTATAGGAACAACGATATATGCTTGGTATGTTGCGGAAAAGTAGTCAATATATCGAACTTAGATGGTGGACATAAATATTTTAACAGTATAGCCTTTATAGATTTCATATGTAGACTTTGCAACATTTATAATGCTTGATTGAAAATGGGTAACTTTCTGTTTATAGAAGTGTTATAATAGCATTCATAAGGATGTGGAATTCACTTCATTATAGAGCCTTTGAAACAAACATATTAGGCAAAGAAACAGAAACTTCATTTATAGTGAGAAAAATTATGTAAGCACTATTGATATTTGGTTATAAACATAAAAATAAAGTAGACATAAAAATGGGTATTCGAACATCCCATTTGATATTTTGAATTGTAAATATAAAATAAAGTAGACATAAGAGGAAATGGAGTATCAAAGACAACTTGCATGCACTTATAAGTACTTCTAGAAAAAAAAAAAAGAAAAACAGAAACCCGCATTATAACTAAATTAAAATGGTGGTAAATCCACCGAGTGGGGACCCAGAGTAGGTAATCGGTCTATCCATAAAAAGAAGGTGCGGAAGTCCATGAACTTTAGACGTCCAATCCGGATTTTTAATATCAAAATGTATAAACGTTAAACACGAGACTAAATAAACGATAAATGCGACATGTATATATATCAATGTGAAACTAGCATTTAAAAAGGAACACGGAAATGACGTGAGTCAATTAGGTTTCCATGAGGAAGTTAGTATTAAAAAACCCTCTGTCAATTGAAACAACCAAAGAACATACGGTAATCTACGAGTCTTGTCACACGTTCAACGCAAAGAAATGCGCGATCTAACATCAACTTATTGAAATCCTGCGTTGTTATACGTATACATATATAGATAAAAATAAACCGGAAAGATTATTAGCTCAAGATGACTTCGGTTCGGAGAAACGTTAGATGGAAATGAATTATGTCTACACAGCGATATTGAGTTTATAGTGTTGACGTCAGATTTATTTCATCTCGGCGATATCTAAATAATATCACGAAAGACAACCTCGTTCAAGGCTATGACAAGAGCGGCCCGCTGATCCTAATTAGGTAACAAAAAGAAAATTCTATATATATACATCTATGTCGCTGACCGAACTAAGAGCTCGATCGGGATTGAGCACGTGCAAGCAGTGTGGCATCGCCTTCTAAGGGTGCGGGATATGGTAAACCACTCTATTGTCAACTTTTCAAATCAGCGGGAGGGGTATTCCACTCTCGGAAAAGACGAAAATCAAAGAGAGAAAAAAGAACGCAACGAGGATATCCAGTGGCCGGTACGTCTTTGAAACCCAACAGAAGATTTGGATAAGAAGGAAAAAAAAATTACCCCCTCTGCGGTGTCACCGAACCATATCCCTTGAAGATAGATTAAACGCGGGATAGCGACTTGATAAGCAGAAACGAGGGGCGGGTACACCGGAGAGAAAGGCACGGCGCGGTACCGGGGAGAGCTGCGTCTCGAACTAAACTTTGCTGACAGTTCTACCCCTCTCTGCGTAGTCTCTGGGTTATAGAGCGATGTTGGAAGATCAACCACCAAAGAAAACGAAAACCGAGAACAATAGAAAGCCATGAAAATTGTTCACAAGCAAAATAATAAACAAAGGTTCCGGAAAAGCAGAAGATCGACTCTTCGACAAAAATAACACATGTTCACAACGAACTCCTAAAGAATTGAAATCGATGAGTGATCGTGGCAAAGTAGCCAGCAATGTTACCAGGTAATCCTGCTCCTCGGACCAATAACGACAAATCACGAGATTGAGCGAGCGAGATCAATAGAATGGTACCAGCCGATATTACTTAGCGGAACGTTAAGACGTGAGCACGGTCGGGGTAAGTAACCTAAAAGCTACGACGGCCGGACGGGGCTGCGTTTCCGAGGACACAGCGCGTCGGACATGTAAAATCCAAAGCCACATACCAAGGTTGTAATAGTGAGGTACAAGTCTGTGTGGCAAGAGCCTCGTTCACCCTCACGGGGAAAAGTTATTACACACACTTTCACGAACCAAGAAGTATTAACAACCAGCTCTACACGCCGGACGGTAAACCCGACATCGGGTGCTAGGCGGCTTGCACGCAATGAAAAATGGTACAATTATTGTGTCTTGTGGGGTGGAAGAACGACGCGCGATCTTGCGTGCCATCACTCAGCACGACAGTATCAATTCTTGTATGATAGTGAACGGAAAAAAAATATACGCGAGTATTTGTGGCATTGTGTCGGTATAATGAAAACGTAGGAACGATTGCGTACAACTTCCCGATTTTAAACCAAATCCTGTAGAATAGTCATGGACTAGAAATTAGTATAAATTACAAATAACGGTTACATGGCCGTCATAGGTGTCCACATAGAAAGTGAGAGGTGTCACCTACTTACGCGATACATTTCTACGCTTCACCTTAACTTCTAATTATGGCGACGGTTGGTAGGATAAGAAAAAAAAACAACGGGCGGTTAGAAATATAATTACGGAAGGTAATGGATACCCGCAAGCGACGCCCAGCGGAAGGCCTCGTCCAGAAATAAAGTATAATCATGTCTAAACAACGTATGTCCCAACGTGCTAGCCATATAATTATGGAATACCTTGTGTACGAGCGCAACACATAATATCATTTAATAAATGAAATTATAGCAAAGGGTGAATTTATGTATATGATTCATACATGAATGTTGATCTACGAGTTATGGACAAAGGTTATGGGAGTTACCATTGCAAGGGGTAATATATATATGTACAGGAATTTGTATGCCAAAAAGGTTTTGAACCTGTGCTTTATATGAAAAAAAACAACTATGCAATAGTAGATGTAATGAATATCTTGGTCTATGATATGAGCTCTACTCCCATACTTAGCAAGGTGTAGTTAGGCAGTTTATATAGATATGAGGGTATACATATATGGAGAGCGGTATATAAGAAAATCAACTTATAGGAATTGAAGCATGTGATTGATAAAATGTTATATACATATAGCTTTTGGGGGTATATTATGGAAAAAGACAAAAAGCCCCATCTAGTAATATTATAAAAGGGAGATATGTGTCCATACATATATATGTATAAGGGAATATATGTCCACACATATATATATGTATGGGGTGGAAGGGCCTATAGGTGTTCAAACATTGTGTGAAGATAGAAAGTTTTAGGAAGTGTCTCCAAAAAGAAGTAAGTCAAAAATTTGGAAAACATTATTTAATCACTATGGGAATACTAGTCCTTTATGTGAATATAGGAGACTTCGATTGTATAAAGAGAAAAAAAAAAAAAAAGTTTTCCTTAAAATGGAGATGTTACATTAGTGTCATTGGAGAGTAAAAATTTTATGTTGGTACAATTATTCACTAAATAAACTATATTACCTTCTTCTAGATTGGGTGTTTGACATACCTTTCTTCCTACGAAGTGAATGTCATATGACATATCTGTAAATGTGATGCTGAAATCAAGTTCATACCCAATCACGGCAAATACAAAACATGTCTGTAGCGTTGGTGCTTGCTCTGACTCCCTACGAAAATATATGTGGTACCCACTCTTCCCATTGGAGTGCATTAGTCTGCTTCCCATAATAATTTGGAAGTCCCATAAGTCCTCCTTGTGGCTAGAAATGTTCTATAACCCTTATCTGTGAGTTGATGCTCCATTATCTATATACCGGACACCACAGAAAGCTGATCTTGACAAACAAAGAAAATTAGTCCTCCAACCTAGAAGAAAAATCGACCTCTTGAATGTCAATTATGTCCATGGTTGTGTTGAAAAATTTATAGTGTGCTATTCCTCTTTCACCCGGCCAACTGATTTGTTCTATGGCTTGGTTTCTTGGAAAGCTCTTATTCTTGTTTGCACGATGAACAATGATGTAGCTTACTGCTGAAGGAATTCCCAAGTCTGTAAAACTCTACGCAGCAAACAATCTCATGATGCTTCCATCTTGATATGTGCTACGCCTATTTGAAGAAGTGGCCCTTGTGGAAGATTGCTTCTTGCAACTCCAAGAGCAACTGCAGTCGCGCCATCTTCATTAAATAACACAGGGTAGAATGCCCTATCATCAATACTACTAGCAAAGTTGGCATTTGAAAATCCACCAAGTGCAAAGTTTTTAGTCTTTTTGTAAAGAAGACCAAAATATTTTGTTCCTTGCGTTAACGAAGAACTCTTTTGGCTTCATTCCGGTGATTTGTCTAAGTGATTACATCATAAAGAAAAGAGCAGTGGCATAAAGATACGGTCGAATAGTTGTTAGATAAATCAAGTTGCCAATCAACTATCAATAAGTAGTGCTATCCACCACCCCCCCCCCCTTCAAATTTTGTTCAAGTTTTGTTCCATAGGGGGTAAGAACAGCTTGCAATCCTGCATTCCAAATCATTGAAGAAATTCTGCTTCATACTTACTTTGAGAAATGAAGATATGATGTGGACGTTGGAATACTTCAACTCCAAGATAGTAGTCGATAGTCCCAAATTTGTCATCTTAAAACCTACATGTAACTCCTTTTTCACCTATGAAATGTGATCTCATCTTTGTTGTCGGTATTGATGGTGAATCATCTGTATAACTTGAGAATCACCGGTTACCTTGTTGGCGTACATACAAGGTGTCCTTGATTCACTTTGTTGAAGTCAACTTTAAAGTATTCATCCATTTTGGCATATGGCTAGAAATTTTTTTAACCCATATAAAGACTTTAACAGTTTGAACACTTTCATGATCTTGTCCTTCAATTTCAAACTGGTGGTTGTGTCATATACGATTCATCCTGTAAATATCCATTGAGTAAACACTTTTATCTGTCTGATGAACTTTCCATCCTTCTTTGAGGCTGCTTCAAGGCAAGTGTAGGTTGCGTGGTGTTCAAAACAACTACGGAGAAAAATGTTTCCTCATAATCAATCCTTCACATACGCAAAACCCTTAACGACAGTATTTCTTTGTACTTATCAATATTGCCATTTTTCTTGTATACTTAATTAGGTAAACCCATTTGCTTGCATGTGATGGGTTTAACATTGTGAGACAATCAACAAATTTCAAGTATTGTTGTCAGAGGTACTGATATTCATCAACCATAGCTATTGCATTATTTATTTTTACGCACTCTTGATAAGTAGAAGGTTCGATGCGTCATTTGCTATCGAAGACAAAATTTTATTGCTTCTTTGCTGATCCCCCATGTTCCTACTTTATTTTGTTCATTTCCCAAAGTTGAACGCCCATTTTGGAAATTGATGTTCCTTTGTGGTTGAGATTGTGAAAAATCACCGTCATTGTAAAAAGGGTCGATGTAAAGCAGTTGAATTGGTCAACCACGGATTTTGGGGGTGGAGAGTCCTTTGTTCGTGCTACTACTAGGAGATGTGGATGAATTTCGAGAAGACCCAAGCAGCTGGTGAAGAAGGGGACTAGATTAATTATTTTAGGATATGAAGGAAACTCAAGTTCATACCAATTTTGTGAATTTGGTTGACTTTGTAGATTTCCTTTTCTTTTATCACCTTTTGTTTCCAACTTTTGAAGAGAACAACTTCTTCAACACTCTTACTCTCATTTTCATCCAAAATCACATCACCTTACAATAAATTTCCCATTGGACAAAAGTCGGTACCCTTTCTTCTCATCAGAATGCCCATTCGTGTGCACTTCAAGCTTTGTGAGTTATGCTTAGTTTGTTTTTCCTTGGAACTAGAGAATAACATATTGATCTGAAAACTATAAGGTGTTTAACTCGAGGTTTGAAATAAAACCATGCCTTTATGGGTGTGATTAGTCTAAAAAAGTAGTGGGAGATATGTTCCTTGATAGTTAGGTTTGTGTGAATTTCTTTGGACCAATAGATAGGAATTAACTTTTTGAAAGTTAACATAAGATCACCATTCCTAACAAGGTGTGTTTCATTCTTTTAACTTGCTACTCCCATTTTAACTGTGCGGTGTAGACATTGGTAAGATGTCATTTTGTACCATTATCCATGCAATGCATTTGAATTCATATGAAGTAGATTCTCCTCCGTGTCGGTTCTAAGAAGTGCAATCTTCTCCTTACTTCATTTTCAATAAGTTGGCGAAAAGTTTTAAATTTTTCAGTGCTTACACGACTTTTGATTCAATATACCCTAGTCATCTGCTAAAATCTGTCAACAAAGAGTAAGAAATATATTTGCATCCTCCTAGCGAAGTTTGTGAGGTCCACAAATATCCTTGTGAACCAATTGCGGACGCTTGTTTTCGCATTTCTGCATGAACTTGTGCCGAAAAGTCTCTCAATGTTTGTTTTCCATAAATGGAAGCTTCATTTCATTTTCCCTTTTAAAGGTTGGAGGTCATAACCATTTTTGTTTTTGTAGCGAGAGAGACTTTGAAAGTTGAGATGGCCATATCTTACATGCCTGATACGGTCGATGAAATGTTTGTGTATAACTCTGCAAAGTGAGAATTTCTTGGAATAAGCATCCCTTTCATCATGTGACTTTCCATCTTCATAGCATGCATCACTATTTTCATGTTGTTTGGTAAGGTTAATTTTAACTAAGCCATCTTCCATAATCACTAGATGTCTTGCTTGCAGAATCATGACTAAAGATAAATTTTTTTTGCTTAAATGTTGGGACATACCCTTCATTGATCATTCTTTCTCCAATATCGAATAGAAAAACTTTAACTACACCTTTTCCATAAGGGGTATGTTTTTTATCAACAAGATAGATTGAATTGAGATGGCATTGTTGGAAATTCCAAAGAAATCACATCGAAAATTCACCTTGTGTTGAGTTGCTCCTATATCCATAATCCATGCATCTTCATAATTACTTCTAAGAAAGGTTGAAAGAAAATTTATTAGAGTTTTTTGATTCTATGTTGGTGAAGCATATTCTAAACCATCATGATCATCTTCATCATTTGCAAAGCATGCCAAAGTTTGGATGAAACAGGATTTTTATCAATGGAATTTCTACAATCTTCAACATAATATCCATTGTTACATCTCATGCAAACAATTTGACTAAAATCTCATACCTTGTCGATACGGTCTCTTGCCCCTCTGCTTTTTCCTCATTCTTAGTTTTTCCTCTTCTTTTATACTTTGTCCTTTTCTGTATATCCTTTGCCTTGTTGCTCCTATGAGCGCTTGTTCTCTGTTGAGTGTTCCTCTTCTTTGGCTAAACCACGACCTTGTGCTATTGGATTACTTAACCAGATTGAAATGTCCTCTTCCTCGGTTTCTAGAACTATCGATTGATGATTTACTTGTGCTAGCCTGTGAAGAAGACATCTTCCCCAATATGTTTCTTCTTCCCAAAATTTTTGTCATGTTGAGCTAACATATCACTTAATTCATCAAAATTTGTCTTCTTTAACTTTCGAGTATCTTGCAAAGTTTCCAAAAATATACCTTGAGAAGATGGTAATCCAAAAATTAAAATTTTAGTTAGGAAACTTTCATTACTTGACTTGGAAAACAACATTTATTTCTTGCTTGATGTTTTTAAGCATTCAAATATATTCAAACATCACCACCTTCGATTGTTTTTGTTGAAGCAATTTTAATTGAATATTAACCTTCTTTGATTCGGGTTGTGCTCAAACATATCTTTGAATGTACGCGAGCCGGTCCATGCATATGAGGTGTTTTCAATATGAATGTACATTTCATTGTTGAAGACTTTATAAGAGCTAATGCCTTGGCATTTTTGACTTCCCATTTTGCAAGTAAACCTACATACGGTGGTCTATTAAACAATATACTTCATCACATATTATTTCATGCCATAGTTCATTATATATGAGGAGTGCTTTCAATTAGGCGTTTCCATGTCTTATAATATTTCACCCCTTCTAGCTTATCGGAATTAGAGAGCAGTTAATTAGCTTTGACATTGTGGTGTTGAACGATTATAAAAGAATCAAGCACGAGAAAAAATGAGAAACTTTGTCACATGAAAAGCCATAAAGAAAACGACACATGCCATGCAAAGAGAAAATGATATATCGGGGTTTGGCCATGACCCTCATATAGTCATTGAAAAAGAGAGAAAAATTATTGAGCTTTGCACTTGGATCTGATCAATTTATCGTTGAGTGTTTACAATGAAATCTTTTCAGAATTTGATAAGCTTGACAATGCCCTTTAAATTTCCTTAAAAAAAATCTACCCCCCTCGAAAGTAAAAAATTACTTTGAGTTACAAATAATGACCCTTATTTCTCCAAAATAAAAAATTACAAATAATATCAACTTATTACTCCAAAAAAGGTTACAAAATTTTACTGCTCCAAGCATTTAAATAATCCCTCACACCTTCTTTCTCCAAAAATATTACAAATGACATCTCCTTATTGGTCCACAGAGTTACAAATTTTATAAGATAATCACCCAAAGAAAAATTATCCCACTTACACCACAAACATTTTAAAAAATAACACGTTTCTCCCAAAAATGGCCAAGTTGTTGTCCCAATCATGTACAAAATGATCCTTGGCTTTTACGCGGGAGAAGGAGATTATAGCTCTACAAGCTTATTATTAGAGTACGTAGCGAGTTTCTGAATTATTCTCACCTTTATCTCAATTAATGTTTGATTAATTAACCATATTCCCCTAAGTTTAGACTTAGGAAAAAATTAAAAAATGGTTAATAATCTAATTGAGACACTTCTAGGTGGAATTTTCTAGAAACAATTTTAAGGTTTTGGAGATATCATGTGTTCTAACCTCTCCACAAAATTTAGTGGATAGAGCCATCCCAATGCTACCAAAACTAGTAATAATAAAGCAGATATGCCTCTTCATTAATTAATCATTACTCAACTATAATTATGATTTACTATTCTTTCATTTTTATATTTATTCTATTTTTATTTTAACTTATATTTGTAACACAATCTCCTTTAAACTCTAAAATATGTGTCATCTCCTAGGTCAATTATTCATTTCTTCACTGTTTTTCAACATGTAATTGCATAATTATTTACTAAAGGGATTTTACAAATTGAGTTTGTCTAAACCCCCCCCCTTGAAGGAACACTGCATCCTCGGTGTTCTATACCCAAACACGATTACAAACATGCTTTAAACCGAAGCATGTAAAATATTGTTGTGAGATTATGTGCACAACTATATACAACAATTTACAAAGAGTTATTTATATTTGCCTAACCAAGAAATAAAAATGCATATGTTTCTAGCATTTTTATTAGAAATCTCTTATGTGCCTTCCTTAGGCCCAAAGTGCCTCCATTTCACTTGCACTTTCTTGATGACACAATTATGGACCATGAGCTACCTTAATCTATGATGCATAGAGGTTACCGAATGGAACTCTCCCTGTTGTATTCTGTAACAACGACGATTAATCCCATGATTTAACATCTTGTAAATACTTTTTGAGTAAAGAAACATGAAAAACATTATAAAATTTTCTTGTTGGTAGCAGAGCTGGCTTTATATTCAATAAACCTATCATTTCAAGCACTCGAAATAGCCCACAAAATGATGGTGTTGGCTTGGCACATGACCCAATTTTCAAATAAATTTTCTTGGGTCGAATATGTAGGTGAATATGCTCACCCACTTTAAATTATTTACACTCTACATTGGTTTGCAGGCTCTTTGTTTATCTTAGGGCACATTTAAATTCTCCCTAAGGGTCATCGCTGCTCATTTCTACAAGCATATCCGACAAATAAGGAACCTATTCACTGAATCACTCCGATTGATGGCCGTTACACATCCTCCCATAAAGAGCCTCAAATGGACTCATTTCAAGGATTCTTGGTAACCATTATTGTGGGTGAATCATTACTTGTGGAAATAAAATTTTCCCAATTCCTCGGTTTTTGGATAACATACGGTGTAAGCATGTTCGATAATATGTTAGTCCTTTGAGTCTTATCAATACTGTTTTCAAGTGGTATGTTGTGCGAAAGCTAGTTTGTCCCCAAACTAGCGAACAAATATTTCCAAAATTTTGAAGTGAATCATTACATATCTATAAGATAATTTTCATGGGTACCTAATGCGGAAAATTGTACTCAAAATTGAAAGTTGTCGAAATGGTGTGGAACTTGAACGAGCGCATAGATCTCGTCATTACGAATTTGGCGCAACTCGTTTTAACGAAAAGCTGACGTTGTATTCTCCTGTAATCAAGTTATGTTCATTTTTGTAAACAACAAAAATTCTGTGTTTAGGTTGTACGGGGCTACCCGGTCGGTAGTCTATACTATTGAATGGACACGACTAGGCATGGTTGAAGGCCACAGGCTCCATCGGCCAATAAGAGATCTCCACTTGTCATTTGATGTTTGGTTCCATTTGGTGTAATTTTATTGGTTAGAGGGTCGACCAATAGTAGGGAGCCACGTGGGCGAATGGAGAGCAACCACATGGCCTCCACGCATTGGTCAAAAATTTATTATGGAGGTAAAACCACCCAACTTTCGAATCGAACACATGACGGGTTTTATATAATCGCGGTACAGCGAATTTATATCGCCGAATAGTTCTTATAATAGATGTGTTAAAACATGTATATAAATTTTTATGTAATATTGCATTTGGGGGTGGGCGAGGGCTGTCGCCCCAACCACAGTCACTTTGCGCACAAGAAACTAAGGGCGGGGACCGGGGGGCCAAAAGCCTTTGAGCCCCCATATGCGGTCAAATTTTTTGATGCCCTTAAGCATTAATGGAAAAATTAGCGAACCCACAATTTGCGTACGATGGTTAGCATAATTGCCATTCGATAGTGGAAAAAAGGCGAATTTGTGGAAACGATTCGCATAATTGTCGAATTTGTAGACGGTTTGCATAAAAACTTGGGAGGCTCATAACTTTCTCGGTTTTGTCTTTTTTGGTAGCTAAAAAGAAGGCTGGGCAGGATTTTTGATAGTTATTAAGCATTGGGCTATCAATACAACCATTTTAAGCATTTGTAATGTAATGTAAGCACGATTTTTAGCATAATGAAAGAGGCACAACCATTGGAAGTTGGATCGAAGGAAATGTAGCCTAGGAGAAGGGGTGAAATCCTTCATCATTTGTTGTGTTGTATTTAATGTTGGTGATGTTGTCTTATGTTTTATGCAAAAACTGAGTTTTTATTTCATTTTTATGTGTTTAATAATTTCACATGAAGGCTTAAAAACCTAATTTAATCACTTGCAAAATTTACATATCCTCATGCAATTTAACATACAGTTAGTTTGGTATTAGAGCTTAGGTTTTATTTGTTTCTATGAGGGCAATATTTGTAAGTGTATGTGATTCTTACAAGGTTGAAGCTCAAGAGAGAAGGACAATTTGTGGTTGCAAGTCCTCGAAGTTTTTCAGGGCAAGGAGAGAATTTTACCATCGTCTCTACAAAATTCTACCTCAAGTTGTAGCTGAATCTTCGACCAATATGTCACATGAAGGAGAGCCTATAAAATATTTCAAAAGATGAAAAATCCTTCAAAAATTCATTCTTTGACATGACACAAATAGTGATAGTTCTCTATGAGAAGAAACACAAAGTTGCAAGGTGAGATCTCCAATCCTCCGAAGGAGATAAGTCTTCAAAAGGGGTGGAGAGATGGAACAAGACTCCAAAAGGTAATGGGAATGGTGACAAGCCACATTTGACACCACCATTATCTTCCTCCATCCTCACCGCCATCTCCACCAACATCTTCTTCCACGAAGCAAGCCTTCACAAACACCTCCACATTCTCCAAAGGTCATGGTAAAACTACATTTTTGAAGCTTCGGCCTTAAAGTTTGATTTTCCTATGTATGATGGAGAGGTAAATGCTGAAATATTAGATAATTTGGTACGTTAGGTTGAAGTGTATTGTAGGATACAAGAAATCGAGATGGTAGCACCAAGATTCAACTTTCTTCACTAAAATTGGAAAGTGCAACGGTTATTTGGTGGGAAGCCAAAACTCAAGAGGACATGAAGAAACATGGTAAGGTCTTAACCACTCTTGGAATGATTTTGTTGCTTGTGAGAAGACAATTTTATCCATTAACATACATGAAAAAGGATATAATGGACTAGAAAAACTTTAGGAAAAGGTAAAGGACAAAGTGTGGAAATCTATACTCAAGAGTTTAGGAGAAGGAGCATGAATATTGGGTGTAGAAAGGACATCTCGAGAAACTTTTCTAAAATATATTGGAGGTTTGCATGGTTACCTAAAACATGCTATTCTCATGTTTAATCCTTAAAGAATTTAGATGAAGTTTGTGTACATGCCACACATCTGGGGTAAAGAGGGAAGTATGTTTCAGAAGAAAGTAGAAACATACAGGTACGGACATAAAGGAAAGGGTAAGTTCAAGGTAAAGTTAAAGAAGAATGCATCCATAAATTTTGAGAAATGAAAACTCACATGAAAACATTGTTTAAAGATTTCCATGATGAAGATCATTGCTGGAAACTTCATCCGGAAATGAGACCCGAGAAGTTGAAAAACAAGGAAAAGGACCTAAGACAAGTTTGCACCAACAATACAACATGATTTAGGTTTTGATTCCAAAGATAAAACAAAGATCACAAAAATAAGGTTTGAAAGTTAAAGGACGTTGAAGTACTATTTCCTCAAGTTGTCTAAATGATGCTCTTGATGATGAACAAGCTTACCAAGATTGACACCTGACTGATAGTGGTTCACAAGAAAATATTATTTACGAATATCGGGTCGAGAAGTTGAATTTGAAGACCATTCCTCATCCAAGACCTTATTCTTTAGGTTGGATATGTAAGAGATACAAATTTTAGGGTGATGAGGAAACACATGCATAGATTTGCAATCTTTTACCAAACTTTCTTGATGAAGTTGAACTTGATGTTGTTTCGATTGATACATATGGTATTTTTTTAGAATCATATCTTTATGATAGGAGAAAATATTTCATCACCATGAGAATAAGTATCACTTGTTCAAGAATGCGATTGAGTATTGTTAGAGTGCATAGTAAGAAGATGAATTTGTCTCTTATGCATGTTTTACGGAAAAATGAAGAGAATTGTTAATGCTAGTCATAATTTTTCTTTGTTAATGTTCAAGCATGAAGATGTTGTCGATGAGGCCTTTCAAGGGGATACATCAAATGAAAAATGTATTCATTGAGGTTTCTAATAGGTGTGATAAGATGTTTCGAGTCTAACATTTTTCCTCTAAGAGGTGAACGAGATGAGGTAAAATTGCGACGGTGATACATCATTTACGAACAATGATGTGGACAGATGTCGATTAACGAGAGAGTGCAAGGTCGAAAATGTGCCAAATAAATTTGACAAAGAGAAATTGGGTTCTAAGGTTCTTCATGTGGGTTTCACAAAAGTGTTCTCTTTGAAGAAATAGGATGTTGCATGCTTATTAGCGATCACATTTGGTCAAAAATTGAGCCAAGCACAAGAGCGAGACATGTTAAACATCATCGTGTCGACAATGTTCCAAGAGTGAGAAGAATTTGAAGCTGTTTAATATTCCTTTGATTGAAAACTGAGAGGAATGTGTTTGTTCCTTCAAGGACATGTTTCTTTCTAAAAATTCTAGGAAATCGCAACAAGATGGTATCTACAACGTAGTCAAAGTCTCCAAAGTCGGGGGAAAATGATCGGTTTTCATGAAAAGCTCGGAATTTGCATTCAAGAAATTTTCGGTGGATTGAGACTAGAGGTGAGGGGCCAGGCCCTCATCTGTTCTTGACAAATAAAGAATTTTGGAGGTCCAAAATCTTCCGGTGGGGAGAATGATACGATGGATCAAATTTATGCTCAAAATTGAAAGTTCTTAGAGAATGGTGTGGAACCTAAATGGCCAAGTGTAAATCTCGTCATTCGAATGCGGTGCAACTTGTTTCACAAAAAACCGACGTGCGTATGCTCTTGTAATCAAGTTATGTTCCTTTTGTAAACAACAATTTTTTGTGTTTGGGTTGTATGGGAGCTACCAGTTGGCATTTCACATCACTAGCGACTAGACCACAGATAGGCATGGTTGGTAGCCTCCGTGGAAACAGTGAGGAAACATTTGCCACTTGTCGGTTGATGGTTAGTTCCATTTGGTGTAATTTTATTGGTTGGAGGGTCGACCAATAGCGAGGTAGCCACATGGGCCAATGTGAGGCATCCATGTGGCCTCCCCGCATTAGTCTAAAATTTATTATGGAGGCCAAGCCACCCCACGAGAATGGAACAAGGGACCGGTTGCGTATAATCGCACACACCTTGCGAATTTATCTTTAGTCAAATATTTCTTATAATACATGTTTTAAAGCTGTGTATGTAAATTTTATGTAATACACATTTGGGGGTGGTTCGGGGCTGGCCCCAACCTTGGTCATCGTGCTCACGGGAAACCAAGAGCGGGACAAGGGCCGAGCTTGGCTTGACCCCACATATGATCAAATTTCCGGTCCACCAGCATTAATGAAAAATGAACCCACAATTTGTGCCCCGGTGGTTAGTAAATTGCTCACTGCGATAGCGGAAAAAGGGCGGATTCGTGAAAAATTAGCGAAATTGTCATATTTATTAAGCGATTTCGAAAAAACTTGGGAGGCTCATAACTTTCTTAGTTTTGGCCTTTTTGGGAGAAGCGAGAAAGAAGCTAGACAAGGGTTTTTACGATTAAGAAGCCATTGGAACTATTAATACGTCATTTGAACGCGTAATTTGATGTAAACACCATTTTTTTAGCATATTAAGAAAGAGGCCCAACCATTGGAAGCTAGACCGGGGAGATGTAGCCAGGAGGGTGAACTCCTTCATCATTTTTTGTATTGTGTTTCTTTATTATGGTGATTTTTTCTTATGTTTTTTTGCAAAAAATGAGTTTTAATTTCATGTTTATCTGTTTAATAATTTTAGGATAAGAGCTTAAAAACCTAATTTAATCACTTACAAAATTTACATATCCTCAAGAAATTTCACATACGAGATCAATACTCATGGCCTCATAATTTCCTTTATGAAAATTTGAAGCCACATCACTACATTTGCATGAGTGGATTTGGTAACCACAAAAGTGGGATGTTTTCTCAACTTGTCACCACAACCATGATTGCGTCATGTTGTTGGTTTTACATGTGGCTGTGATAAATCCATGAAATAATTTCCCATTACCATTGTGGAATGGGTATTGACTATAATAGTCTTGTTGGATGCTTGCATTCAGCCTTGACATGTGAATCTCATGATTGGAAATAAAGTTATACACATCTCTTTTCGGAGAAAGGTAAATAATATGAGTTGCTTGATAGTTTGTTAGCATCTTTAGATACCCTAGGTGGCCGAAGAAGGATTTGCATGAAATTCATTTAATATGAGAATATTTAAATTGTTGTCACATGAGATATATTTATGACCTTTAAAATCGTAATATTCTATCCTCTAAGAGGGAGAAATTAATATTTGCTCTAGCACTTCTAGCTTTCACTACACTTATTTTTAATTGTTCGTATTCCTTGTCATGTTGTTTTAGCCACTTCAATATTTTCTTGTGATTTGTTCCCAAAGAAATTCTTGTTGCTATATGAGATAGTTGTAACCTCATTCTAAGTGCATCAAATTTTTTTTTCTCTTTTCCCTTTATATATTTAATTTCAAAAGTCAAATTCACTAATTAAGTACAACCTTCTAGCTTATTAAGCATTTAACTTTGGTTGGTTAAATAAATAATTGAGACCCCCAAGATACTGTCATTAAGATTAACTTCCTTCCAAGGAGATAATCTTTCTCCGTGTCTTCAATGCATCAATGATCATTTTCTATGGCTCTAAAGCACGAGTCACATAATTTTCTCATGCTCATTCAATTTCCTTATCTCACGAATACCACTTGGACATCCTACATGAGGACTCCCAAGGTCCTTCCTTATGAAATTTTTCACTACAAAGTCTTTATTTGGGGTCTGTGTAGAAATTATATAACTTATATGTTATATGTCAAGATTCTCTTTATTCACACACTATTTTAACTTCATGCACAATACATAATCTATTCCACCATTGATCATCACGCTAGAAATTAAATCAATTACGATACACATGAAACCATAAAAATTCACATTAACACGGTGATTTAACGGGAAAGCTTGAAGGCAAAAACCCCAACTATATGTATATAATATGTCATGAAGATCATGTAATCCTCATACAAAGCGATCATATCAAGCTCTGATGCTGATACAAATATGCCACTAATAGAATAGATCTTGCAAATCCATGCCAATCTTTGCCATAACTAGCTTGCCTCTCTTTTACGCAATCCTGAAAGAATAGCTCGAATGAACTCCAATCACCAATATTGCTACGCAATCCTCATTGGTGTCTCCAATGAATGTTGGATGCAATCAATGCATCTTGCTATAGTCACAGCCAGTACACTTGCCTTTCACCCTGTCTCCTTTGGTCTCCCATGAAAGGCACATACATACCTTTGTGGTTAGCCAGTATGTTCTTTAGTTTGTTAATAAGATTTATTATTTAGTGAATTAATTAACTAATTAATTCTGCTCTACTAAGTATTGTCAATGGGTTAGACTGGTCTAGCTTCATCATACGAGTCTAGCCGGATTAAACAATACCAACTCCACCAACTGCTATATTCCTGACTACGTACGTGAGTTCTAGCACGTCCTCATGCAATAGCTCACCAACAAACATAGAATGGCGTAATTTCAACCATAGGCTACTATGCCACATGCAGCACGCAAACTGAAGTGTCCCAAGAGAATAAGATAATATTTGAAGTCCAAATATTGTTAAGGTTAATAATATTCAACATGTCTATTTTAGTGGCAGTGCAAAAATAGACTTGTAAATATGTCTAAAAATAGAAGTCCATATATTTTTCCAGCTTGACCAACCATCCACAAATAACATCCTGTGATTCATAGAATATGATCGACATGTCTAAAAATAGACTTTGCGCCCAAAAATCACTGTGTGGGCCCCACCTAGTTTAGGTGATTGTTACCAACTAGGATCAAGGATGATGTTTCGGGATGCCTCCTTCACTATTTCTTGTTGCAATATTCAACACTCCCTCTCAACAAAGAATTTGTCTTTGCACGTGACATGCAACTCCACATCGTGCCGCCACTGCAACCTATGGCCATACTGCCAACTCCATGCATCCACTCTACAACTCTTATTGTAGCACTTCGAAATTAGACCAAGCACTCCAAATAAGCTGATTAGTATAATGCATCTATCATCAAATTCTTTGGCTCCTGGCACAGTACCAAGCGCACATTTCTTCGACAACCCTTGCGTTGTTGAACTGCTGCTATGTACTGCGCGCCGCTGTCGACTACGAACGCGCTCCCGATGTCGTGTGTCACTTTGATCTGCATCAATCCAGCGGTCATGCTACGTTGCTCTTGGCCAGAACCTTAGCAGCCGAGTTCAATTCATGGAATCCCTGCATCTCGATGAATCACTGCCCAATCTCCTCTTGGGATTACTCATGCATGTCGCCCCACCTCTCCTGGTGGTATAGTTGCATGCACTCCCTGTTGCCCCATCGCGCGAAAATTTATTGCATTAGTGGTTTGCTCCTGCTCACATGATCCTCATCTTGTGGCTTCTCCACATCTCTAGGTTCACTCTTACTGCTGCATGCAAATCACAGTCCTCTCAGCTTCAGTGCATGTCTTTCTTCACGCTTCCCAACGATGAGAGCCCTGCCTTAGAAATCACATCTACTTCAAAATCTGTGGAATTCTTCGCTCGAATCCCAACCTTCTTGACTTGTCCCATTGCTTTGTACTAAAGGAAAAATTTTCCTTCACTAAAGACAACATCATACCCTTTATCCTCCCTAACATTGCGGTAAAGTTAAATTCTTCTTTAAACACCAGAACATGAACTACATCTTGTAAAAGAATGAGTTTACTGACTCCCTTTGAAAAGGTAATGGTACCGATGCGGTCGCATTGTATCGTCCCATTTTCGCCCAACTCAACATGCAAGTTTGGATATATTTCTCCACAAGTCATTGAAAAGATTCACATCTCCCGTCATGTGAAAAGAGCTGTATCAAAGTACCACCTGAGTCCCAATGCACTGAGCATATGCATGCCGATCGTCGAAATTAAACTCAAATTGCGAGGCAAGAGCCTCATGATTCTGCACGACTCCGATGGCCTACTTGTTCTTCTTCTGCAGCAGACAATTTGTGGTGAAATGCCCATGTTTGTGGCGGTGAAGAAACACTTCACTTTGGACATATCGCTCTTTTCCATCGCATCGGATTGAGGAGGATTTTCTTCCTTCCCTTTCCTTTCTTCCAGCGATGACGCAATCCTCTTCATCGTCATTCTTTGATGAAGAGCCATCCTATCGTACTCACCTTATCTCTTCCTACACGAATCCAAACCAAAGTCGCTTCCAGCACAGTAGTTTCTCCCATCCATTGACGAGTCTTCGTAGCTATGCCAGCCCGGAAACCCCGAGAGCCAAACTCACCAATTCTTCTTCATCCATGACTCCTACACTCCCAAGCTCATCCCTACGGTGGAAAAACATCGGTTATATCGAATAGTGTCATTCTTCTCCATTTTTATTTTTAAGGCTTGTCTTTAGGTACAACTTCCTGCGGTCACTTGCTTTGGAAAAATTAATAAACCTTCACATTAAGAATGGAGGTGGCTTTCTGGTGAATGTTGGACACAATGTGGTCCTTCACACCTTCAACGAGTCCTTCGACACTTTTCTACCTTCTTTTTCCATGTGTCAAGTGCGAGTGCATCGCTTGAACACGGCTTAGGAACATCGCTATCGATGAACTCCTCCCATTGTTATCCTCGAGACGCCTCCATCCGAGTCCTTCCATGAAATATAACTTGAAAGGATCACATCGGTGTTGTACTCAATCACAATCCGTTGAAAGACATTTCAATGAATGCTCAACAAACACCAGAAAACACGCAGCAAATTGAATTCACCAACACAAAACTCAGCAGCTTCAATAAACGCAATCTCCTCCAATGATCATTGCTACGATACCATGTAGAAATTGTATAACTTATATGTTATATGTCCAAGGTTCTCCTTATCACACTATTTTAACTTCATGCACAATACATAATCTATTCCACCATTGATCATCACATGCGAAAATTAAATCAATTAGAGTACACATGAAACCATAAAAATTCACACATTAACACGGTGATTTAATACAAGCAGGAAGATTGAAGCTAAAAACCCCAAATATACGTATATAATATATGTCATAGAGATCATGTAAAAATCACTGTACAAAGCTAATCATGTCAACCTATAGGTACAATACAATCGCTGCACAACACAATGGGGCCGATCTTGCAAATCCATGCATAGGTCTTGCCACCTTCTTTCCGACCTCTCTTAGCAATCCTGTGAAGAATGGCTTTGAATGAAATCCATTCACCAAGCTTCAAGCTGTGCAATCCTCATTGGCATCTCCAATGAATGTTGGATGCGATCAATGCATCACTATGATCACTGGTGATAGTCACACTTGCCCTTTCTTTTGTCTCCTTTGGTCTCCTTAAATGCCATGCACTATAGTTAGCGATGTATTCTTCAATTGATTAGTGATTTATTATTTATTGAATTAATTAACTAATTAGTTTACACCACTCTCACTAGTGTATCAATTAGTTAAGGCTAGATACAACTAGCTCTGGCCCAGAGTCTAATTGAGTTAAACTAAATACAACTCCACTAAACTCATCACATGAGTTCCTAGCTTTGAAGTCCTCATGAAATAGCTCAGGTAAACCCTCGGGAATAAGCGTATTTCCTTGCAGCCATTCTTTGTGCCACATCATGCACTTAAGCCAGAAGTGCTCCAAGAGAATAAGATAATATAGAGTCCCGAAATATTATTAAGAGCTAATAATATTAGACGTATCTATTTTTAGATTGGTAGGTAAAAATGAACTCACTTCAATATGTCTAAAAATAGAGTCATATATTTTTCCAACTTGACCTACCATCCACAAATAGCATCCTAAAACTCACCAGAATATGGCCAAACATGTCTAAAAATAGACTTTGCACCAAAAATCACGTGTGTGGGCCCCACCTAGTTTAGGTGATTATTTTCCAACTAGGATCAAGGATGATGTTTCGGATGCCTCCTTCACTATTTCATTGTGATATTCAACATATTATTTTGAAATTGGTGCATGATTTAACAAGTTAGTTTCTCAAAGCTTTCGCACATTCCATTGTCCATTCATTTTCACCTTTCTGAGCGCAATATTTATGATTGGATAACAAATCATAGTTTTTTAATAATATCCTATAATGACTTTAACCCCATGATTGAATGCAACTCAACTTTTGCTACTGATCATTGTTATTCCATAATTTGTTTAATGTTTGCATCAACTTACACACCTTGTTACCCAAGACAAAATGTCCCAAATATTGAATCTTGGTGAATAGACTCACACTTGTTGATATTTGTAACATGTACACTTCAAAAATTGTAACACCATCAGCTAAGTGTTTTTCATGATCCTCCTTGAATTTTTAGTAAGCAAGGTAACCATCAAAAAACACCAACACAAACGTGTCCAAGTAGGGACTCGATACATTTTTCATTAGGAGCATGAAAGTAGTTGTGAGTGAATTAACGTAAGCCAAAGGCATGACCATGGTCATAATGCCCATACCTTGTCTGAATAGTTTTATAATTTTACTCTCGTTAATACTTTAAACATGCCTCAAAACAAATACGCGAAGAGATTGTTTCCCACAATTGATTAAACATGTCAATTTGGCCAAGGAGTATATATTCTTGATGGTGACTTTTGTTAAGATCGCATAATCTATGCATAGTATGAGCATGCCATCCTTCTTCTTCATAAAGTCCTCCCCAAGGTGACACACTCAACCTTATGTACCATTTTTCTATATCATTTGTTGTGAGTTATAGCTTTAGCTCCATCAATTATAGTGTTCATTCAATAAGGAGATTTAGATGTGGGTGTTGTCCCAGGCATTAATTATTTGAAGTCAACTTCTCTATGCGATGGGTTTCCTCGTATATCCTCGGAAAACCACATCCTTTAGTTTCTTTATTTTGGGTGTTCACTAATTGTTCTTGCCATTAATATAACAAAAAAAATTGGTTGTTTGCACGAAAAAAATAACATCCCTTAAGCCACTCCTTTTGGTTTGCATCATTTGTGGATAGGTGATATATCGACTTCGTCTTTCCTTGCAACATAAAATTTTCACTGGCCTCATTAAGGCATTCAATTTATTTTCCAAAACGGTCAACTTTGGTCTATGAAGGGCCAGCAATTCATCTAGAAATCATCATATGCACCCAAATGTCAATAAATTGAAATTAGCGATTTTGTGCCCTCAGCTCAAACAAACCTGGTTACTAATATGTGCTCAGCAGCACTCCTTGTCCATGTGGCGATTAGACTAGCGAGATTCTTGGTGCGCTTCCTTGGTCAAAGCACATTTTTGAAAATGTTGGATTGATATAAATATAATTCGATCAGCAGGATTTCAGCAAATTAGACAATGATATTTTTATTACGAATCATACCTTTCATTTTAATAATCGATGCTAGTGATGGTTTTCCTATTGTCCTGTGCACTTATAGATTTTGGGTACATTCTATGTCATGTCTTGAAGTATCTTGGCTTTCAATGTGTTATACAACCTTGAGCATGTCCTTGCATTAGGGACATTCCCTTCACAAATGGTCTCCTCTACCTCCCAGGGTCTCCTTCGAAGGCACATCCCTTATTCTCTGACAACTTTGGAAGACGTTATTCATGATGGCAAGCCAGCCTTGTAGCTTTTACCTTCTTTGGTGCCTACAAATTTCTTCCTTTTTCTTTATGGTTGTGCTTTCCATTGATTTCTAGTCATATTTGTGTAAAAAATAACATGAATTTCTGTATAAATATTTCGATTCAGTGTGTTATAAGGTTTATAGCTCATCAAACTCTATCTTTTCCTTGAATTATTATGATACATTGGTATATCTTTGAATATTTGGCTTCTGGTCTTGGTTTGGTCACATGCCTCAATAATTCCATGAATTTAGTTGTATATTCATCGATTCAATGCTTGCCCCCATATTGAGTTCATAAAACTCCTTGGCCTTGTTGTTGTAGTACCCTTTATATAGGTACTTTTCTTTAGAAACATCTCAAATCTCCTCCATGACAACTCTTCTTCTTGAATGTTCTACAAACATTCTATTTCAAGTCTTCCACCGATTCATCAACTTTTGCCAGTTTTGAAGGTGGCTACCCTTGATTTCATATTTTCGAGTGGTTATAAACCATGAAAAAATTCTTCATCGCTTAATCCAAATTGGATAATTGTATTTTTCATCCATCTCGATGCATTTTAGAGTGGAAAAAGTGGAAAGTCATCTCACGAGACCATTTTTACCGGTGAGACCCGGGTTTGGAAAAACGAGGTACGAAACCTTTGGGGTGTTTTGGGGCATCAAACGATGTTTTTAGGAGTAAATATTTTCCACTTTATTTCTCCCCTTTTCATGTTATTCTACAAAAATATATTTCCAACAATGTAAAAAGAATGCCAATCAAAGTCTATGTGCAAAATTTCTTGTGAGAAGAAGTTGACCTTCATGTTCTTGTGGTTGGAGAGGATGTCATGTCAACCCCAATTATTCATGGAAAAATGGGCGAACCACATGATTGTGATGCAAAAATACTCTGGGGTATTCTATATTGTAACTGCGGGTAATAGTTTGTAGTCAAGCTTAGCATTTATTGAGCTATCGAGCTATTTAAAATTCGAGCCACTAGAAGAATATGATTTTCCATTCTTTTGTGTGCATTTTTCACATAGCTAATAAAAAATAGCTAAGAGGGATAGGCGGTGGAAACTTTTTGCTAGTATTTTTCTTTGTAGTAGCCCATGAACACATGCCATACTTCTTTGTACTTGTAGCCATACTTCGGAAAAGTGAAGCGACCTCACATTCCGATTCGTTTTCTCCCACAAGGTTTCCTAAAGCATATCTTGTGTCTTATGTGTGTGTGTGAGATTTTATTTTTCCTTTCTCTATTTTTTCTACATAATTTCTATTCATATACATACACTAATTAGTTAAAATCTACATAAGCGTGAGAATTTAATAAGCGTAATAGTGTAGAATTCCGGGTTTTTAATACAATATTATCATATATGTTGTGACGAACTATCACGTTGGAATATCCGATGAACTTTACGGATCATCCTAACGACCATCACTACTACATTTGGCGGAAATTAAGAGCACTGTTTCGACAACATATGACCAAATGTCGGAAATTTTCCCAAATTTTTTCCATCTGGCAGAAACGGTAAGCTGTCACAGCGTCTATAGAAAAAGTGTCGCAATACGAGCACTTAAAAATAGTGTCGCAATTCGACGTTTAAAGAAGATATCGCAATTAAACACACGCAGCCCAAAGCGTCGCTGTTGAGCCGACTCTGCGCGGCCATAGGCTAGGCAAATGTCAGGGTGTCGCCATTGCGATGTTTGGGCTGTGAGTCCTAATAGCGACGCCTTTCGGCAAATGGGTATGGCGACAGTTGTTTTCGCGCTACATAAAAATACCAAACTTATATGGGCCCTATAAAAATTCGGGGCTTATGTGCGCGCAAAAATGTTACGTGTTGTCGCAATAGCTACATTTGATATCATGACGCGTTCGCTCTCTTGTTCTTCATGAGAGCGAGCATTTTCCCTCGACGGTCGCTGGGCTCTTGCGAACAGCATTTCCTCGACGTTCGCCTCGGCGTTCGCCTCGGCTCTTGCGGAAACGACGTTCGCCCTCGGCTCTTGCAAAATGGTAGGATTCTTCACTGGGGCCCTTCCTCCTATAGTAGGGGTTGACTCAGTTTGGGTTTTTTGGTCAATTCCATTGGATTGTGTTGGTACACTTTAGGGAGTTCTCTGTAGATGTCAAGATTGAATTCAATACCCTCTATTATCTTCATCACCCAAGTACAAGATTTAAATTTTCCCAAATAAACGCTGATTTGGCAACCATTATTTCTCCACCACTTTAAAAACCATTTAAATGAAAACAAGCATTGCATTTCAACTACAAAAATCTATTAGTGTTCAAATGTACATGTGTGCTACATTAACGTACGATATCAACACGCGCATTAGCCCTCGCTCTTGCGTTTCGTCGCCCTGTTCGCCCTCGGCTCTTGCGGGCTTGTTCGCCTTGTTCCCCACCAGGCTCTTGCGGAGCGACGTTCGCCTCGACGTGCCACCGAGCTCTTGCGGAACGACATTCGCCACGGATTGCGCCCTCGGCTCTTTCGAACGACATTCACCTGGTCGCCTCGGCTCTTAACGAACAGCCTTGCCCTCGACGTCGCCCTCGGCGTTCGCCTCGGCTCTTGCGGAAACCAATTCGCCCTCGGCGTTCGCCCCTCGACTCTTGCAGAACAACATTGCGCCTCGGCTCTTGCAAAATGGTAAGTTCTTGCGGAGGCCCTTCCTCCTATGGTAAGGGTTGACTCTATTTGGGTTTTTTGAGTCCAGTTTCTATTGGATTGTGTTGGGGCAACCCTTAGTTCTCTCCTAGATGTCAAGAATCAGGTTAAAACCTCTATTATCTTGATACGCAATACAAGATTGGAAATTTTTCCCAAAGAAACGCTTATTAATTTGGCGACCATTATTTCTCCCTTCTTTAAAAACCCTACATTTAAATGAAAACAAGCATTGCATTTCAACTACAAAAATATATTAGTGTTCAAATGTACATGTGTGCATCACTTGTGTGGGTATTCCCCTTTTCCACTTTCACATTATCGAGAATGTGCCGGTATAGTTCATATTTTTGTGATTTGGGTGCCTTGAAAAGGAAAGGGTAAATTATTTCCCATGGAAAAAGAAGGTTTTCCATTTTTATAGGTTGTTTGGACTTACGTGGAAAAATTTATGATGTGCCTTTCATATTATGTAGTTTAAATTTGAATTAACAGTTATTCTACATGAAAATATAATTGCCTGTGTGATGTCCTTCATCACTAATTAAAATTATAGGCTTTCAATTTCCTAGACTCTAACTCATCGATGCTAAATTCTAGGTTCTCATTGGTGGATCACTCTTCCATTGTTCCTTTCCCTACGGATCCATACTTTAAAGTCATCGATAGTACATATATTATTTAATTGTCACAAAGAGCTTTATAGTAGAACATGTTAAGAAGTTTTTGACTTGTAGGGATTCTTTTTAGAGCGCAACGTGGTCTATGCTATCGAGTTATATATCAAGCAACTTGTCCACATGTGTACACTGTAATTGGGTTCAACCGATTTTGAACTTGTTGGGACATAGCATATGAAGTTGTGTGATGAGTCCATATCAGGGTCTGTGTAGTGAAAAAAAGTGAAGACATGTAATGATAGTTATTGTGTTAACATTACTAGAAACATTTTTCGAAATTATCCATGCTATCAAGATGTCAAAATTCCGAGGCATTAGGTGTCAATACCAAGCTGGCTAATAGATAATAATAATAATATAAAAAAAATCACATCTTTATTCTTGAAATATGATTGTTACACATTGGTAACCTAGTTCTGTGAGTTACTATCACCCAAATATTGCAAAACAAACTTAAAATATAAATTAAACCAACATAGAATCCAACTAAGGGTTTCTCGACAAAATCATGCCATAACACGGCATTTTGAAACCCAAATTTGAATCCATCATCGTGTCTGATACAGAAAAACTGGATGGATTTTCAATGCGTATTTGCATCACCTGCTTATTCTCTGTCCCCAGATATCATTTTTTAAATGGAACCATTGAAGTGAGCACGGTCCTTTTTATGTGAAAAAATTCAGCTCTGTTTGAGCTCATGCTGCTCCACCACCTCCATAAACCGGTGTTACACGGGTCTCGCCCCCACCTGGGGGTCCTGAATTCCTCGCCCCTGCGCTCGGGGTCTTGGGGACTTCTAGGGGATGTTTCCCTCACGCCCCCTCACGTCCCCTCACCGCCCCTTTGATTTATGGTTTCGTGTTGAAATTTGATGTGCCACTTAGCATATTTGAGAATCCAAGTGATTAAGTTCGAGATGGTGACATGGTTGATCTTCGAAGTATATTCGTGCGAGAAGTTGGATCTGTGAGAGACTAGTGGAGGCATTAACTTGAGCATTTATGCTCATTTATCGATATGATGACATCATTTGATATTCATATGTTATGTTTTATGTTTTATGTTTGAGACATAACTTATTTGCGTTTAAGTTTATGTTTCGGGACTTGAGTTGTAAACTTGAGTTTAAACTCTATTTTGAATCTTGATATAATATGTCATATGATATCTTAAATTTTATTTCATTGTACATTGTTAGTAGTTACATTAATGATTATATAGTTACAAACTTACAAACTTACATGCATGATTGTATGATGTATGTTTTAACTTTTAACACAAGTTGTTTCAATTATATGATTCCATTAATTCACTTCGATTTGTAATTTTGTCATTGCTGATTTTATCTTTCATGATGCAAGTGTATGATGGCCGTATATACATTCCTTGCAAAATATAGTTACATTTTAAATATTAAATTTTATAATTTTTTTGTAGCCACAGCGTCCCCCCGCGTTTCCTGAAAATTGGTGGGGAGCTTTTGCATAGGCCTCATGTTTCCTCGTCCCCTGCGCTCCCACCTCCGGGGGACTTGGTGGAACATTGCACCATAAACATATGCAAACATATATCATGATCTTGGAATTCCATTACATATGTGTGTGCCAATGTTCCATAATCTTTTATCATCAATTTAAGAATTTCCATTGACTATCAAATTATGGAGGGGAACTTTTCTTTGCCAACATTTGGCTCAAAATCGGGGACCATCTTAAGTGATGTGAAATTGAATGAGAACTATAGATATTTGAAGAAGTAAATTGGTGCCTTTTCCTGCGGCCATGGGTCATATACGGTCATCCATCACAAATTTGTCTTTGTTCATTCTCACCTTGAAAGTTGCAAAAAATCATGCCCTAATTGAAACGACACTAAATTTGAAAGATACAATAAAAATGCTAGCTAGAGAAGTGCTTTATTAATACAAAGGAAGAAAACCTTCTACCTACCCTAAGCAAGGATAAATTTTGATTGAATAGGAAACATGATGTTCCTATGGAGTTGATCCAACAACTTGTTAAATGTATGGAACTAAATGTGCATTTGATTTCCGAGGAAACATGCGCATGAAGAGAAAAAGTGCGGTGTGGAAAATCCGTACATGCCACTTATAAAAACACGAAAGGTAAAAAAATATGAACCTTAACTTAATTTGAATCAAAAATGACAAAACAGGATTAGTGAAAACACGAGTGTTGTGGGTGAACAACATAAATAAAAGTGAAGATACCTTTCCCCAAGATGTCTTTGTCACCGTTGTATGAAAACATGTTTTCAGCACCACTTTATACATGCAAGTGATGCATTATAGGTATGGTGTTTTACGAATAGGAGAAAGCCTACTTAAATATATCATTTGTGGATTCGAATGTTTGGGTGCCTTAATGTGCAATGACATGTTTCCGGAGGTAAGGTCAATACAGGCATATTTAAACTCTAACTACGTCTTAGGTGTCTTATTGAAATTATTTCGAGTTTTCATTTTGTGTTTTCAAGTTAGATATTGTTTTCATAAGTTTTTACATTTATAATTTTATTGCAATGTGGCCGAGACTGATCGGAAGCGAGTGCGGGAACAACCCAAGAGAGACGAGGATGATCGCGGAAAGAGGCCGGCGGAAGAACATGTAAAGTGCCGACGTGCTCTGTCTTTTTAAGTATTTTAGTTATTTACATAATTGAAATAATATTAATTTTGTTCAAATATGCGGACACTGGCCATGAGTACGCACGATGAGGTTCCTCTTTGAGGAAGAGCTTTTTTCATCCCTATCTCCGGTGTTGTTGTTGCAAAAAAAGGCACGAGATGCAACGTCGGAATTTAATGCTTTGATAGATGCGCCTCAAACACACGAAGCAGGAAGAGGATACAACATCTTGTAGAGGGCGGCTAAGTAGATATGGGAGTAATAATAAAAGTCAAAAGGATGTTTTTGTTATGTATGAGATGAATTGTGATAGTTTGATTTTTAATTTTTACATTGACTAAACTAACAAAATTTCTAACTTTTGTATGTATCAAATGTACAAGGATTTGCTGAACCCGGTGTTGGTGGTAGTGGGACACGAGGGCAGAGATTTCCCAACAACTTCCTCTCGTACAACTTCTATACTCCTTTGGGTGCTAGCCAAAAAACACCACCACCCCAGGCGACACCCCGACCCCATTAACGCTGACGTGTTGTAATGATATAGAGACGTATGACGGCTACATTGTGCCTTTCATGGAGCTACACGTGTGGCTCCCTCGGGGACCGATAATGGCACGTTGTTGGTGAACGATGAGGTGTCCCTATAAAACATGTACATTAGGGTAAATTTTAATATTTTAACTATTTCATGCTTTTATCTAAAACATATTTATCATGATTTTTATTTTTAAATTAATGATAATATATGTACTATTTTGGTTTTTATTAATGTGCAAGGAAACAATAGAGTTCTACGAGTTGCAGAGAGCCGTAAAATTTGGTAATTTTTGGCCCAACCATACGTACGGTGGAATTCCCCGAAATTCCAACTTTGAAAAAAAAACACCCAGATTGTCTGAAGCCCTTTTTGGGAGTCGACACATTTGACGAACGTTGGCTCGGTGGCCAGGCAAATATTTTAAATATACCGAGGGACACCTATGAGATGCCAGTGCCAGTTTAACCCTGAATATGAGCGTCCTCTCGCAGGTTTCGGAAGTGAGTCGGGAAGCACTCATCCATGACGGAAAAGAAAAGGGCAAAGAAAGAAGGAAAAATGCTGTTGGACATAAGGACGTTACAACTTTAATTCAATAGCTTTAATTTTCTTTATGTCTAAAATAAAAGTGTGCTACGTCATATCCCGGCTTCAATATTTTGATGCTAGGTTACGACACCTCAAAGGCAACCAAAGCTGAGATGAAAAAGGGCCATCACAAGCTCGGCCGGTGGCTACTTGAAATTAGGTACACGGGGTGTAATTAAGTAGCTAAACATCTTATAATTAATTGTATCGCCTTCCAACGTTTTTTTAATCCTATCGAGATATGATTAAAAATATACAATCATATATAATGTATGAGGTGATGACTTTGGAACAATAACTACGAAGGAAGATAAAAATGTTGCTTTAAGATTTTGGCTATCAGTGTAGTTGAACGTCGCGAAGCTTGGGGCGAGGTCCCAAGATCTCTGATACTGATAGGGTAAAACATTAACCTTTCAATATTTTGTTTTCGTCCATAAATTTAATGTCTAACAACTTTGTTTAATCAGGGGAGCAACACTACGAAGCCGGGGTAAATAACCCGATTTTAAGAGCTAGATGTGAGATGATGCTCTCGTGCAGCTTTCGGTCATTGTAGTGGGGGACCCGGTAAGACGATGCGCACGCTGTCGGTGAGGGCGGCGGCGGTAATTAATTTTCACTTATAATTTTTCTAATTATACCTTGATGGTTGTCCTTATAACGTTTTTTGTTTAAATGACGAGAGAATGTTTCCCTTGAGGATACACGAGAGGGAAGACGAACAACGGTCCCAACGAGCGACAGGCGGGTGCACCGAGTAAATAATCTCATTGCAATTTTTTTAGTAATGTCATAGGAACTAGTTACGATGATATTTAAAAAGCGATAATTAAAATTTAATTAGTATCTATTTTTGAGCGATGTACCGCGTCAACGGATGAGACAGGACATCGTGACAATGCAACTAGGTACGTGGCGACAAGCTGGTGCACGGTAAATAATCTCATTGCAATTTTTTTTATTAATATTACCAAACTAGTTGATGATATTTAAAAAGTGACAATTAAAATTTAATATTATACTGTTTTTGTGGCGATGCCCAAAATCATGGATGAACTTTAGACATCGTGAATACACAACTAGGTCGGCTAGGTGCGGGTTGAAAGGCATGAAACATGAGCGGAGCACGATGATATTGATGATGTAATTAGGAGCTTTAAAAATAGGAAGAAGAAAATTTGACAATGTAAAATATTGTATTATTATAAGACAAACGTTACCATACTTGGAACATTTTTTTGCGTTATATAAAGAAAACTCATTTTATCATACTATTTTTATGTCAAGCATTAATTGTGTTTTGTACGTACTTTTTTGTTGAATTGTTTTTTTACTAGTTATTGAATATTTTTTATGCTCATGAAAGTAAAAATGAAATATAGATTGGGTATTGAAATTGAGAGTGATGTGAGGGGGGGGAGGGGCCATAGGCTTCCACCTTCCGTGGTTGTCTCATTTAGTAGAGAATAATTTATTGGAGCGATTTAATCTTGGAGCAGAAAACCTCCCTTGATCCGGCGTAGCAACAAAAAAGTCCTTTGTTGACTTAGTTGCTACTCCTTTCGGTCGTCGGGAGGCTTGTTCCCAAGTTCTTGCGACTCCGATAAATTGTTCTTGAAAACGAGGAGCATTCGGTATGTTTTGACATTTTCAACATATGTTCTAACATTATCATGAGAATGCATCTTAGAGTAAAAAATACTACATCAATTACTTGTATTTATTGTATAGATAATGATGGATTTTGATTGACTTGGCGATGCGGTACAAATCCTCTTGCATCATGAGCAATACAACTTGTCAACCGGGGGTCATGTCAGGATATTTTGCTTGTGCGCTTGACCCGGAGTTCGTAATGTCACATTTTGTAAGTTCCTTTCTGAGTTCATAATTCAATATTAAGCTTGTGCACGATTATTATCTAGGTTTTTTTTGTATGTGTTTTTTCATCTATTTGATTGTAAGAAACTATGCATGTTTCTGACTGTTCACTATGATTTCTCCCATTACCACTCCCGGGATGAATCCGACTTTGTTGACGCAGGTTACTTTATTCTTATGATTTCTCCATTTACGATTTCATAGGTTACATCATGTAAGTTGTCAATCTCGGGTTGATGATGAGCTTTGGTTCTCGATTTGGGGCTTTTATGATATTTTTCTCCTCATGTCATTCTGCATCACCTCGTTGTTTGAGCATACCAATTGTCTACCACTTGTACCAATTGGCACATGTCCAAATGCGAGTGGTGCCACATTTCACCTATTTTCGGTGAGAGTTTAGGGTTTCTCTAACATAGCTTCGAAAATCCGATTGAGTGCACACCCAACCGAATATTGCTGCATAATACTTATGGTTTGGATTGATGAGCATGTTACGAATGGTTGGTTGATTCATAAGAACCACCCATAAATCTCCCTTCTTCTAACACACACATAAAATAAAATTTCTTTGACGAGAGACGAGTTTCCAATACTTTGAAAACAAACTTCTATTCCCTTCAATAACTCGAAAAAAAGCCTTTTCTGCTTCCTCCTTTGAGAGGGATTACAAAATTATGAAGCCTGCTACAAAACGGTGCATGCGACAACTCACTTTGTCTGTTCAGAAACAAACATACTCTTGTCTACAGATACTCTTCTGTGTTTTCCCTTCCTTATAACATGCATACACACTTAAAAAGTTACCTCGAGTTTTCACTTTTTACACCTTTGTTTATATGACAAAAATTTTAAATGCATACATAAAAAAAACTACCAAGATTTTTTTTAAAGCCTTTTTTATTTTTATATGCGGAACATATAAAACATATTATAATAAACCTCTTTTAAAAAAAAATAAAATTAAAACTATTCTGTGACACCTTTCATTTCGCATATGATATATATATAACATATATGTATGTAATATTAAACTATCAAAACATTAAAGAACCCTTTCATAATCGGTTCAAAAGTCTAAATGAATTGAATTTCAAACCAAATTAGCGTTCCAAAATGGGATGCGCGTGCGCCTAATTTTAAACAAATTTCTCAATCCAGTGTGCCCTATAAAAAAATTAGGATCCCGTTTCAGTTTTCAGATTCCTTCAATTTCATGCGATCCAATATTGGCCTTAAATATCTTGCTCCTTTTGAATTTACAAAAGCGTAAAGATCAATTTAACATTTGTTTAATTACGGTTGGTGAATTGAACAATAATTTATTGTGTTTAAATACAATCATAATACTGAGAAATATGTTTGTAAACGTCTAAAAAAACTTGTAGGGAATTTTAAATGTTTGAATTAAATTTCTGGATGGCATGCAAACAGCTTTCAAAAAATATTCTTTCTTTGCATCGAGTCATCCTATTCTTCGACGATTGAAGTTAAAATTCAACGACACAGGGTTTAATAAGTGAGGGTGTAAAGGTAACTTTTGTGGACTAGTCTTTTTTGGATTAAGATCATCTATTCATTTTTGTAGGGTCTTATGGTGTTTGGTTTTTAGTTTTAGGTTGGGTTTATTAGTCTAAGATAGTTTTTGAGTGAAAAAATTGCTATCGAGTGTTAAAAAATTTTGGTTCTTTTGTCCAAAATTTGAAACATTAGGAAATACAAAAGCGTGATAGTTTGTATCTTAAATTTGTGGAAAATAATTGAAATGAAACCTTTTTGTTTAGGTTGTTGCAGTGAAGTGCAAACCCCATTCAAATTACTAGGGGCATTGACAAGACAATAAAAGCCCTTGTTTCGGAACTCAAAATTTTGTCCAAAGGAGGTAAACGCTTGCCTTTTTAGGTAAGTACAGTTTTCCTTTTTGTTTGATGGTTTTGGTGTATCTAATTGAATTGGTTGCCTAAGGTATTTTTTGGTTGCAAACTCCTTTTCATTTCATACGGTATTGGCCTTGTGGAATACATTTGATTGTGTGATATTTATTAGATCTACAACATTTGTGGTTGTTTAGTCTTATGGCAAGAGGTGCACTTTTATTATGGAAATAGTTGATGTGATATTCATTTAATCCTTCTTGTAGGGTAGCATGTTAGGAGAAGTTTTTTGTGAAACATTTGGTATTTAAAAATGACACTTGATCTACTCTGACATCATGCACTTGACTTAAAAATTTATATTCCAAAGTGTGCCAGGACAATTCTTTTTAAAAATTTCAAATATTTAGGTTGTTTTAAACCATTATCTTTTCATGTGTTGGATGCGAAAATGTGAAAAGACTTTGGTATGAAACCAAGCTGGTGAATAATTTCCGACACCAGCAACCACTTCAAAGACATGATTTAGAAGTAGAACAAATGTGCTTATGAAGCATGAAAGATATCCTTGATGCATTGTCAATGTTTGGCTAGGGTTATTTTGGAGAAAATAACTCCTTATTCCTAGAATAGTGATCTTAAATCTGGTGATTCCGGAAGAGAGAGATCATCGTGTGACGCAACAAAAACTGAAATTGGACCCCAGTACAGGTGTGTCTACAATCGTTGTGTCAGCATTTTTCCTTGGTGCCCATTCTTTTCCTCCGGCTGAGTCTTAATTGACTTCTTCTTTCTTCGGGTTTATTTATCAAATTCGTGAATTTGATAAATAAATACTATCCACAATGGTTGGACTTTAATTTATATTCCCGACTTTATATTATCTCCAATCATATAACCCAATGTTTAACTTTCAACACTTTGTATTTATACTCCACGTTTCTTTTAAATAAATAACTTGTGGTGAACTTTAAACTCTATATTTTCTTACGACCTTTGTGATCACCCTCCGGACTTATATAATTATCGCTTCAATCGTTTAATTAAACAATTTCATTATGGGCCCCACCTATATATATCAATAACCAATCAAACACTCATGTACGTACAGCTGTCTCACTTTTGTGGTTAACCTCGGAACAGGGCAACGTGCGACCCGCCGTCCAGATGGCCTTCTCCGAATCAACGACTCTTGGCAATTTCGCTCGGCTTCCAACGTCGGGATTTAACGTGCGATGGCATGGGTTCTGCCATCGGTTGTTTCGGGGTCACTTAGCACGTGTCGCATTCCCTATGGAATCGCTCGCGAATAGGAAATACGCCTCGCAAAAGCGGTGCGATATGGGCAACCGCTTTTGTGATTCGCTCGTGGTTTTGGTAGAGGGCTTCGGCCACGGGTGCATGTACAATTCACTTTATCCTTTTGTTTGTTAACTCATGTCCAATCCTCGGGTCGGGTTCGAAAGCACAACGATTTTGTCTCTTTATTAAGCGGGATTTTAATATGTGTATTATCAAAGAAAACCAACACAAATTTTATAAGAAAATTGTTCAAAAGTCGGGCTTGGCGGACTTCAAACGGCGATAAACCATAATTCAAACCAAATTCGCGACGTTCCAAAATGGCACATAACGAAAGCGTCGGCCAATTTTGTGACGCGAATTTCTTATCAGAATCGCCCTAATATTTTACGGGTCCGGTTTCCCGGCTGCGCGGCGGCGCCGAACGAATCGCTCCAATCAATTTTTGCCCACGTGTCCTCAATAAAAACTTGCCACCAACTCCCATTGCGGGTGCGGTAGATAGCGTTTGAGTGATGGGACATGGATATGGCAAATTTCATATCATTCGCATTAAGATTACTTATTGTTCGATTAAGTTTTCATCAAATCTAGATTAATTAATTTTTAACTGTTCAAGATCGGACCTCCACTCACTTTGAGCGATTCGCACGCTCCCAATTTAGTGAGCCTTCGGCTCTCATTAATGATCGGAAGATTCATTATGACGGCGTCCTTTGATTGCATTGCGGACGAGTGCGACATAAAAAATGGCGTTTAGCCATGGTTTTCAGGACAAGCCGGTTCGCTGGATTGCAACGTACGGTAGCACAACGACGATAAGGAGAAGTGGCCGGCGGAACTTACGCCTAGAATTTGCTGCATATTTCCATTTCTCTAGGATTGCTGTCTGCGTACGTATTCCTCTTGTTAATTGGGTTACGCTTCTTCGTCTCTTGTGCCCTAGCACAGGGATTGCACCCATGCCTCGCGTGCGTCATGGGATGCGTTGCGCGAGAGGGCACTGAGGTCAATCCCCGGCGCGCTCCCTCCCGGCCTCAACGGAGATGACTTGAAGCCGGTCCGGTGATTATTACTTTGGTGAATATCAAAATAATAGGGTGGGCGGGGTCGGCTTGTAACATCTGGCCGCCGTGTGGATTCCACACTCCTGGCTTCCCCACCACTAGTTCACCTTCTCCCACGACGCGTAACTGCGCAATTCCCGCCTGATTGCCTCTCCTTGCTTGGCGAATCACGGTGTAGTCACTGTGGTCTTCGCGAGAGGCCCAAACGGAAGGAAGAATACACCGTCCCGTGGTCAAACTCGAGCCGACGACGTCGGGCCTTCGGGGAGGGGAGCGTGGCATGCATGTGGAGGTAGCACCTAGCGATCACGGACCTTCGAATTAGGATGGTCTTGAATCGTGGAGAACCGGAGATTGGTTTAGTTAATTTTTTTCTTGTGGCTAGGCCCGGATTAATTGGGCGCTTTTGGTTTGTTTTCTTGTCTTTGGACCTTTCGTAATATTTTTGAATTTTGTAAATTAAACGTTCATTGGTTTCCGTGTAAGGCGGTCTTCTTCAATTTTGATTTTTTGATGACAAATTTGCCAAATGTGGCCGAGCAATGTTTGACTTCGGTGTAATTTATTCGCAATGTTAATAGATTAACTTTACTTTGAATTCTCACATGATTAGCATTTTCTTGATCGTTCAAGGATTTTGGGTACTTTAATTTGTATTTGGAACAATGGACGTCGGTGCTCTATACATTTGCTTTCTTGTTCTGCATACTACTATTTCTTTCTTATAGATGCCTAAAGGGCATATTTGAATGCTTTCTCTGGATTGTCGATAATCTCCCATAGGCCAGATGTTTTGGATTTATATCATGTCCTGTATGTGACATGGGGTATTTTTCTATCATTGTACGGGGTGGTACTTCCACTTTTCTTGATGAATATTTAGGTTTTCCAATCTTCGGATGTGAAAATGTAATGACTTCATGGGTTGTTTACTTCATATAATATATTCAAAATAGCATTTTTTCTCTTTTGAAAAAAAAATGATTAATGTTTATCATTAACCTTCAAAACTAGCGATCTTTGAGAGTCTGTATTCTTCCCGGTTTATTGATGTGGTACGATGGTCTTTTTATATTTTGGATATATCACCTCCTCCATGATTAGCGTTTTTCTGTTCAAGGATTTTGGGTACTTTAATTTCAGCAACTTTGGAACAATGGACGTCGGTACGTACTCTGTTTTTGTTGCTTTACTATTCTACATGCGCTATTTCCTTTCTTATAGATACCTTGGGCATATTTGGATGCTTTCTCGATTGTCGATAATCTCCATGTGGACGAGTTACGGGTTTTTATATCAGGAAATCGCTTTGTGTGACATGGGGTATTTTTCTGTCATTGTCTAGGGTGGACTTCCACTTTTACGGATGGATATTTGGGTTCCAATCTTAAGATGTGAAAATGTAATGACTTCATATGGTGTTTACTTCATACGATATATTGAAAACATACGTTTTTCTCTTGTGAAAAAAAAAATGATTAATGTTTATCACTACGCCTTCAAAACTAGCGATGCTGGTCTATATTTATGGTTTATTGATATGGTACGATGGTCTTTTTATATTTTGGACATATAACACTCCTCACATGATTAGCGTTTTCTCTTGTTGCTTAGTTTGGGTACTTTAATTTGTATTTGGAACAATGGACGTCGGTACTCTATATTGTTGCTTTACTATTCTACATACTACTATTTCTTTCTTATAGATGCCTCGGGCATATTTGGATGCTTTCTCGAGATTGTCGATAATCTCCATGTGGTGGGTCTGTAGGTTTTATATCAGAGTCTGTATGTGACATGGGGTATTTTTCTATCAACGTACGAGGGTGGGACTTCCACTTTTAAGATGTATATTTGAGTTTTCCAATCTTGAGGGGATGTGAAAATGTAATGATTTCATCTAATTGTTTTACTTCATATAATATATTCAAAACATCGTTTTTTTCTTGTGAAAAAAAAAATGATTAATGTTTATCTTTCTTTGTATTAAAAACTAGCGATCTTTGGTCTATGTTATTGGTTTATTGATATGATCTTATGGTCTTTTTATATTTTGAGACTATCACACTCCTCACATAATGATATGATTAGCGATTTTCTGTTGCGGGAGTTTTGGGTACTTTAATTTGTATTTGGAACAATGGACGTCGGTACTCTATCACATTTGCTTTACTATTCTACATCTTGGCTATTTCTCTTTCTTGGACTGTTTTACTTCATATAATATCTTCACTTTCCATGGTGTTTTACTTCATATAATATCTTCACTTTCATAATTTGTTTTTGCACTTCAACATTGTGAGGTTTTGGGTACTTTAGTTTGTATTTGGAACAATGGACGTGTTCTTTCTGTCTGTTGCATTACTATTCTACACTCTTTGCTATTTCACTTTCATGGACTATTTTACTTCATATAATATCTTCAAAACAACGTTTCTCGACTTTTAAAATTTTAATTTTTTTTTTAAATTGAACCCTCACGTCGGTCTCAGCGCCTTGTGAACGTCGGGCTGAGCAACCCGGCAACGTCGGAAGAGAGACGATGTGAAAGCATTCGGAAGGCAGAGCATTCCAAACGTCGGACCACATATCGTCGGAATTACGACATCTTCCGGACGTCGAGAAGAGTGACGTCGAAACGTCGGACCACGTTTAGTCGGAATTGCGACGAGTTTGCAACGTCGGAAGCGACGCCCGACGTCGGACCACGCGTTTGGTTGGAGCGCGACGGTTTCGTGAGCGTCGGAAGAACGACGTCAAAAACGTCGAACCACATTTCACTTTGGAAGTGCGGCAGTTTACAAACGTCGGAGCGCGACCGGTTTGACGAGACGTCGAAGAGTGACGGCAGGTTCGGAACGTCGGAAAAGTGTACGTGGTGCGACACTTTTTCTTGCGTCGGAATAGGGCAGCGAGACAAACCACGGTTTTGTCGCCCCAGGCTGTCGCTCTTGCGACGAATAATAATGGGAATAGCGACGAATTGGTAGTCGGAATTTCCGCCAAATTCTCTAGTGCATGCCTTTAGCTTCTTCAACCTTCTTCACATCTTCATCAAGTGTAGGATGCTTTTCATGTCGAATTGTTCCAACATGTGATCCTTGAGTCCCTTTCCTTATTTCGATGGTGTTTTTTGTTGTGGTCTCGAGCGTTGTTTGAGCTTCTTATTATACTTTATAGGGTAACAGGGTGGAGTTCCACCTCTCAACATGTCTTCACTTCCTTGTTGGTGCCTTTCCTTGAATCCCAAGTTCATACACTGCTTAGTTTCTCATCTCTTTCTTTTCTTTCCATGAAGAACTCTTGAACTTGTAGATGGATCTTGAATCGCTCTTTGCTTTTTTCTCTGTAAATTTGATAAGTTTCACGGTAAGACCACATTCTTTTGTAACTGCTTTATCTAATCTATGACAATCCTAACATTTCAGCCTTATAAATTCGTAGTTCTTCCCTCAAAATTCTAAATTGTATCCATCCGATTAGGAGTGCTACACTATCCTCTCTTCTCAACTAATTCTTCTCATGCCCATGTTGTGACATGTCAATGGCCTGTTCTTTTCATATTCCTACTCACTCACTTTTGTTCTTTTGTTGTTGCTTTAGTGTCTACATATGTGTTTTCACACACACATATTTGTTATTCAATCGATAATATCAACATGTATTCATCATTACATTGGAAATACTTCCATAAATACATGGCTATGAGGCTATTTGAAACATAAAATTCAAGTCGGTATGTGTGTAATAACAATACTACAATCAACATGCAATCCATGGTTCCAATATTATAAAAATCACATAACAACATTCATAATTATAGAATACACTCTACAATAAGTTCTAACACATCTTCATCGGGCTAGAGCCCCTAGCTCATATCCAATGAAGTCTTGTGTTTAACCTTGGCTATGATACCACTCCTATAATACCCCCATACATTCCATGGAACATAATAAGGGTAGAAGAAGGAACTATTATCATTTATTTTACCTTGAAGTCTTGTGTAGAAATGGTGTCTTGAAATGTTGTCAATTTTCGATCTCCTTGAAAAAAAAAACAATGCTCACCTTCCAACTTAGTGAGAACTTGCCAACGATGTAAATTTATCAAAATAACTCCCCATGCAAAAGCGCGGCCATTTGAATTCAAGCCATTAAACACGCCACATGAACGTTGTGCTACCACATGGCACCGACGTGGACCACATGTGGTACCCACATGCGGCCTCTATCCTCATTGGAGGTCCACATAGTCATCATGTCTCTCCAAAAGTTCTTGGAATTTCTCATGAGAGGCACTACCACATCATCAACTGTTGATCCCATTGGTCCAACCCCTAACCTTCTAATTTTATGTTAGGGTTTGACTATGCCCCAATGATAATGTATTAGGCCCAAGGGGGCCTATAAAAACCATGATTAGTTATTTTAGTAAATAAATCTGCCGTAAGTGGTTAACCACATTAATGATGATTGTAAGTGGTTGACCCACATTATAAAAAGGGACCACGATTTGTTGGTTTGTAAGAATGATGAATAACATGACATAGATAATAAATAAAGTGGTTACTTTGTATGCAAGGGACCACGGTAGTTGGGGTTTGGATTTCTGGCAATATATATAGTCCAAGATAGCAAGGAAGTCTCATAAAGTATTTTTTAATTGAAATCTGCTCTGTTGAGTTTTCCTCGTCGAAGGGCAAGTGAACATTATTTTTCTACGCTTATAATAAAATATTTCCATCTTGTCTCATTTCTGAGATTATTTATCTAGTATTTTATGGCATTCTAATATTGTCTATAGGTTAAAACATTACAAGTGGTGTCATAACACTCTCCCAGACCAAATACACCACCAATTTTTAGAGAATTCTATTTTTGAAATTTTTATTAAACATGTTTTAGTGTCTTTAAGCTACGAAGATATATCATTATGCACATCAACCTACGATTCGGGAAGCATATGCATAGGAACTACAAGAGGTGGTGATGTATGTTGGACTCCCTTGTAACCCTTGTTGGTACCCATTTGAGTAGTAGCGCATCCAAACATAACTTGTACATGGAATGTTCTTCCATGTGCATGATGTTGGAAGTACCCCTAGATTACACCGAAACCAACCTTAGATATTTTTCGACCCTCTTGTTGCTACGAAGACCATGAGAACAACACTCAAGGAGATTAAGTACATGTACCAAGGGTAGTCAAGTAGTACGGATAAGGGCATGATCAATCTCCTTAGTTGGTGCTGAAATAATGGGTAGGGTACTACTATTAGTTTTTATCGTATATCACAATATGTGACACTGCCTCACTTACTACCATAGTTCCCTCGCTTCTTGTTGTTGGTACGTCACATTCCTAAATATTTTGCATTATTTAGAGATTTGGGTTTTTAACCAAAATATTAATCAGTTTCGAAGCCAAATTCCTACACATTTTAGGTATCCATAAGTTGGTTATTTTGTCACACAACATTGATCAATTGGGTACCCAATTCCTACACATTTTAAATTATCAAGATTTTGGGATTTTGGATGTTCTGCAGTATTGAATAGTGGGAGTAATACTAATATTAGAGTAAAACTAAATTTTGGTGGTCCCAAATTTATTCTTGAAAAGAGACCTAACCCATGGGATTTGAAGATGAGCTAATCGCAGGTGATACCATCCTCTAGTAACCTTCCATTTGTCATGTAGTCCCAATTTTTCGGAAGTGATTTCGGTGACCTACATCAATAGGATCCTTGTCTCACACCCATTCCAACCATAATACTCTTAAGTAAGCAGAATTTTTTTGAGCTAGGCAGTTGAATGGTAGGTATGTGAGATCAAAACATGGAAAACCATAAGAAAAGAGTCACAACAATGGAGGAAAAACTTAATGCTACACTCACATACAAAGGGGTTGAAAATATAGATTGCAAAGGCCCTAGAATCACGACATCTCAAGGATAAAGACCCCATGAGAGGAAGCAGTGTAGATGCCCACTTGGAAGGAGAAGCCAACCACCATCAATATGAAGGTTATCCCATCATTTCCAAAGGTCCTTTAATATTCTGTTAACGGTAAGGAACCCAAGCTTGACATTGCAAAAATTTGAAGGGTTCTAACATGACGATGTGGGTGGTACAAATGGAACAATATTATCAACTTAATACTTTATGGGATGAAAAAAATAAAATACATGTGGAAGCTCTTTAATTAGACTGAGAACATGAAAATGGTGGCAATGGCATCAAAAATACTATGGGGAAAACTGACTTGGAATATATTCTCTAAAGCCATGTGTGCATGTTTTGACGGGGGACTCTCACTTTACGCGTACGCCTCACTAAGCTCAAAAAAATTGGTACAATATGATGCTTTATTAAGACATTTGAAAAAATAGCCATTATGATGACTTAGGGAATTTTTATGTGAGTGTTTCATCGGTGTCATCAAGGAATCAGCAGGGCTCATGTTTGAATGCATCAACTTTGCTCTTGTGTTGGACGCTTCTTCTAGAAACCATTGAACACATAAGTTGCTATTAATTCCCAATCATTCTTCCGTGGCTGCATCAAGACGTATCCCAACCACTACTGGTAGCCCCACTCAAACCTTAAGGTGAAAAGGTGTCTCCGATGAAAATGGTCAAAGAAGACAAGAGCTAGTGATACTACTACGATGACAAATATTCACGAGGACACAAATGCAAGGAACAAATGCTCCTTTATGTGTTGAACACGATTAGAAAATAACCTGAGCGATGGGGTCCAGCTCACTAAAGGTACGGGAGGATGAGCGAACATCAAGATACTATAGCCACACCAAATGAATTGATTATCTCATTCCATGCTTTAGAAGGCATTTCTTCTCCCCAAATGAATGGTGTTGGTGTTGATTAACAATGGTATCACATAATTTTGTCCATAAACGAGTTGTTGAGTATGTTCATTTGTTTTGTGAGGAAGTATCTTATTTTCAAATCCTCATAGCTAATGGGGGGACCATTAAGTATGAAGGTCGTTTCGAGAACATAAAGCTACTGGATTGGGGGACAATCACCTTAAAACCCACATGTTTTCCATTGAAATGTGAGGTTGTGACATTGTCCTTAGGTTAGATAGCCCCAAATATGGGCCCAATCACCATGGACTTCAAAATATATATGAAAGCTTCAAGCGGAATGGGAACAACCAACCCAGAAATCCATGAAAGTGCACCTACTATCATCATTTCTCATATATTGGAGAAGTTGTTAAAAAAGTATCACCATGGGGTAGTTTCTCAATTCGATACAATCAAGCTACATTGAATCAGCACTACCACCATTCCTCCGGAGTGGAAACAAGTGTTAAGTCACCACCAATGGGTATTTGAAAAACACGGATCGACCCCCATCTCGGTGTGATCATGACCATAACATCCCTTTGATTCCAAGAAGAAAACCACCAAATGTTCACCCTACAAGTATCCATATTCACAAAAGAATGAGATTGAAAATATTATTCACGAGATCTTTAGAAGCAAAATTATTCATCCCGACACCAGCTTTGTATTCATCCCCGTTGGTCATGGTCTTGAAGAAAAGGTAAGGAGTAGCATGTGTCTCAAATTTTAGGGCCCTCAACAAGCTCACCATCGAGGATAATTTTCTGCGTTCCGATCGGTTGGTTATCTCCTTAATTAAATCCATTGCTCAAATTCTTTGTGAAGTTGGATCTCCATTCGAGTTATCACCAAATCAAAATGAAGGAACCAAAAATTCCTAAGACATCTTTCAAAACCCATGAAGGTCACTTTATAATTTTTGGTGATTCCCTTTGGTCTCATGATTCATTATCCACCTTTCAAAGTCTCATGACTCACCTTCTCAAGCCATATGTTAGAAAAAAAAAATCTTGTCTTTTTTGATGGTATCTTGATCTACAATAAAACATGGAAACACATCTTCAACATGTTGACAAGATATTTACCTTTTAAGGGATAATAAATTATTTGTTAAATTTTCCAAGTGTTCTTTTGGAATGGGAAGAGGGTGGAGTGCACTTGCAGGACACAACGCCAGGGTTACCGAAGGGATTCATGTGGACTCCAAAAGGTTGAGGCGATGCAAGATTGGCCATAACCTAGCGCCTTGAAGAATATGTAAGGTTTTTTAGGCCTCATGGGCTCTTTTATCACCAAATTTTTCAAAATTTGTGTGGCCCATCTCGAAACCTTGATGGATCTTCTTAAGAAAAATGCATTTCTCTAGACATATGCAAGCCCAGGCAGTCCTTCTTGGCTCTTAAACAATCCATGTGCTCCACCCCTATGTTGGCCTCTTAAATTTCACTAAACCATTTGTGGTTGAATATGATGCCTCGGGAAATGGCATTGGAGTAGTATTAACACAATAATTTCAGCCAATAGCATTCATAAACCAACGATTGATGGAAAGGAATTTGGGTTAATCTACTTATGAGAAGGATATGATGGGAATCCTACATGCGGTAGACACTTGGCGACCATACTTGCTCACGTAGCGTTTCTAGATGGGCAAGCCATCATATTTTGAAGTATTTCTTGGAGCATTACTTATCCTCTTTGGAACAAAATAAATGACTTTCCAAAATGTTAGGCTATGGTATGAGATAGTCTATAAGAAGGGTTGTTCCAATATTTTGGTTGATACCTTGTCTATAAAATTTGAGAGGATGACACTGTTATCCCTATATTTTCCCATACCATCTTGGATTGAGGAGGCTCGTAAATGGTTTACTCACCCATATCTTTTCCAAACAGCAAAAAGGTTACAAGAGGATCCTAACCCCCCAATGGGTTATACTTGGAAAGAAGATATTCTTGATATAAGGATTGTGTAGTTCTCTCCTCACTCCACACTCAAACTACACATCTTAGTGGAGTTGCAATCCTCACCCCATTGTAGGCCATTCCATCTTTCCAAAAACTTATAATCGTGCATGTGACTCCTTCTTTTGGGTGCGCGATGAAACATGAATTCTTGAATTTGTAGTTGAATGTGATGCTTTCTAGTGCAAAGGAAACAATGAAGACAACATGAACCTTACAACCCTTGTTGTTACCTACTTCTATGGATGAAGTCTTTATGGAATTCATTACGGGTCTCCCTAAATAGAAACATGTCATTTATCATGGTGATGGTTATCACCTTTCCAAATAACCATTTTTTTGCCCTATCACCCCATTCACTCCAACCTTCGTCACTCAAGTCTTCATGGATCAAATTTTCAAATTGCATGGCATGCCTATTTCTATTGTGTCGGATAGAGATCCCACCTTCACCAACAAATTTTGGTAGGAAATATTAAAAGATACATGGCATGCGACTCCAAATGAGTACAACATATCACCCCCAAACTTATGGTCAAAGTGAGCAACGAGCAAATGTTTGGAGACCTACCTAAGGTAATTTTCTTCGGATAAACATCAATGAAATTGTAGTTGTTACCTTTATCGAATGGTGGTATAATAATAACTATCATGAAACAACTGAAAGATAACAGTATGAGGTAGGGTATGGCCAACTCTCACCTTCTTAACTTCTTATCCTAAGAATCTTCAGTGCAAGTAGTTGCTTAGCTTATTCAAATCCATGCTACCACTCTTGCTCTTTCTCAATGCTAATCTCCATCAAGCTCAAAAAAAGATGAAGCAATAGGATAAATAACATCACTATAAAGGTCTTTTCAAGTGGGTGACCAAGTGTTTCTTTGACTCCAACCTTATAAGCCTACATCTCTCGAAAATAGCTTTAAAAAATTAGCTCCAAAGTTGCTGGGGCTTATCGAGTGATTCAACATATTGGCTTAGTCACCTATGAAATTAGCATTTCCATCCACTTCAAAAATCACCCGAGTTCTCCATGTCTCTTTCCTCAAGAAAATAGTGGGACACAATTACGAGTTTCAAACCATACTTCTGAATTGAATGAGGAAGGTTCTCTTTAGCTGCGACCAAAACTGGGATTGGATTAACATGAAAGACATATTTATGGCCATACTATCAAAGAATTCCTCATTAAGTGGAAATAAACACTTACCATAAGTTGAAAATAGATGACAACTATTCTCTAGGAAAATATTTGTAGCTCTAGCCTTGAGGACAAAAATGCTTCTCACAATGTATGAAAAAGGAACCTATTGAGCATACTTTTAGTCTCTTTCATTCTCATTAAACCATGAAAGGAAACTAGAAAAGAAAATTGGGAAAGGGAACCTTTATTTTTGTTATTCATAAAAATGGCGACATTAGTCACGTTTCCCTTGAACATGGCACTATCTACATCATTATTTTATAGTTTGGTTTTAGGTTGCTGAGTCATACCATACATATGAGTCTATTTAATCCTTTCTAGTTACTCTTCGATTCACTTTGGAATTTTCATGAATGCCTCCTACATTGGTGCACGATATCATGTGGTTCTCATTAGTCATGTTTTCAAAGTCACTTTTTTGTCATTCCGATACATTTCAAGGAAGTCTCAACTTTCGTACGACCATCTACCATTTCTGTTGACCTTTTGAGGTAGTCATCACTGTCCTGGGTTGTACTTCCTCCCTTCATGACATCATTCATTCATTGCATCATCTTAGTTTGTTCTATGTCAATTAATGGGGGGATACATCAAGGCCCTCCTTCGACGGATCTTCTCTATTGACTTCAACTCATTATCTAGGAGCTTCGAGTCTAGGAACTAGTATTACCTTAGATCTTGCAGAACTTAGTGGCGAGTTTATTCGCGATAGACAATGGGTTTACATCATTAGATCTTGATTGGTAGATTAAAACGAGCGTTTGACATCAACTCGTCTATTCGCACTTAGCGTCTTGCACTAGGTACCAGGGTCCACATTTTCATCATTAGCGGGTCCCCTCATGTCTATTAATTGTATACTTCATTAACCGATGATAGAATAGGTTTCTAACATGTTAGAAATCAAATCATCTATTCACATTTCATATATTCATACCATCATGGTTATGTCAAAGACCCTCGGTTAGAGACATCTCACTCTTACTTGTCACCCTTCCTAGGTTGTGCTAGATTTATGTGTTATTTATGTACTTTTAGGATTACTATGGGACACCTCATCTTTGTTGTGTGTCGATAGTCCCTCTTGATGTATAGTGTGACATAGATACACATTGTATTTGATGATGGCTATGATATTTTTTGACGTGTCACATGGATCCACTATGTATTGTTCATGGCCATGTCTTAGAATTTCATGTCATGGATGCGTAGTGTATGTTTTGGTGGTCATGTTTATTTTATCTTTATGATCAACCATGAGTATTCATATGGGGATGTTATCAAAAAGTTTAGACTTCGGCCACTTGATCTCCCATGAGTCAACTAGTGAGCCACAATGTTACCAAGAGTGCTTTGACTCCCCAAAAGTTTCCCTACTTTACTTTATCAACCGGGAGTTCATACAAACTTGTTGGTGGCAGTGCTATATCCACATGAGATGAATTATACTCATGTCATTCTCTTCCACTCTATGAAAGGTGCTACTTCTATGGTTTATTAGTGGTCTGTCACACTTCAATGAAACTAAACTAAATTGCAAAAAGGAAATAGCCAGAAGGAAACTAAATTTAATTGTGAAAAGAAATGACATGAAGAAACTAAACTAAATTGCTAAAAGGCAAGCAAAAATGAAACTAATTTAACTTGCTTAAATAAATGGAAAGGAAACTAATTTAACTTACTTTGAAAAGAAATTGCAGAGAAAGAAACTAATTTGAATTGTTGAAAGAAACTAATTTAAACCACACTTAACTTGCCCAATCGGATAAACACACCCTACTTATCTTATGCCATCTACCATGCTTATATCCATGCAACTAAGCTATCCATGACTAAATTCTAATTGAAAAAGTGTTGATTAAATTAGAAGGAGGGTAAGGTGCTAATGGGCTTAACCACATGGGACAAGGCTTATAGGTGGAGTGAAAAGAGGCTTAGAATTGTTAAAAATTATGATATCGCAAAAATCATTTTGGGTGGGAAGCATAAAAAAGTGCGATGGCGAAATTTTAATGGGAGGAGTGAAGTGTGATATGCGATATATGATATCACAATTCACAATATTTGTAAATACGGAGGGGTGGCAGAGGTGTTGTTCGAGGGCGGGAGCGAAATCGAAATGTGATGGGATAAAAATTGCAAAATGTGAAATGTGACGAGGACAAGACGCAGAAATTTGAAATGCGACGAGATGACGTGGTGGTGGGGGCGGGTAGCGGTACGACAGACGATATCGCAATCGACGTTGGAGAAGAACATGTTACGAGAACAAAATGAAAAATTTAATGTGTGATTTGATATGTGGTGGAGTACGGAGAATTATCGCAATCGGTGTTTGGAGCGGGTAAGTGTTAACGAACAAAATAAAAATGCGATTTGTGATTTGTGATGTGGCGGAGTATGGAGAATTATTTTTAATCGGCATTTGGAGGCAGTAAGTGTTAATAGGAACAAAATAAAAAATGTGATTCGTGACTTGCGATGTGGCGGAGTACGAAGAATTATCGCAATTGGTGTTTGGAACGTTAAGTGTTAACGAAGACAAAATAAAAAATGTGATTTATGATTTGGAGATATGGCCAGTGGAGAATTGTTGCAGTCGGCATTTGGAGCGGTAAGTGTTAACGGGAAAAAAAATAAAAAATTGTTATTTTGATTTGCGATGTGGTAGAGTACGAAAAATTATAACATTCGACATTTGGAGTGGTAAGTGTTAACGGGGGAACAAAATAAAAAAATGTGATTTCTGCGATTTACAATGTGGCGGAGTACGAAGAATTATTGCAATCGGCATTTGGGTGGTAAGTGTTCGCAGAGACGAAATAAAATGTGATTTCTGATTGAGCGAAGTACGGTAGTGGGAGTTTCGATGAGAAAGGGCGAAGGTCAAACTCTTAGCATTTTTAAAAGTGTCTTCGAATAAAGGGGCAACGGTGAAATAAAATAAATAGGAGGGAAATGGAGGCACAAAAACAATGATGGAGAGCGTAAAAAAATGAAGAGATGGAGAGAATGAAGCGAGGGAGGTGAAATGGACTTCCACTGGTACTTTGATTGCTTATTCACCGCAAACAACTCTCTTGATCCATACCGAAGAACGAGAAAAATGTGTGAAAATAAAATACAAAAGGAAGATAAAAATGGTAATTCAACTCTACCCTATTCTTAGAAACAATGAACAAAAATCATTTCTTACATCGAGGAAGGGTTCACCTCTGCGACTCTGTTGACGAGAGATGATAAGGAGGTCTTGATCGATAGATGCAGATTTCTCTCTGTTCTATTACTCATAAGCAAATGAAACCCACAACCGGCTTCTTTGAAGAAAAACTAAGCAACAATGAAACTATCGAGCGAATCTCTGACGACAAAGCAAGAAACAAGAGTACAACGGAGAGGGTAGGCACATGGATTGGGCCTAACCACCACGCTGACTCTGCGACACACTTAAATGAGTAAAATGAAATCAGTTTGCTCATTTCTTGAAAAGAATAGTCTCGTACATTCTCAAAGGTTTAATCGTTGAGTACGATAACCAAAAGCTCAATAGTTGGCGACGTGTTCCAATAAGACAATATCTTTTCTAGCTCTAGATTTGCTCTGTTGTTCTACAAGGCAATACTGACAACTCCCTCGAAAATAGTGATTGTGAGTCCACTTGACTCCCAGTAAACATAGATTCGAGTGCACTTTGGTCTTTGAGTTGCTTGGATACACTCTAGAATTTGAATTGTTGGAGAGAATCCTTGGGGATCCCTTTGGCTACCTTCGAAGTTAAGGAGGGTGGGGAAAATCCTCTATCATTCCTCCTTGTTGTCTCCTTCAATTCTTTATGATAAAATATTCAAAAATAATGATAATTAGTCATGATTTTCTGCCTCAACCTCATATTAGGTAGTCGGTATGTTAGCCTTAATCACCACCTATACTAGCATCATAAAAAATAACAACAAAATTGCAAGAAAAAGAGATTTAAGAAGGAAAAGGTGACCATTAACCCTCCAAAATACTTGTCTAATGATGGAGCTCTACATCACCAACCCCCTGCGAATGGTTTCTCATCCTGCGGCTTAATCCTCCTCTGCCAGCTTTGAGAAACCCCCGCTTCTGAGGAAGAAGTGTGAAACCCCTTCGGGGGGTAAAACCCCATTACTCTTTTACGCATTCCCCATTCTCTGTCTTGTGCATATGTGTACCTTTCATCATGTAGCTCAACAGCAAGGTGGGTGAGCTTGAGACCAATCCATTAGATCTTCTTGGCATGCATGGCCATCTTGTATAATGGTGCTCTTTCCAAAGCACCCCTTAGTCTTTAAAGTATGGTACTCCATTTGTTCTTGGTTTGTGAGGGGTTGTTCCATCTCCTCTAGTGGCCACCAATACTCATCTTATATATTCTAGAAACATCATCAAGTGGCCTATTACGTGTGTTTGAGTCTAGAGAGTGACTTTCAACTAATTACGGGTTCTTTTTCAATCTCTTAATGGTTAAGGATGACTCTCTTGGCGAACAATTGAAAATTCTAATATGTAAGGGTTCTTTATTTCTTCTTCTCATGACCCTCCATGTCTCTTTTGCTCTAGTATCCTCATTCATCATCCCGATTACTAGAGGCACGTCAGGCAGCATATTTCCCATTATAGAATTGGGGTCCCAAGTATCTAGATTTTCGACACAAGGTTATGCATAAAACTATGCCATTTTTACGATCAACCATGTTAGCTTGGCAGCAGAAATCCATGAATTTCTACGATCTTGGAAAAGTGAGGATCATGGGAGGATGGAATTTTGATTTGAAACATGAGCCATTGCTCCTCGAGGTACACATCATGAGTCGGCGGGGAATACGTATTTGAAGGATGCATGCACAAATGCATATGAGTAGCTGCCATAGCCCTTTTTGCTGCAATTGCTTCTTTAATTGTATATTATTTTCATGTGCCATCTGTAATTTGTCCTTCGAAGGTATATCTATGATTCTCCTCCTCCTTGAGCAGTTATTCAATGATGATGGGGCTCTTGGGAGGAGTTGCAGCTTCTTTACGCTTACCCTCGCTCTTTTTGGTTAAGAATACATAGAGGTTTTCCTCTTTCTCTTTGTTCTCGAAGCCAGGTGGAAAATTCCTCTTGGTTTGAGATGTTGGCGGTGTTGAGTCTTCTTCTTGTAATTTCTAAATGGCTTCCATCTCCATTTCCATTTCTTAGATTTCCCCTTGGCCTTCTGTCTCTTCCTCTTATTCTTCTTGTTCCTCTTTTGGTTCTTTTTCTTTTGGTTATTCTTCTAGTTCTTCTTCTAATTAATGTTCTCTTTCTTCTCTGAGCTAGGAAGTAGAGTTATACCTTGTTTGAGTTTGCTATAAAAGCTTCCCTTGGTCCCTTGCTTGTGTATCGATGTGCGGTATACTTCGGAAGCTAGCTTGTTCTTGTTGATGTTGTTATGCAACGTACGTTGTTCAAATACACAACCCAAATTTGGTACTATTGTGTTGCGAGCTCCCTTCGGTCTCTTTCCCCTAAAAAATTCTCAATTCAACGGATTTGGATGAAACAAGATCTCTTTTTTATTAGATAGCACGACTAATTTTGGAGCGCTTATGTAACTCGGCCTCAGCCTAAGTTTGGTTAGCGGCTGACATTTCCTTCTCTCTTTGTTAATTCATGATGGAATGTGTGTTTCCTCCCCTCATTCTCCTCTACTCCCTTGATTTAAATTTTTTCTCTTGCATACCCGGGTAGCGACTTTTCATTTCTCCCCTGGTCATACTTCATGATGGTGGCCAAGCTAGCTGGACACCTTTCTGCCTTAAAACTCTAAGTACGCAAATCTAATTATTTGTAGCTGTATGGATGCATAGAGAGGGTGAGGAAGCTATACCTAAGTTTACCTATTGTTTTCAAGAGCACTTTCGAGCCGTATTGAGAGACAAGCCTTTTAGATATTGTCTCTTCACTATGATAGCGTGTTCTGCAGGTGAGTAGCTTGCTAGGCTAGAAGCTTTTACGAGTGAGTTGCTAATATGTTCTTGTTGTTTCTTTCTATGTAGATGTTGTGTGGGCTGCTCGAGATGCCATTGGTGGAATTATCGTTCTCTGGTCTGTTCTACAACTTTCATACAGTTTCTTTGCGGAAGTCACTTGAACAACTTTTCTTTTGAAGGAACTTCTTGATGTTTGTAGTAGTTTGTGACTTGCTTTCTTTTGCTACATTATTGTGGGAATGGAGGAATATGGTGTATGGATGCGATGGAAGGATTTATGGAAATGAATGGGGTGAATGATGGGATGGATGTTAAAATAGAGAGGAGAAGAATATGACTTCTTTAAATGTTTAGAAACCATTAATAACATATGAAAACAACAAACACGAGAGAGATGCGGGTGTTGTTTCATTTCTATTTTTTTAAAGCGAATGGTTTGCCTCCATCGAGGTTCCAAACCAAATAACTGCACAGGTGCCTTCGAGGGTTTCACCCATGGACCTTTATTGTTATTTTTTTCTTTTCTTTTTAAATTTTATTTAGGAGGTGTTGGAAACTGGAGTTTCCCATTACATACACCTCTCTGTGAATTTATGAACTCTACCCTAGATAAAGAGCTGTATAAATTTTAAGTCGCAAACATTGACAAGCAAGGGGATTCCTTCATCATCTATGTTCTGATTTGAGCAGCGCCATTATCCAAACATTTTTCCTTTGTCTAGTCCCAACCATCTTGTCATCAATTTGCTATCGTCTTTAAACCTTGAATCTGTCCACAACAACGCCCAATATCCTTCCTTGTAAGGCCTTCTCCTTAATTTTATTGTCATGCCATACCATCCCTTTGTAGGTAGAACTACCTCTGTGTTGAAGAAGTGCTTGCGATGCAGAACTCATCCAATCCATTTAGTTGCATTAATCTCTCTTTTTGGGCATTTGATAGATCTAGATATAATTCATCTTCCATCCTTAAAGTGTTAATTCAAAATCAATGAGAGTAGAGCTTTCTTACATGAACTATTTCATAAGGAGTGAATCACTGTTGTTTTCTTCCGAGTAGTGTTGTAGGCCAAGTAGCTGCAGTATGTTTGCCCAATCTCTTCTGTTTTCACCCGAACACAACCCACAAGGAGATGCTCTAAATATCTGTTAGTTGCTTCTACTTGGCCATTCGCCCAAGGGTGATAGGCGATAGAAGTTCTGTGTTTAATCTTGTGCTTCCTCAAAAGATTTTCCAATGAGGTGAGAAGTGAATTTTCTCCTTGATTAGTGACTATTTCTGCAGGGTATCCAAACTTGTAAAATACATTATCCTTCAGAAATTAGCTGCTACCTTCTCCTTGGTTTCTACCTTCACTTCTTGTTTATTGTTAGAGAATCGATGCGGACTATGATATACTTCTTTTATCCCAGGATGGTGGATCGATAGGTCCAACAAATTCCATGGCCACACTTGTCAAATGGTTAAAGATCACCTAAGGGTAGAAAGACATCTCATCCTTGCATGGTTTTCCCCATCCTTTGGAGGACTAACCACCTTTATTTGGTGTATGTACGGAATCTTGGTGAAGGGTAGGTCAATAATATCCTTCTGTAAAACTTTATAGCAGTTCTCTTTGCGAGAAAATTGGCCTCCACATGGGTTTTCATGACATGCGGAGAGGATGTCAAAAAATTCTTCCTCCCTCACACACATCTCCTTAGGATTTTATCGGAGCCTAGCTTGAAAAGTTTCCCTAATCCATGTGAAAGGAGTGCTTTTTACGGTAGTTGCAACTCCTCTCCCTGAATGAAAGATTAGGAGAAGGTCTCCTAGCAACCAAGTAGTTGGCTATATTAGAAAACCATGGTGAGGAAGTCATGATATAGCAAAGATATGCTCATCTGGCGATTTCGGTGCGTCCACACCATTCCTTCTTCACCTACGGAAGTTGCTGGACAAAAAATCTGCAACAACATTCTCCTTTCAAGGTTTATCAACAATAGTCAAATAAAATTGCTGCAAAAATGAAGACAATAATTATCCTAGCATTAACATATGGTTTGTTCATTAAATACTTGATGGCTACATAGTTGGTATGAACAAAGGTTTGATGTCTAGTTACATAATTCACAGATTTGTTTAAAGCATGGACAATGGCTAACATCTCCTTCTACGATAACGGTATAATTCATCTTGTCCTTGGACAAGTTCTTAACGATGAAATAAATGGCATAAAGTTTTGTCTATAATTGTCCTAATATTGCCCTACGGCTTTGTATTCGGATGCATCGGTGTGGAAGTGGAAAAGGGAAGAAGTCCAATTTGGACCTCGAGGAGGATGGGGGTGGTAGTCAACTTTCCCTTAATAGACTCGGCCTCTTGAAAAGGGGCCATTACTAAATAAACTCGGAAATCTTTGGCCAATAACCCAAACAATGGCTGAAGCCATCTTGATGAAATCTTTCATAGACATACATGGTAACCATCTAAGCTTAAGAAAATCACGAAATATTTCTTCTTGAGGAGTAGGTACCCTTTTGATGATAGTAGTTTTGTTCGAGGTCTACATGTATTCTGCTTGGGATATGGAGTGTTGAAATTCACACTTTGCAGGCTCAAGGATATAGATGCATCTCAATGCACCTTCTTGGTACATTACCCAGAATTGGAGTGAGCTTCTGGAAGTCATCCCCATATGGTGTGAAATCATCCATGTAGATTTCGACGAGTCATGGACTAACGTAGAAAATATGCTCGAGCAACTCTTTGGAAAGTGGGCGGGGCATCGCACGGCCAAAGGGTAGGAATCTATAAGCCCGGTACCCCCGAAAGGCGGTGAAAGTAGTCTTATCTTGGTCTTTGTTGGACCCCTAATGTTCCTGTGATGTCACGGTGGTGGATTATTTTTCGTTTGCAAATTTTTCATCTTGTACATGGATGTCCAAAGTATTCAAAAATTTTCCAAAAGCGAAAATTAAGGAAGTAGTTAAGGCGAGAGAAATCGACGCAAAGCGGTTAAGGCGAGAAGAATTGCAGGCGAGTGCGCCGAACATGATTGGGTTCGTCGTGCATGCATTTGGGTCAAGTCGTGAACGCGGGGGCAGTTTCGTCTCGGCAAAAAATAAAGAAACGAACGGGGGCAACCAAAACAAGATCGAAAAGCCACAACGAGGATCGGTGGGGGACCATTGGATCTAAGAAACGATCAACGACGGAGATTCAATTGCGATCGTAGATCGCAAGATTTTCAAGATGGGTGGAAGGGTAAATGTTAAAGACGACGAAGCTGGGTATGGGTAGTGGGACCGCGTCACTTTTATACACATTATCGAAACCACATGCAAACACACGCTGCACCTTATTCACTTACCTTTAACCTTTTCGCACTCCACAGGTAGTTAAGTGCCTATGAGATCACCATGGACATTTTTCCTCTTAAATTTTAAGTCTTGATTGCGATTTTTCGATGTGGTTGACCCCACCATCCATCACACTTCACAACGAATACCACTTCGCAAGATCTCAACTTTACTTACCATACCTCATCCCATTTCTGAAGTTATAATCATTCCATTTTCTTCAAAAAAGTTAAATATTGCGATCATCGATGAGCGATATCGCATCACGCATATTATAACTTTTCGCTCCATCGTATCGCAAAATTTAAAGTTTAAATCATATTCCTAAGAATATCCTATTTTGATTGCGATTTTGCGATGTAGTTCAGCCCCACCATAATACTGCTGCTCCGCTTAACACCATTAACCCGCTATCATTCCCCTTTCCATTCACTCCACATCATCATCCTCCCGCCATGACACCTCCCTCTTCGCATACCGCATCACCGATTACACATTCTCATATATTAAACTATAAATCATGCAAAGTGCGGTGCCGACGCGGATGCGATGAAGCTTTAGAACTAAAATCTAAACATTTTTAGGGTCCGAGGTATATTCGATTTTTACGTTGTTTTGTGTGAAAGGGTTCGCTTGTAGCGAAAGGTTCGAGGTAGCAAAAGACACCAAAGGGTTGAGTCGAGCCAGCGTTTTGTAAACTTTTTATGTTATAATGACATAAACGGAAAAGGCCCAACAAAGCTCCTCGACACGGTCACTAATCAATGTGAAGTGGCTAGCCCTACACCAAAATTTATTACCCAACGGAAGTATTTTGAAAAGTAGGGCTAGATGTCGAGCTCATCATTCGTTGCCTCTTCGGGATCATCACATGCCACCTTCGAAGCCTAATTTTGATCTTACGAAGAGCCATCAAAGTTTTAGATCCTGAAGAGTTATCAAAATTAATTCTGATCGGTGTTTTGCTAGAGATTTTCTTTGTTCGAGCCTTGCATGGCCACACTTGTCTAGACAATTTGTTTGTAATTAATGAAGTTTTCAAAGTAAATTAGAGCCCAGTAGACTCAAGTTTGGTTAATCTTTGTGGAATTTTCATTATCAAGGGTTGGACCTTGTTAGGCTTTGCGTTGCAAAGATCATTGTATTAGACAACTGTGCTTTGTTGTGGTGGAGGCATCAATAATAGAGACTAATCGCAGGATCACTTAACAGCTGTGTCAAAAGTATGGTGATGTGATACTTCTCTATTTTAAATCTTTTCTTTTTTCCATGATGTGCATCTTGTTCATCTAATTGTAAATCATAAATTTTTAGATTAAGATTTTTGTCGAGAGCACCTTAATTTTATTACGCATTTACAACCTTAATTTTTTTTTTTTCTTTGAGGTCTGATTAAATAATTCTTAGCTGTCTTTAGTCAGCACAACTTCGAACCTTACTATCTCTTTCCTCATAATTCATATAGCTCTAAATATCCATTTAGCATTTAGCTTTCCACCATTGATGCTCTTGAATGTTGATGCACCATTCTGACCTTTTGACTCCATAGCCAAATGGAATAGTTCACGAAAACATACTCATCCAGCCAACCCAATCAATCGGAAAACAACCCTCATTTCTATAACTAGCCTAATATTAGCACTTATAGTTATCAAGTTAATCATAAAATAAGCCCTCTGCGAGTCTAGGAAAGAGGCTAGGTCTTGGACTCCAAAGTGGTTTGATGTTGTCCTATATCATTGTTCTTTCCAATATTATAAATTACGGAGGGTTAACATAATAGTGTGCTCTTGAGGTGAGTTATTGAAAAAGCTTAATATTTCATTATAACTCAAAAACCCCAGGTCAAAATATTGTATGATTCAAGTATGTTCCAAGACAGTATACGGATGTTGATGGTGGACAATAACTTGAGACACAAGAAAGTTGAAATCATCCGTACGCTCATAGTTTTTGGTTGACCTAAAGACTCCCTTTGGTAGAATAATCCAGTTGGTTGTGAACATACAATGACCTCCTATGACTAGTCAGCGAGATGGATCCAAGAATACAATACCAAGTGTGCTCCAACAAAAAAGAGATCACATTCCTGGATTCCCACAAAATGCCTCGGGGTAGATTGGGACAAAAAATATTCCTATTTTTCAAGAGAAGGTTGATGATGCTTTGTTACGTCTCATTAGAATTCATATACACTCATGGAGGTTGAAATTAGAATGACATGAAAGTTGCCTCATGAATATTTTCATGATAACATTAGAGGAAACAGGAATGTATGAAAGTGCGAACCTTGGTATTTTATTTTCTTTAAAATATTTTCACAATTTTATATTTGATATAAAGAAATTTATCCATCTTTATCATTATTGCAGAAAATTTTTGTGATCAGTTTGAGATCTCATACAATGCCTTATAAATGCGATGAAGATTTAGGAAATTGGCATCTGAGGATCTCTTAGAAGCAATTCATGAATTTCATTCTCAAGTTAAGCGTATGGACCAGCAAGGTGATTAGGTGACAATGAAAACGATTAGGGAAATGAAAGAAGAATCCACAAGATCTCTTTGTGAGAACAAATGATAATTCATTTGCTCTTTTGTGTGAGGCTAAGTAATACATTTCAACCTCATGATCAATATTCACATGAGAAAGAAAACAATTGTTGTTCAATCAAAATAAAATAAGACTCCCTCCTTTAAGCCCGAAGAAGAAATCAATCGATTCTAAGCATGCGACCAACCTCTAAATTTTTATGTAATGAAGAGATTATTTCTATTTGTTCTACTAATGATTTATGTCATGAATCATTTCCTCATGACGAAGAAACACGAGAAAAAATTGATGCGGTATTTAATTCCTACCTTCTCAAGAATGCCCATTTCCGGAAAGTGCTCCTATTCATCAAAATACGAGGGCCTTCAAGCGAATTCATCCAACTCGGTCAAGACATATCAAGTTTTGTTTGATAATGACATAGTGGTATATAGTGAGGATTCCATGTCGGATGACCATAAGAGAGAATGTGTGGAGAATGTTCTCTTTCGGAGAAGGATCTGACATGACAAAGTGGAACAAGGAGAAGCCCTAGATGAAGTTTGTTATTTTAAATCCTCGGGGACGGTGTTGCTCCAAAGACCCTTTTGTTGGTTTCTTAGAATCATCTAAAGAAGGAGTATGTTATGCCAAGAATGTGGTTTGTTTCAAAGCCCAAGGAAACGTTTGAGCAACATTGTTCCAAAGGAAAGTAAGATGGGAGGAGCCTTTTTTTTTTTTCAGCCTACTTAAAAAAGTGAACAGAATCAATTATGTATTCATTTACTTCGATTGGTTGCATTGGAGAAAGGTTCACTTAGTGTATATATCATCTCAAGTTAGATTATGGTAGGTAGGTGTGCAAATAAGATCGATGCTACGAGCATATTTTTAAATTTTAGTTTTAGATTTGTTTGCATTTTAGAGATCGGTATGTTTAGGACTTTGGTTGACTTGGTTTGGTTTCACCATTCAAGTTTTCAAAGGTACGACAATATGTTCGAGTTGATGGATTGAAGTGGATAAGTTCAATTTTAGTTTAGGTTCAGATTTAAGTATCTTAATAAGATGGTGGCCAAGCATGTGGTCTATTTTTATTATTCAAATTTAGGATAGAAAAAATCGGCTAGTTTCTAGTCATTAAGTTGTACGACGAGATGAGGTACAAGTTGTGGGACCAACCCAGTAGATCAGGCTACTGGTCTACGATGTTCTTGACACCTTGTAATATCCCAAGGTGGAGAACGATAATATAGCACATCGCTTCAAGTTATTAAAAATATAAATAGATCAAGACATGAGACAACCATAGATCCATTCCATTATGAGTATAACGAAAAATCGGTACAAAGACTTGAGGAAAATATCCTCCAAGTTGGGTAAACAAGCCTCCCATGCAAGCATACACCTAGATACGAAATGTTGTTAATACATAAAATGCAAGAATGTTGCGTTGTTGCCTTGAGAAGAATAATGGTAAGAAAGATAGAAAATAGTTAACAACGTGGTCCAAAGAGTTAGGAATAGATATATATGATCCAAAACAGAATTTCGACAACCGGAAAAGGTTTCCGAATACATTATACAAAAATAGCGATTTGGCTCTAGGGCTGAATAATCAATGCCATGACTGAATCATTGGTAGGAGATGGATGATGCAGTATAGGATATTTCTGATCTTCTCATTGATCTCCTAAATGAAGGGTTGATCCCCACCGAGGGAAACCAAACACTCCAAATAGGGAAATAAACCTTTATTGCATATGCTCTCTAAAAATATACCAGGTCCTTGAAGGAAAGCTGCGATGTGGCTGATGATAGCTACTTGGCCTCCTACCAAATATGGAAATGATTGCTCAAGGACTTCTCACAAGCCTCCCAGGATGAAAGGATGAATCTACAATGAAAAACAAGCTCGAAATAGGGTTTTACAAACCTGGTGCTGCCATTGTGACCTGACACGGATCCGGAGCCTTAGACTTCAATGTGAAGAAGATTGAAGCTTGGCCAAATGCCAAATAGTGGTAATGTGTTGTGAATCAACTTCAAAAAATAGAAAGAAAAGAGATATCAACGCCTTGGAAATAAGCCACTTCGAAGGCAACAATGGTAAATGAATGAACAATTCTTGGGACATTAAATTAAAAAACTCCTTTCCCATATATAGGTTCCATGGAGCCACAATGTAATCCCGGTGAGCCCTAACAATAATAATTTAAGGGCACAATAATAACAATATGGGTGTTATGGGGGGTGCTGTGCGCATGTGATGGGGGGTTACTAACAACGATAAGGGACTATACTAGTTATGTAGGACCTAACATGCCTCTCCTTCAAAAAGTGTTGTCCTCAATGCTTGAGTAACTCTGCAGGTGCTTTTGTATAAAATTCTCATTATCATGTAGAATCTTCGATTGGTGAGTTCTTCCACTTGATGAGATACTCTAAAATTGATCGATTAAAAATGTTTGTCGGGTTCTTGTTTAAAAGTAGTACTTCAGGTTCTAATATGATTTTTTCTTCCTCATCGAAGTTATGGAAATATTGTTTGAGCTTGGAAGATTTTCACCTATAACCTTCTTTAAGCATACAACATGGAAAGCTAGATGCACTCGTAGGCAGAGAGTCCAATTTGTATACTTACATAGTACCAATCTTGCCAAACACCTTGTAAGGACCATAGTACTTCGTGATAATTTATTATCCTTGGCTTGTGAGGACATTGTTTGTATGGTTATTACTTAAAAATACCAGGTCTCCTACATCAAAAACCTCTCATGACAGTGTTGATGCGCTATTGTTTCATTCGATTTTGTGTCAAATTCGAGTTTGTCAACACAGAGTTGGAGAACTTCTTGTTGATGCTCGATGTGATCTTCTTTGCTTGAACCTTCGAATTTTCTCTTAAAGATGAACTTGGTAAAATAAGTGCTCCATGTAATTCATCTAATAATTCATCGATCAAAGAAATGGAAATTTATATTTAATGGTGAGCTTATGGGCTACATAATGCAGACACATGTGCCATGATCATCCTTCTTGTGTGCCAATACTACAAGAGCGAGAGAAAGAACTTGTTGGGTGAATTATACGCCTCTAACATTTACTTGCAATCATATGTTCAATTTCGCTCTTTGGACATAAGGATATCTATAAGGCACGATTTTTGAACACTTCCTGGAATCAAATGAATAGCATGATCATGATCACGAATAGGTGGGAGTCACTTTGGAGTTTGAACACCTTGGAATTATTGTTCAAGACTTGTTTGAGATGTAAAAAATAGATGATTTTGATGTTGGAACTTCTAGTGAGCATAATTGTCACAGTTACGCCTTGTTGTTCTTTCTTTAGAAGCTTTGTCACGACATTAGAGATTATTGTCTTTCCTGGCCCTTGATGCAACAATTAGACTTCCTTTCCTTTTGAAAAAAAAATTCAAGAAAAGTTCTTGAAAATTAAAAGCTACGAATCCCCAAAGATTGTAACCATTGTACTCTAGTACAACATCAACACCTCCCATAGGAATGAGAAAGCATTGGAATATTCAATACATATTACCCCATGGTTAGCTCCAGTATTATGGCATTTTCCCGGAAAATTTGTAGTTCCTCCATTTGCAACCATCATAAACGTGCAGTGCGGGTATGAGAGCAATTCAATTCCTTGGCTACCTTACAATGAATAAAATTATGGGTGCTACTGAATCAATCAACACTATTACCTTTTTCTTCTTGATATGTCCTTCTTTCTTGAGAGTTTGAGGGGTGGTAATTCCTGGCAATGCATTACACGATATGGTCATTTATTCCTCTTCTAGGGCAGTTCCTGGTGTATATCCTCTTCTTGTTAATTTTCTTCTTCCTCTTCACAATCTATGTAAATAATTTCTTCTCCCTGCCACACTTATGACCTTTATTGTGTTTGCTATCAAAAGCTAGCAAAACCCTTTTGCTCTTTTTTCTTCCAATTGTTGTGGTGCTGTAACCTTGTGGGTTGTGGAAATCTAGGCGGCCTTAACACTTCCTTCTTTATAGAAGTGAGTGGTAGGCTTCCTTGTTGCCATAATTTTACATTCAATTTTTCTTGCCAACACGAATGCCTTCTCCAATGAATTAGGTTCCAAAGGCTACAGAGCTTCATGTTGGATGTTTATCCTTTAAAGTACCTATGAAGAGATCAATCTTGTGTTCCTGGAATATCAATTACCCTTATATTCGATTTTTGAAATTCCTCAATGTGCTCCCCACTAAGCCCTTTTGTTTGAGATTTATCAATTGGCTAAAGAAGGTGTTTCTCTTTGTATCTTCATAATGTGCTATCATTTCTCAGTAAAAATTGACCAAGTAACAATTTTTCTTTTGGAGCAAAGCCATCGATACCATACAAATGTATTTTGTTCTAAATGTAAAGTTAAATGCGTACCTTTTGTGTTTTGCACATTATGGAGGATCAAAATATTGCTCCATCTTGTAGTATCCATGTTACGGGGATCCTTTCCATCAAATTTCCTCATATCCATTTTTGGAATATGGTGGTTCTTCCTGCCAACATTAGATTTTATGAAGTCATGATTAACATTTATTTTGTTCTCATCTGGTTCATCTTTAATATTTTCACCATTAGGAAACATTTTCTTGTATCAACTTTGTCAAACCTTCCATATGCTGCTTTTGAATCATTCTTCATTTTCCATGTTGTCTTTCATTTTTTCATCGATATTAGCTTCCATGTCATCCATCTTAGATTCCATACCATCTATCTTAGATTCCACGCCTTTCTTCAAACCATCCATCTTCGCTTCCACGCCTTTCTTCAAAACTTCCATTTCATTTTTTGTTGCTCTTTGTGAGAGTGAAATTTGTGCACTTACTCTTGTAGTTTTGATGATCATGTTGCAATTCTTCATCGTCATGAGTCATAGTAGAGCCTTACGGAAACTAATGGGTGTTGAATTATTTTTACAAGGCATTTTTTAGAACCCAATACTGATATATATTCTACAATATGCCCTTGGAATCAATTCAAATTGATTCTTCAAACAAGACTTATACAATTCGGAAAAAAAAATACACACCTCTTTCTTGCTTTTGAGGAGCTCGATATTGAAATTTGATTATCTTTGTGATTGCGGCTCTTAAATATGAAATTTGGCATTGATGTAGCCTTTTGAATTATCTTTCGATGCCATAGGTCGACTTGATTTGGATTCTCGAGGAAGGGTTATGTCAATCTCCTGATGACTGGTGTCGGGTAGTTCGATTAGAGCGAACATGCGACTTTCCCGTGTCAACTGTTTCGTCTTTTAGCTCTAAAATTGATAACCAAAAACTAAAGTCCGTACTTGTGACCACTTTTTACGGCACTCAATCCGATGCTCATAGAGAAAGTTATGAATATTTTCCTACGATCACCTCTTTGAGATGAAATTTAGGGCTTTGAAAAAGCACTACCTTCCACGGATCCTTATCTCCAAAAATATTACGAACCAAGCTCTAAAAACTTGCAACGTGTGTCCTCGGGATTTCCAGCTTGAGCCTAAAAATCTTAGATTACGAACCTTCGTTGAAAAAAATTTATAGCGCAAATTCCACGATGACCTTGGAATTAAATTAGGGCCTACAAAAAGACCTAACTTCCACGAGATCATGTCTACGAAAATGTTGTGAACCAAGCTCTGAAATTTTGTGACGATGTTCCTCAAGATTTTCACTTGCCCTAAAATTTTTAGCTTCGAAACTTCGTAGAAAAAACTTTATAGCAAGGATTCCACGATGACCTATTTGGAAATAGGTGAAACACAAGTCCAAGCTGCGATACCAAATATTGTGAAGCCAACTCCAAAAATAGAGAAGAAAAGAGGAATGTCAACGCCTTAGAAATAAGCCACTTCAAGAGGCAACCTCCAATACATTACATGAATGAACAATTCTTAGATGATACAAATTAAAAAACCTCCTTTCTATATGGGAGCCTTGGAGCCCGCAATGTAATCTAAGCCAGAGCCTAACAATAATAATTTAAGGGCACAATAATAAAAATATGGGGAGTTGAGGTGCCAATAATAACGATCAAGAGTTACACCTAACTATAACAATAGGGGACTATACTAGTAATATAGGGACCTAACATAATGAAGCTCAAGATAACCTCTCTTGTGTGAACACTCTAAGTTCCCCAGGGATGAGGTGGGTTACCCACTGGAAACACCCTTGGCAGTAGTAACAACACAGCAGACCACCTTTAAAAAACAAAAGCATGCATAGATATGTCTTGTGAAAATTAGATCTAAAAAAAAAGATCAAAATCAATAATAAAAATCCAAGTCTTCTAATCTTGCCATCCTCTTCCTTTGATGCTTGGTGTGCTTCGTCACCACTGAGCCCCACTCATTAAAGGGGCTCTCCTTCTGTCACTCCTTAATAGCTGAATTTGTCCTCCAATAAAAATGCACTAGCTCCATAACAACGTTGTTGATCTGGTCAACATTGACCTATTCCACATGCTTTAGCTGCGTTTTCACACCTTAGGGTGTTTTATTCAGCGAAAAGATGATCCAAATTCACATGAGAATTGGTTTTATTCCATATAAAGATATTATGGTCTCCCACCACACATCACCTATCTAAGTGACAAAAAAAAAAAAATTTAATATTCCAGTTAATTTTGGGGCCATTTTCCCCTCCAAAATGTTGCTTGTCCTCAAGCAAGCTGCCAGAGATAGTGAAAAAATATTCCAATAGGAAACTCCCAATCCCCATCTTTATCATCCAAGCAAAGTGAGCTACCCTTGGGAAGCTCATGAAAAACTCATCAGTCCGTAGCACACGATGTATAGAGGCTGCATGGATGAAAATGATAGATCAATTTATTGAACTCCGCATTGTCTCTCTCTCCATTTATGATAGATATGGAGAAGTGTTGATCTTGGGCTGCAATAATATGATCCTCACAGAAGCCAAAAATTGTGGAATCTCATGATCTAATATTTGGTTTCGGTACCTCTCTGCCCAATCCTTCTCCTGTACGATCAGATAGAATGTCATCACCATAAGGGATCTAAAAGAAAAATGTACTAAGTGTCACATGACATACTATAGATGGTGACAATAGTCTCTCAGTGATGACATTTTTCTACTTCTAGGCTGTCTCGACACATGATATGATAGGTAGCCATCCAACCACTTGCTTGCTGCGATAAGCTTCTCAAAAGATTGAAAATAGTAGAGGACATTAGGTGTTCGGTGAACCAGCAAATAGTTTCTTGCCCAAAGTCCTCTAGAAAGTGGCCAATCCCATCAACGAATGTGGTCCCATAAGGACCATGGAAACCCAAAGAGAGATTTTCTCCCTTGTGGAGAAATGTGTTGCAAATGTATGGCAAAGGAATGTGCATACATTTGTTGGTTGGTAAATAAACTTCAAAACACAATCTTTACCATGTATTGTGAACAAGTTGGTGAAGAGGTCCATGGATGAGCCTTCCCTTCTCTCCATCAAAGAAGTGTTTGTAACAACCATGAAAGGTGGTTGTTCTTCTCCTCATACATCAAAATAGGCTACATATAACAGTATATTGGTGCACATCTTCTTTGAGATCCTCGATAGAATTCCTCCATGATGGTGTGATAAGTCTCAATGAAATCTACATGCCACTGAAAGGTGCCTCATATTATACATGTGTGAATCTCATGGGCTTGGGTCCCTATTCAAGTGAATTTGATCATGGAAATAAATGACTCCATCAACCACTCTATGTCTCCCATCCTATCACTTTTCCATCAAGAACCTTACATGTAAGGGTTCCAGAATACTCCACAGGTAATTAGGACTCCCAATATGGATCCATCCTCCTCAATAGTAGCGAAAGCCTTTGTTAAATTCTAAAATGAAGCACTTGTCACATCATAGATCTCCTCTTTGACATGCTCGATACCAAAGCCACATGTTAAGGTATTCTGCCCACCTTTGCTACCTCATATGACTTATATTGCCAAAGAAAAGATTTAACAGAAGTGGCAGTCCCAACCTCATCTTGAAGGTATTTCCATCCAAAACTTCCATAGTTTGGCCAATGCATGCAAGAGTGTCGATAACCTCTTGTCATATTCGGAAATATTCCTCATGTGTGGAAGTATCTTTTTGCTTCTCCAAGGTTATGGAGTAGCCCTTTGACACCGTACCATGCCATCACAGTTGAATCATCATTTTCAGCATAAAATAGCGGGTAGAGATGACATTCTGTATCAAAAATTATCCTCTCTTTGAGACACATCAAGGTTTCCTACTGTGGCCATGCTAGCTTCTCCCAGGGATCCCTCCTTAGCCAAGTCTATCAATAGTGCACATGTTGAAGAACTCTTTTATCATATTCCATTCGGGGGTTCTCCTGGTGGGGTCCTCATATAATGAAACATCAAGGCTAGAGTAAATTTGTATGTAGGAGTGGATTGATTTGTCTGCCCTCACTTCTTTCAATCATGTCCCTTCTGTCACATAATTCTCCTTAAATGGGATGGGTGTGTGTGATCCCAATCACTTCATTTGATAGTATCTGTAATATCCTGGTACAACATCGACTAGTGGAATATTAATTTTTCTCCTTAACACATAGTTAGATGAATAAATGGGTAAGGAGGCCCATAAATATTTTTAGCAGCAATAAATCCCTCTTGACAGGAAAAGGGATTATATTCATAGGCTGGATAAAACACCTTCATGTGTGAACAAAGGCTAATGCATGTGGATGAGGGTCAGTTTGACCAGTCAACAATAGTATGGAGAAGTGGAACATTAATGGAGATAACCCGGTGGGAATATGAGTCGGTCTAGATAGTTGAAGATAAGCCACCTTGAGTATGGAAGGAGGAATTTCATGGATATTAAGTCACGGTTGACCAATCCAACAATGACTGTTATGGAGGAGTAGTTTTTGATGATGAGACCTTGCAGTTTGGAGAGATAGCCCCTTAAAGGTGGGCTTCCTAATGAGTGGACTGGAGTGAGAAGGCTCACATTGTTTATGAGGAAGAGGATAGCAGCCATATGAGGTGTTAGTCATCAATAATTTTGATCCTATCAAAGATGACTAGAGGTTGAAAATCTATGAATTCTAGAAACAATATTTAAAGAAAACATTGTGATTCTAGAATTTCTTTGAGTTCATTGTCTAAACAACTATTTCTCAATCATATATTTGCTTCTCTAAATTCATACTGGTGTTTTGAGAAGAAGAGCTTGCTTCATTTTCCATTCACCTTTTTTCCTCCCACTAAAGACGAGCCATTTTTCCCTTCTAAAAGATCCATTCTCCCTTCTTCTAAAAACCCCTTTCATTTCTCATTTCCCTAAACAAAGACAGCAAAAACCTTTCAGAGAAAACTCCTTTTTCCTAGTTTTAAAATTCACTGCCTATTTGCCCTATCGAACCTTCAAAAAGGATAAAAAACCCTTGTTTTTAGGCCTAAATCCAGGTCATTTATAAAAAACGAGGCCTCAAGCCCCTTTGAGCTTAAGCCCTCCCTCCTTTTCTCATATGACCCAAGGCATAGCCATTGGTTTAAAATCTCTTGCCCCTTTTCGTCTTAAACCCGGTCCATTTGTTTCCCACGGGACCACACTTCCCCACCGCACAACCCCAAGACCCATTCATCCCTATTTTTTTATCCAGCCTCTTTGTCGTTCTTATTTCAAAAAGATCCCGATCATTGGTCCGGCCAGGTTAACGACGATCATTCCCCTCTCCCATTATCCGTTCCCAGGCTTCATCTCTTGTCACTTCATCCTTGCTATGGATACGCACGTCGAGTGTGCGTCAAGGCGGCTCTCGTCAACCCCCATCTTCTCCATTTATACGACCTTCACGCTACTCGACATAAAAGTGGCAAGCATCACCCTCGGTCCCACCATCCACTATCGTCTTGATCAACTCCATTGCTCGAGATCAACCGGCTTCCTTTGATGCGGCTCCCCCGAATCATATGACTCCCCATCCATTTCACACATTTTTCCAAAATGGTTTAATGACCCATTTCCACTCAAAATGAGCGAGTTTTTCGAGGACACGTGGCAAGTGGTGGTGGGATCAAGCGCCTTCCATCATGCCACTTACGCATTTATGGCAACTCCTTTGGTTTCCTGCGCCCCCCTGCTCATTCATTTTTTAGCACCATAAATTCAAATCTTTCCCTCCTCCCACGGTTACGCCACTACGAAGCCTTCCCTGTCATCCTCTACCTGCGCAATTGCCTCAAACCCCTCCGCCAAACACGATGAAACACGGGTAAAATCCACATCGCACATGTTTTAAATTAATGATTTTTTTGGTTGTGCGGTTTGCAAGAGCCTAGATCAAGGCCAAGGATTTCCCCGTTCCATAAGGGACAATTCAAGGTTTATGGATGACGATCCATGAGGCCGAATGGAAAAAAAAAGAATGGGATTAAGGTTTGATCTCCGATTAAATAAAATGCTTCGTGACCACAGGTACAATCGTGAAACCCTCCAATACGCGAAGGAACCCATTGCACACACAAGAAGACAAAAAATACTAACGAAATGGAAGATCGACCAAATAAATGAAGAAATTAAAGGATAAGGGCAAAGAATTAGAATAAAGCAATTGTTCAATTAGAAACGAGAGGAAGGCGATGAAGAGGATTAATTAAAGGAAAAACGAGGATAAAGGGCCTAAGACACGATTTATTGATTAAATCAATCATAAAGCGGTGAAATGAATATTAAGGAAACTCGGGTTGAAGACTATTACCAAGTTTAAATGTTAAATAAAGACAACATTAGACCAAAAACAACCTCAAATTAATAAAAGAAAGCGTTATTCATAAAAGATCTAAGCATACACGTAACATATATTCTGTCCATAAAGGCAAATTGACGGTTATTACACGGTCGAGAAGATAATTTTATCTATCAAGGCGATTATTGTAATAGTTAAAGATGGAGTCCTAGAAGTCAAATTTTCCACCTATCTTTTCCTTGGAAGCAAAAGAACGAGTTATTAAAACGGAGAAGTAATGCAGATATGTTCACCTTATACTTGTGGTTTTCAAGGTCGAGAATGCATTTACTCTTGTAATAAATAACACTCAAACCCTAGATTTGCTCCACCTCTTCATTTGCATCATCGTCACATAAGACTCATTGTATTGTTGCCATTTGATGACTCTTGAAGTATTTTTAGTCTTGTTGAAGTTGAAAGGAAATTGATGTTTTGGAACACGTGGATATCAAAGCCTGTTGTTGATGGAGAAGGCTAGATAATTGGATCTTGAGCTTGGGCCCCATTGGTGAAGTATAAATATGTTATTGTTATTTCCTATTTCATTATGTTTACACCATTCTTTCTTGCAATAGAGTAAAGTTTTAGAGCTAAGAAATGTCTCCTTGAAAGCACCTTAGTCTCCATTTTACTCTTCAACATCTAAATGTTTTTCTTCTGCTAGGATATTTTAGAGAATCCTTCATTGTCCTCTAGAACCCCTATGCTTGTTTATTTCTTAAATAGTTTAATACGGTTGGTCTCAAGAATGATTTATGGTTTCCCTAATTACGTCTTGCCACTTAAAAATTGTTTAAAGTCTCCTTCAAAGTACCATTTCTTAAAGAGTACGCAAAAAGAGTTTCATTTCAATCATACCCTTTGTACTTACTTAAATAATTGTTTTGGAGGTCTTTATGCATTTTAATCAAAGATGTTTAGAGTTCCCTCTTCCTGAATGCGATTGTTGTGATCTTGAATGTTTCTTAAATCCTTGAAGGTGAAATCACTAGAAGTTAAATGAGTTTCTCGCCTTCTATATTTCATTGGAGAAGTTTGTCTTGAAATTATTATTTTTTGAAGTGTGGTTTGTAAATTTATGGTTATTTTGTCTATTGAATGCCTCTTTGTATTAGGATAATGTTTTAAGTCCCTTTGTTGAGAAGTACATATAATTAAGGATTCTTAATTGCCACTTAGTTCTACTTTTCATTCTAAACGTGATGTCCATTCCTGAAAGACCTTGAAGATCCCACTTCCCAGCCAAGTTAGATTTTCCCTTTGATGCCACGAATCCATTGATTGATTTATACTGTTGATGACTCATTCTGACGCTTAGAGATTTCCTCTTTCTATCCATGTTGCATAGATCATCATGTTCAAGTGACATAATAACTAGCCTAAAATAAACCCCTCCAAAGCAAACAAGTCTAATATTTGCAAGCAGGTTGGGAATCCCTCTCTAAGACTAGGAAAGATGGTCCTAGAACTCTAAATATTGGTTACATGTTGTGTCATTTGGTATGTGATACGCAGTACGGAATTTAACATGAGGTTAGCTTATGATTATGATTTTCTGAATATGATGCATTTAGAGATATAATTTCTCTTGTTGTTTTATGATGAGATTGAATCTTTGTTTAGCATTGGGTGTTCTGATTGGGAATCTACTACCTAGGTGAGTAGCTCTTGGAGGGTCTTGCCATATTGTCCACTAGCTTTGGCTTTGGGCAAACTTCATGCTATTTTATTGGTATATCTGTTGAGGTTTTTTGGTTGTTTTAAGTAATTTGCGTGATGGAACTAGATCTTCAAATCTAGGCCATTTTCGGTGTCATTTCGGTGGAGGAGGTTCTACTCCATTGGGAGATTAGAAGGCATTGAGCTTCATTTCCAGATCTTGGCATTAGGTCAGCTACATTTTATCCCCTGACTTACAAATAGATCGAAGTACGCGTAATTTACGAAGGTGCGATTTGCGGAGTCGTTCATCACCTTTTGAAGTTTATTTGCTAAGTGTTGGAGATACGCCCCTCCACTTTGGAGATATTTGGAGGAGGTCATGATATTGTTCATATCAAATCAGATCCACTTTCCGGATCTATAATTTCGATGGATACGGACTTGAAAGCTCGGATCACAATTTGCTTTGGTGTTTTAACAGCTTAAAGAGGGTTCCTTTAGAGGAGCTTGTATAGTGCTGGATCGATATAGATATAAATTTTTATGCACATAGCAGCTCTAGATCTGATGTACAACCTAATGCTGTTACGAGCAAATAGAAATTAACAACTGAGGTGTTCAACTTTTAATCATGGTTGTGACCTCTTTTTCATGATTTCTTGACAATTGTAACCGCAGGAGAGACTTGTTGTTAAACTACCATGATTTGTTTTGAATACTCATTTTGTATTTGGCTGTTATAATGTATAAATGAATGGATCACTGGTTTAGTTTAACTATTGTTGCCGCACATTTCTGAAAAATGTGTTTTTCTTTGCTGTGTATTCACAGTCTTACCCATTTGGGAATATAATAGTGGTATCGAAGCATAATATTGGCTACAGATGGCAAAAGGTTTGACCAATGGTATGCTATTAGAAGAATAAGATAAGAAGAAAGAGAGATCAAGTTATAGAAGGAATAGGGTTTCATCTCATCTCTTTCCAAATCTAAGAAAGGACCTCACCAAGGAGGTCCAAGCAAAAGAAGAATGGAGAAAAGAAAGTGAAGACGACATTAGGGTTTCAAGATGAGAAGGTCCATGCTTCCTATCAACAAAAAGAAGATCCAGTGTTCGTAGAGCTCGAAGAAACATGCTATGCCCTTTTCTTTTGAAGACAAGAGGCATGGAGATGGAGGAAACTTAGATCATGAGATTCTAAGTATAGGTATCTTGCGGAATACAAGTCTCTAGGGCTAGACCTTTCCAAGGAGAATCTAACTCTCCCTTAGTTCATTCAAATCAAAGAAGAGAATGCTTTTGTGTCAAAGAAGAAGGCAGTAGATTTTTATTGTCTACCTTTGATGGGTCATCCACATGCAAAGTAGGGGCTTGGGGGAATGAGGTTGGATGCATTTTCTTTGCTACATCCGGTGGTAGAGAAAAAGAAAATTGCCATTGATATTTGAAGAGTCTCTTTGTGAGGGTGAAGCAAAAATTTAGTGTTTCGATCATTTGAGTCATGCAAGTGTTGCATTTGCAGATTTTACTCAGGGTTGATCAAGAATTTTGACAAGAAGAAGTCGAGGGAGAAGAGCCTTCTTCCACCACCTCTTGTGCAAGAACACTTACATTAGGAGAAGGAGCACTTTTGTCTTTGCAAATTGGTCTTGATCTCTTGACATCTAGACTTCCATGCATAGTCTGAAATGCATGAGGAGGAGAAGACTTATATCGGTGATGCCAACCATAGAAGTAGCCATCATCATCGATGGATGGGAAGCCATCTGCAGAGGAAGGAACCCTTTTAGTAGCCAAAGTGTTCCCAAGCTTTACCAAGGCACATGTTCCATTTTTGTTACTTCAACACGTCATGTAGAGATTGTGGGAATGTGCCATTGCATGACCTAAGGTCAAAGTAAATTGCTGATTTGGAGTAGCAGACTATCAGCATGATGAGCAACCTTGATTTTTCAAGGAAGAGGAATGTCTCATAATCATCCTAGTGTATCATTGTTAATATGCACAACTCTTGGGTTTGGAGAGTATATTCTTGGGATGGGATGAGTATTGTACGAACCATGTAATTGTGTTCGGTGGGGGGGGGGGGGGGGGGGTAATAGATGCACCATTAACAGAATCGACAATGCATCATTGGTAATGAGTGATGAGTTGGGGGCTGACCATTATTGGAGCATTCTAATGACACTTTTACACCGCCATGGGGATAGGTAGATGGTTGATGAGACATATTATCTTCATTGTTATGATGAATCTGCTTGATGAGCACTTCATTGCTCAATGAGAATATTTTCCTTCGATGTATTTGGATCCTTGTAGGGTCAACTTGGTCAGTGGTGGTCTTCATTTGGAATCTCGGAGGTGCATTCAACATCCCTTAAATGCAAAGGCAAAAATCTGATTTGGAATGGTATTCTCCATTGGAGAGAATGCCACTTTTTGACATGATGATAGACACTCACCATTGGTTGGGTGTGGGTGATGTTGATAGAAAGAGGTTGGAAAACCACTTGCAGTTGTAGCTTAACGTTGGGGAAGAGAGGCAAGATTGCGTTGATTTAGTCTTGAAAAGAGTTTGGTCATCATATGACACATTCTATTTCAAAGAAGGGTGGTGGATAGACTTTGGCATGACACTTACATCATGGCGGCAAGGAGTTTGGGTGTATTAGGGTGATGTGATATCTTTCATATCAAGCATTTATCATGTTGTTCACTCATGATTTATATGGTGATGGTGTGGGGGAGGCAACAAGAGTTTTTGCTTTGGTTGTTCTTGGTATAGTCTGACTTCCTCATACTTTGCATGATGTTGCGGAGATTGAGAGTAAACACTATCATACTGTGAAGAGGCTACTCCTTAGCCTTGGAGGATGAGAGTACTTCCACTTGGGAAGAATCTCTCATATATAGCATCATTATGATTGATGACTTTGATATGTGGTATGTGAAAGAATGGGCTATGAGATGACAAGAGCCTTATTACAAAGGCTAACAATGCTATCACTTGGGAGCTTGGGGTTATTGATGGAGTGTCCCAAGGGATCACTTCACATATGATATGATGGGCAAGAAGGAGACAGATTGATGGAGTAGTGGGTGGAGACATATATTACCATGATATGATGTTCTTGAATTGGTTTCCAAGCATAAGAAGAAAGATCTACATGCAACATGGTTCAGGCTACTCTTCACTTGGGACTATATCATGCCTTATGGAGAAACCATAAGATCCTATTGTCATATTTCTCTCAATATATGGTAAGTGTGTTTATTAGATTATTGATTATCTAACACAATATTTGCATTCTCTTACCATCCTTATACAATGCATTGCTCGAGAAGGGCAAGCCTCTGTTGAGCTTCATGGTCATTGTGGGACCTTGACATCTATGATGGAGAAGAGCCATTACTTGTATGGCTTTGGGCAAGGGTTATTATATTTTATGCTTGTGTTGAGTTGATATGCAATGCCATTTACTGGCTACTGACAGTGTGATGACATATACAACTAACAAATTGTTGGGAGACAATGGCCATCATGTTAAGATACTGTGGTTGGTAAAGCTGTCATATGTGACTACTTGGCCCATTGGTACCTTCAAATACTATGTAAAACCTTCATTACTTCTCTTATTTGGATTCCATATGATGATAATGTCATATTCATTTTTTATGGGACTGATTTGAGCAGGGCTCAAAGGGTGGATCTTTGAGGACCCTATTGCCTTTTTCATTGTGAAGGCAACATTATTGCAACCCATATGCAACATCAACTCTACAATTATCATAAGTGGAGAGAACAATGTGGGATGGAAATTTTGATCCTACATATTCGTATATACCATGCCCTTCTTTGGGGAGCTAAGGTGGAGGAGAGATGTTGCAAGAGTTACCATGTTGGAGGGTGACTCACTTTTTGTGGATGATAGCTTGGGGATGGAAGGCTTCACATGGGAATAATGGTTCTAAAGTATGTTTTGAATTACATGACTCAAGAAATACCATAGACCACATATAGTGACTTTTAAAATCATCACTTTTTCATGGTGAAAATTGGATTTTCACCAAGAGCATATTTACATACATGGGAGGAACAACTTGAGAACACATTGATGAGGAAAGCATATTTTCTTTTGGGGAACTTATCACTTGAGGATGCTATGGGAGGAAAGGAGGGCTCTTAGGTTCTGTCATGGGTTGCTTGAGGACAAGCAACATTTGGGGCTCAGAGGCCCAGCAATATTCCTAAATTACCATGCAACTAATTGGAATATTGTTTTCTTAACACATAGTTAGATAAAATAAATGGGTAAGAAGGCCCATAAATATTTTAGCAACAATAAAATCCCTCTTAATGGGAAAAGGGATCATATTCATAGGTTGGATAAAACACCTTCATGTCTCGAACAAAGGCTAATGCATGTGGAGCGAGGTCAAGTTTGACCAAGTCAACAAAGCTAGTATCGGAAGGAAATGGAACATTAATGGAGATAACCCGGTGGGGAATATGGATCAGTCTAGATAGTTAAGTAAAGCCACCTTGAGTATGGAAGGAGGCATTACATGGAGATTAATTCAAGAGTTGACCAAATCCAACTTATTTATTATGGAGGGCGGTATTGATGATGGGACAACGCGAGTTTGGAGAGAGGTTCTGTGAAGGTGGAAACTACAATAGGTAGGACCCAAGGTGGGGAAGGCTCACATTGTTTGTAAGGAAGAGGATGGCAGCCATATGGGGTTAGATTATGATTATGATTTTATATGAATATATGAGTACATTTGAACATATAATTCTCTTCTTGTTTAAGTGAGGATTGAATGATGTTTAGCATTGGGTATTCTGATCGGGAATCCCACATCTTCCATTGAGTAGCTCTTGGAGAGTCTTGCACCATGTTTTCCACCATGTGGCTTTAGGCCAGGCATCATCTTTCTTTGATAGTGTAGATCCTATTGAGGGTTTGTTTTTTTGGGGTAATTTGTAGTAAGTGGAGACTAGATCTTGGATCTAGGTATTTTGATGCTCATTTTAGATGAGAGGAGGTTTCTACTCCATTGGGAAGTTAGTATTGAAGGAATTGAGCCTCATTTCCAGATCTTGGCATCTGAGCAACTACATTTTATCCCTGTAGGTGAAATATAGATCCCAGAGTACGCATAATTTAAGGGTGTGGTTGCGGGGTGGTGCAACACACCTTTTGGAGGTTGATTTGCTAAGTGTTGGGGATCTGCCCTCCACTTTGGAGATATTTTGGAGGTCATGCTATTTTTCATATCAAATCATATTGTATCCCACTTTCCAGATCTATAATTTTAAATTAGATCTCTGGACTTCAACTAAGATCTACAATTTGACACTTGGTGTTTTGCGGGAAACCCCCGAGGGGTTCTATAGAGGCTTGTATAGTGCATGGATTTGATATAGATCTAAATTTTAACACAAAATGATGACTCTGAATCAGTGCAACCCACTTTTATTGCGAGATAAAATAAAATAACCAGCGTGAGGGTGTTTCATCTTTTAATCATGGTTGCGGCCCTCTTTTTCCATGATTTATGGACTATTATGTGGGAAACATTTAACTAAGCTGCATGATTTGTTTCAGATATCCTTTTTTATTTGGCTATTATAATGTATAAGTAGATGGATGCCTTAGGTTGCATTTAACTATTGTATACATTTCTAAAAAATGTGTTTTTACTATATGTGTCTTTGATCACTTCCCCATCTGGAATATTACCACATCCTTCTCATCTTCTCCTACCTTCTTCAAGAGCTCATAGTCTAATGTGTTCTCCTCCAATGTAATCAGCAATGCACACTCGGTGGTATATTGGTGCTTGAGAGTCTTAATCACAAGGAATTGATACAACATCATAGTGTATGTCCCCAAAAGCTGTGGTCAATATTTCGGAACACACTTCTCCATTGTTTTGTCTCATTGCCTATCAACATAGACACATGTTGCTCCACAGTCTTCACATAACGGAATCCTTTGGGAAATTCTTACTAACGAAGATAAAGAGACTCTAGTTAAAGCTTAATTTCTTCATCTCCATCTCCAAATGGTGGTGGATATCACTCTGTTATGTTAATAGTCTTTGGAAGCTCTTTCCAGCTCTTATCTTCCTTCTTCTCCTCATCATTGGAGAATACCTCATCATTAAGAAATCCTTTGACTTGATCCCCTCTTGAAGGAGGAATCCTCATGTATTCTTCTTGAGGAAAGTTTTCTCAAGTGGGGATTTTCCCTTTGCAAAATAGTTTGCAAATATTTACCCTCAACAATGTTAAGTAGGTTGGTTTCATGGATCCTCCCAACTCATGCAAAGGTTCTAATTTCTTGGGCTTGGATAGCTCACCCATGGAATTTTCGGAATGTTTTAAATCAAATCTTTTCCTGTCTAATTGAACTTTCTGTAAGTAGATACAAATGCATGATTCGATGAAGAGTTTCCTTAAAACCACCCGGACATAAGCCTTGCAACTAAGAGTGCGGCTTTGCTACTCTAATGACACTCCTATTATGAAACTTGTTTCGCTGAAAATATGTGTCTAGCTTCTTTACTAAGCCTTAGTTGTGCACTTGAGTGGCTTGCATCAAAAGTAGGTAGAAAAAAATCTACTCAAAGTGTGCTAGCTGCACACCCTCTTCTTCTATTGTAGTTCTTTTGAGTCATCTATTTTCTTTGATTTGAAAAAACCCTTGGAAGTTTAGATGCTCCTTGAATCTTCTAGGCCAGGGTCATATTCTTGGAGATAGTCACCAAGAGTCTCCTCCTTTAGTGTGTCTCCTTCCTCTTCTTCTATTGCTAAGAATGTGGGCATGGTACCACGTTGTGGCTAAATATTCACACCTATAATGTGAAAAATTGGAGCTTTATTTGTGTTACAAGCCCTCTTGGAGAATCTCTATGTCTCTCCATCCTCATCTCTTTGATGTCTCTATTAATACCCTGCATATTTTGAGAATAACTCTTGAGAGCTCCTTCCCTTTCCATTTCTCATGATAATGGAGTTTTCCTTCATCTCTTCTAAAATATTCTCCTTCCTATGAGAATCCTCTTTAGATGACATAATGGTGAAGTACAGGTGTGAGCCAAGATTATGCTCACAATGCCAGCACAATAATATCCCAAAATTGGGAGAGTAGCAATATAACACATAAAGCTGAGATTATGCAAAAATATAAATATGTCAAGAGATGAGACAACCATAGATCCATGCATTATTATTATAATAAAAAAATCAGTACAAAGACTTGAGAAAAATATCACTCAGGTTGGGCAAACAAACTCCCATGCAAGGATACACCTAGATGCGAAATGTTGTTAATACATGAAATACGGGGAATACGGAAACTACGTTGTCTGTGAGAGAATAGTAGCTGAAAGATAGAAAAAAATATATTGCTGCTGATAAAATTCTCCAAAAGAGTTAGGACTGAGGTCTATGCTCTGAAGCAAATTTCCAAGACAACCTAGAAAAGGTTTAGCAGGAAGTACACATTATCTAAAAAAAATAGCATATTTGGCTCTGAAAATTTTGAATAATCACTGTAGTGGTCTTTGATAGGAGGTTGCTGATATGATGTAGGAGATGGTTATATTCCTCAATATATCTCCTAAATGAATATCTGATCCTGGAAACCCAAACACTCCAAGTAAACGATAAACCCACGCTGAGATGTCTCTAAAATAATGCGGTCCTTGAGGGAAGCGTGATGTGGTTGATGATAGATACTTGGCCTCCTACCAAATATGGAAATGATGCTCCAAGGACTTCTCACAAGCTTCGGGGATCGAGGGATGAACCCTCCAATGGAAAACAAGCTAGAAATGGGGTTTATTACTCCCTACGACACCATGACACAACACATATACGGAATGGTACATGTTTGTGAAGAAGAAAGATTGAAAACTTGGAAAAATGTTGGATGGTGGTAATGCGGCTCAAGATAACCTCTCTGATGAGCTCTCTAAATTCCCAGGGATGAGGTGGGATTTCTGCTCGGAAACACCCTTGTGTGCTAACATCATTGTGGGCTTTGCTAAATAGCAAAATAATGCATAGATATGTCACACGAAAAATCCGGATCTAAAGGTCAAAATCGATAATCCAAATCCATGTAGTATAATCTGCCATCCTCTTCCTTTTATGCTTGGTGGGCTTCCTCACCGCAGGCCCCCACTCATTGAGGGTTACTCTCGTACGCATACACTCCTCCTTAATGATTGCTGTTTGTCCTCAGCAAACGCCTCCATAGTAGCATAAAATCATCGTTGATATGTAGTCCAGCATTTACCTTGTCCACATGCTTTAGCCCCTTTTCACACCTAAGGGTGCTTTATTCAACTCAAAATATGATCCACATTCATGAGAAGTGTTTTTATTCCTTATAAAAATATTTATGGGTCTCCCTACCCACTTATTCACCTATCTAAGTGACAAAAAAAAACTTTAATATTCCAATTAATTTTAGAATATTACACCTCTGAAGGAGTTGTCATCCCAGTGGAGCCTTTGTTAGACTCATGTATTACAATATCACTAGGTAACATTATTTTCTTAGGTGTTTCATGCTGAAAATAATATTCCATAGCTATCAATTATTTTAGGGAAAAGTGAGAAATGCGAAAATTTGTTAAGAGCTTCAAAAGAATCTGTAACTGAGTTGGGTAGAAGGGGGAAAATGTTGATGATAAGGAACACGAAAACATCACGAACTATCATTAAAGGGCAAAGATAAAGAGAAAAAAAAGAAAAGAAAAAGAAAAAGCTTCATTACGGCACAAGGATTTGATGGGTACCTTTAGTCTAAATGCGCCTGTAGAAAAGTTATTTATGGTTTAAATCTTGATCATAAATTCATGTCCTAAGTTTTAAACCATAGCATTATATTCTGCCATTCCATTTCCCTTTATTTACATTTCATTCCATAACTCATGTGTTTCTATGCATTTCCATACATTTCTTTCATAATCTCCCAACGCATTATTTATAAAAAATCACCCCCATCACTTATCCCTTTTTCATTTTCATTTTTTTCCTTGATCATTTCCCTTGTATTTCATTACCATACACCAAAATCGTTTTTCGCATCGGCCAAATGTAAATTTTTCAATTGCCTTATCCTACGAAACCTTTCAAAATGAAATTTGCAATTCGTGGGACCCATTCTTTGTTGCACGCAAATAAGCCTTACCTATTGCACGCTTTGCGGCCGCGGGTTTTTAACCTTACCTCTTAAGAATTATGCCAAATATATAAAAAAATTTCCTTGATGCGATGTTGGACCCATTCACCATGGCATGCAAATAAGCATTTGTTGCACTTTTGTAGCCGCATACTTTTAACCTTACCTCTTAATATTTATGCCAAATCTTATTTTTTTATGAGTGCGATAGTGGGTCACTTCATGCAAACCTTGTTCCTTTTATTCATTACCTTTCGCCTTTTCGCACTCCCCCGACGCTTAAGTGCCGCGGAATCACCGCCACAAATTTTTCCGCCGCTTTAAGTCCCAATTGCGATTTTCGATGTAGTTGGCCCCACCATCCATCGGGTGCAACGAATACCACTTCACAAGATCGGCCAGATTTACTTACCATACCTCATCACATTTCACAAGTTGTAACTCATTCAATTTTCATCAAAATTTAAACAACGATCGCCGATGTGCGATATCGCATCACGCATATTATAAATTTTTTCTCCCATCATATACTTAAAATTTAAATTTTAAATCATATTCCCAAAGCATATCATGTTCGAGTTACGATTTTGTGATGGTGCGGTTTGACCCCACATTAATATCCTCCTTAGCTAATATGTCATTCCTTCGCTATATTCCCATTCCATTAATCCACATCATCATCCTCCTCCCACATCCTCATTATCGCATCATCGCCAATTCCATTCCATATCGTAAACTCTAAAATGTGCGATATGTGATATTTCCATCGGATGCGATAAAGTTAAATTTAAAATCCCATTTGAATCCATTATATGTTAAATTTCTTTCTTTGTGAAAAAGTTAACAAATTGAAAGGACTGAATGACAAAAAAGTTAATAAAGAAATTGATCGAGCGAGGGTTTGCAACTTATTTATGTTATACTTGCTTCGAAACGAGAAAAGCGGCAAACTCATCGGCATAGTCTCTAATCAATGTAAAGTGGCTAGCCTTACGAGACTTAATTACTCAACAACGATCTTTTGAAAGCGGGGCAGTGTCGAAGCCATCATTCTTTGCCTCTTCAATATCATCACATACCACCTTCAAGCCTACTTTTTGATTTAGGAAAACCCGCGAGTTTTCATTATTGAAGGGTTGCTATAGTCATTCTACGGCGTTGTTTTGTCATATATTTTCTCTTGTTCGGGCCTTGCATGGCCACACTTTCTAATTTGTTGTTGTTGTAATAAACGAAGTTTTCAAACTAGGATAGTGCAACAAATTAGTCTTTGAATATTCGCATGCCTTAGTAGTATCATGGGTTAGAGGTTGGATATTGTTAGCCATTATGAAACTACTATGTTGGAGCATTGTAATTTTGGGCGCGTAATAATCAAAAATAGTTTCTGAATCCTTGAGTTGTGTCGAATGGTGATGTGATACTCTCTATTGTAAATGTTTCCATTTTTTTCACTATTTTGTGCATCTGTTCATCTAATTGTAAATCAGAAATTTTTAGATTAAGATTTGTTCGAACACATAATTATATGTATTTTCAACCATAATGTTCTGCTAAAGTTTGATTAAGTAATTCTGCTTGCTCTTTAGTCACCTCTGAACCTTCTTATCTCTTTCACCTCATAATTCATACAACTCTAAAGATCATTTAGCACGATTAGCTTGCTCTTGTGATGCTCTTGAATATTGATACACCATTTCTAGCCTTTTGACTCCATAGCCCCAATGGAATAATTTTGCGGACACTGCTCATCCAACCAACCCAGTCGATCAAACAAACAGCCTCATTTCTATGTTCTAGCCTGTACTCAACACTTATAGTTATCAAGTTAAATCATAAAATGGAGAGAGCCCTCACAGCAGGTCTAGGAAAGGCTAGGTCACCAGACTCAAAAATGGTTTGATGTTGTGTCCTACTGCCATTTTTCTTTAGAATTATTACACATATTCACACAGTACAACACACAACATAAAAACTCATATGCAGACCTAAAAATGTTTAGATTTTAGTGTTGAAATGCATCACATCATTAGCATTGCACTTCATATGTTTTATGGTTTAAGATATGAGAATGTAATCGACGATGCCATGCGAAGAGGAGGTGACGTGGAGGAGGATGATGTGGAGCAATGGAATGGGAATGGTAGCGAAGGAATAGTAGCGATAGCGGTATTATGGTGGGTCCAAACCGCATCACAAAGTCACAATCGAAAAAGGATATGCTTGGAATATGATTTAAACTTTAAATTTTGTGAAGTGCGATGGATCAAAAAGTTATAATATCATAATGTAGTATCACTCATCGACGATCACAATATTTAACTTTTAATGAAAATGGAACGAGTTATAACTTGTGAAATGTGAGGAGGTATGGTAAGTAAATGCGATATTGCGAAGTGATATTTGTTGCGAAGTGCGATGGATGGTGAGGCAAAGCCCCCATCGCAAATCACGATCGGACTTAAGATTTAAGTGGAAAAATTTGCGAAGTGCGATCTGCAGCCAGCTGAGCGTCGAAGGTAAAGGTGAAAAGGTAAGGAAAAAGGCGGAAACAAAGGTTTGCATGTGGTTTGATAATGCGAAAGGTATAGAAGGGTCCCACTTCATCGCATATTTCATTTCGTAGTCTTTAATATTTACCCTTGCACCCATCTGAAAAACTTATGATGCGCTAACGATTGAATCTTCGTTGTTGATCGTTTCTCAAATCCAATGGTCCTCCTTTCTCCCCTTGTTTCTTTAGTTCGCCCGTTCATTTCTAAGTTGTTGGTAGGATACTTGCCTCACGTTCTTCATTCATTTACCGCATGCACGACTTGACACAATCACGTTGAATGATGCCCTTGTTTCTTTTGCCTTTCTCTTCATATGCTTTCTTTAATTCTTTCTTTAGAAAATATTTTCGAATGCGACATCTATGTACGATGTGAAAAATTTCAAGAAAATAATCAATCGTACGGTGATACTATGAAATACGGGGTCTAACGATGGCTCAGCGGGGATAGTGGCTCCTTCGGGAGGTGTCAAAAACAACGGACTGGTGGCTGATCACATTGGGTTGATCGCAATCTTTTAGCAATGACGGCTACAATCTGCATGGTGAAGACCTTGAGCTAGTCGATACTTTCTACAAAGTAAGTGTGTACTTCGGTTTGAAAATGGAAAGGCGATATAAAACTACAATGCGAAAGATGCTCAAAGTGCCAAGCTGTTGCACATACACTACCTAATCTAACTAAGAGACAGTATACCTTTGAGTGGACTCCTTTCTCAATACAGCAGTAAGTAAATGACTACACCAGTTGATTCTTGTTCACTTTTTTGAGTAGGATGAAAAAAACAAGGCCACTCCCATCTTACTTTCCTTTGAACAATAGTGCTCAAACTTTTCATAAACTGCTGCAAAAAAACATTCCTCACATAGAATAATCCTTCTTTAGATGATTCCCAAGAAACCAGCAAATGGATCTTGGAACGATACACCGGCCATGAGGATTTAAATAACGGACTTCTAGGGATTGTTCGTTGTTCCAATTTCATGCTCGGGATCCTTCTAAAAGAGAAAATATACATATTCTTTATGGTCATCGGTAGCATCCTCATTATATACCACTATGTTGTACTCACGAAAACATGATATGTCTTGATTGATTTGGTTGAATTATGTTTTGAGGTCGTCATTTTGATGAATAGGAGCACTTTTGTGGCGGGCCTTCTTGAGAAGGTAGAAAAACATCGATACCAGGTGTTCTTCTATTTCTTCATGAGGAAATCCTTCGGTACATAAATCGAAGTAGAACAAATGGAAATGATCTCTTAGGTTATATGTAGAAAATTAGTGACTGGTTGCATGCTTAGAATACGTTGACTTCTTCTTCGGGTTAAAGGAGGATGGACTCTTTGTTTTCTTTGGGTTGAACAACAATTGTTTTCTTTCTCTTGTGAAGATTGATCATGAGGTTGAATGTCTTCTTTAACCTCACCAAAAAGAAACAAATGAACTATCATTTGTCCCCACGGAAGAGATCTTGTGGATATTCTTTCATTTCACAGTTGCTTTCATTTCAGCTTCTTCTCTTCTTATCATGAAATTTAACTTGAGAATGAAATTCATGAATTTCTTCTAAGAGATCCTCGTGATGTAATTTCCTAAATCTTCATCAATATTTACAAGGTATTGTATGAGATCCTTAGATTGATCACAACAATTTTCAGCTAATTATAAAGATGGAGAATTTTCTTTATAATGCTCATAAAAACACCTTGTGGAAATATTTTAAAGTAAATAGACTACCGAGTTCGGACCTTCATACCATTCCCTTGCTTTCCATTCTAATTTTAGCATGAACATCTTCATAGAGCAATCCTCATGCCATTCGAATTTCAACCTCCATGAGTGTATGTAAATTTAACGAGGATGTAACAAAAGCATAATCAACCTCCTCATCTTCGAAAAATAGGAAGATTTATATCGGAAATTTACCCAGGGCATTTTGTGTGGGAATCCGGGAATGTGATCTTGCTCATTGGAGCATACCGCATTTATTCTTGGATTCATCTTGTCGATCGGGTTAGATAGTGGGTTCACGCTGTATATTCACAACCAATTTGCATTATTCTACCGGGGGTGGAGCCTTTAGGTCCATTGGAGCAATGAGTCGCAAGGTGGATGATTTCAACTTTCTTGTGTACGCTGTTGTCCACCATCGACAACTTGAGATGCCAGTCTTGGAACATCTTGAATCATACAATATTGTAATTGGGTTTTTGAGTTCTAACGAAATATTAAGATTTTCAATAACTCATTCACGGGAGTTGCCATTATGTTGACCCTCCCAGTAATTTGTAATATTGGTAAGAAAAAATAGCAGAGGAAAAATCAAACCACTTTGGAGTCGAGGACCTAGCCTCTAGATTCGAGAGGGCTCTCTTTGTTTTATAATTTAACTTGATAATTATAAGTCTTGATATTAGGCTAGTTAAAGAAATTGTGAGGGTTGTTTGTTTTTATTTATTGGGTGGTTGGACGGATAAGTGTGAAAACTTAATCCATTGGGCTAATAGGTCATAAAAGGATAGTTGTGCATCAAATTTTCAAGGGGAATTCATAGGGCAAGCCAGCCCATACGGTTGGATCTTATTGGAAGTGTGAATAAGGATAGAAAAGCGGTGGGTTCAATAATAGCTAAAGAGAATTGTAGATTCTTTAACTGCCATCGGAGAAGAAAACATTAAGATAACAAACAGAAACGAAATTAAGGTGCTCTCTCCGGCAAATCTTAATCTAAATTTTATCAATGTTTTGAAATCGATAAATTGATGCACAACATGAAAAGTGTAGAAATTTATTAATACGTGCTTATTCTTAGGATCCTTACGATCATAATATTTATCTTCTTTCTAAATAAAAAATCCTTCCTGTGACACGAAAATTTAAAACTCATTGCAAACACATGTGAATAAATTCGGTCACATAACACGGTTGTTTATCGGAAATATTAAAGCTAAAAACCCCAAATATCACATTATGTATATCAGCAGGATCATGTAATAATCTCATACGAAGATTAGTACATCGAGCTCTCAGAAGTACAATCAACAATCATTACACACCTTTGTCATGCAAAAATTTGTATCTCAATGCACAAATTTCTCGCCACTGAAAACCTACCTCCTTTGTCGATCCCTGTAGGAAAGACATGTGAATGAATTTGAATTGGCCTTGCCTTATTGCGCCAATCCTCATTGGAAACTCCAATGTGTGTCGGTACATTGAATGCATCACTATAATCACAACGGATAGTCATTTCACCCTTTCACCTATCTCTCCATTGGGTTTCACTGGGCCCCGGCCTTATTTGTAGTTATTTGTTGTTTTGTTCGATTTTTAGTGAGCTAGTAGTTATGAATTAATTAACTAATTAATTCACTTAACTCTAGTGTATGTCTTTAGGTTAGTGAATGCAACTAGCTAAATTGAGTTTAACTCCATTAATTAGGTTAAACGGAATAACAACTCACAACTACTCTTCAACTTTCTTGTCATAACACACACTTCGGTTCTATGCAGGTCCTCATGCATGAACACGATGTAAACTTCCTAGAATTACGTAATTCCTTGTTCACTAATTTTCCAGGCCTGTTCATGAAATAAGTGCTCCAAAAAGAGAATAAGTTGATGTTTGTTCGGATTATTATTAAGAGCTAATAATAATGAAACACACATCTATTTTTGAATTGAAAATCTATAAATAGACTTAGCCCAATATTCTAAAAACAAAATTTCATCTATTTTTCCAACTTGATCAACTATGCAAATAACATCCTGCAAATTGTAGAATATGCTCACCATGTCTATAAATAGACATACACCTAAAAATAACCTAACGAGGCCCTTAGTAGAGGGTGCTTACTTTTTCACTAAGCTCGTCATCTTGTTGAATCTCAACACTCCTCTCAAGAGAATGGGGATTATCTTTCTAGATCGTGCCTCTATTTTTATTCGAATTTTTCTCTGTAGGCGCCTTGATTTTTGAATTGACGATCTATAAATAGACTTAAGCCCAATAAATACAAGAAATAGAATTTCATCTGTTTTTCCAACTTGATCAACCATCTACAAATAGCATCACGCAACTTGTAAAATATTCTCACCATGTCTAGAAATAGATTTTCTAAAAAATAGCACATGGGCTTACTTAGTGAAGGTGCTTACTTTTCAACTGACTCATCATCTTGTTGAATCTCAACACTCCCTCTCAAGAAGATAGGGATTATCTTTCTTGCGATCCTGTTGTACCTCTATGGTATTCGAATTTTTACTGCTGCCAAGCGCCTTCGTCGGGAATATACTGCATCTTGATCACTGCAGCAAGGAATGTCTTCCCGAAGCAACATGATCTTCTACGCACAATCCTAAGTATGATGATATTGGATATCAATGTGTTTAGATATATCATGAAGCACGGATTAATCGAGAGTTTAATGCCAAATACGATTATCACAATGTGTCACTACGGGTTAAATGTGAGCCAAGACAAAGCTGACCAAGATCTTCCTCATCGAGATAACACTCACATCGACTTAGATGCTACCATGTGTTACGGTCCTTTGAGTGAGTGCCACGGATCTTTGTTTCCATACCAAGAAAGCTGTTGTGGATGAGTGCGAAAACCCTCCCCCAATGTTGAAGCAACATGATCTTCGTGCACACAATCTTTAATGTGATGATCTTTGGATATCAATATGTTTATATGTATCATGAAACCCATGAGATTAATCAAGGTTTAATGCAAATCTGATTATCACAATGTATCCGCTACCGGGATCTAAATGTGAATCGAACAAAGTAAGCCAGATATTCCTCATCGAGATAGCCTCACCCATCGACTTGACTTGTTGCCATGTAATACTGCTTCAGACTAAGTGCCACGGATATTTGTTTCCTTCTGTATAGAGAAAATGCGTAGATACGATACTCAAAACCCCTCTGATGTGCTCTTTCTGTCTATTGGGCGCACGCCCAATATGCATATGTGAAGCACGTCAACTTCCGTCATCCATACGCGTAAGCCGCCATAAGCCATACTCGAGGATGTGCCCCTAAGACCTTAGGACATGCTTTCTTGCCTTCCAAAAGAGCTTGGTAGGCTTAACCATCATAGAAGCTGGTTCATAGCATAGCATATGTCCAGGTCTTGTATTAACTAAAAACATGGCGAACCCACCAAGCTCGATAAACGGTGGCATCCACTACCTCTCTTGAGTGTAGCATCCTCTTTCCTCCAATTGCCTAGAGAGGAGGTATCCATGAAACTGCAGGTCCTCCATATGAAACTTACCAAGTATCTCCGAGCATGTACTTGCCTTGAGACAAAGGTTCACCTTCTCCTTGCCATGTTCCAATCCCGAGGAAATAATGGGGAGACGAATCCTTCATCTCAAACTCCTTTACGAGATACGCATGCATGAGTGTATCCGCTTCTCATCACCTGATTAGTATTAAATCATCAAAATAAAGAATAATGATTAAAATCTTACCCTCCACCACAATTTGGTACAGGGTTGGCATCCACCTCACTCTTGGTGAAGCCAAGTCCATTAAGAAATAGGCCCATCGATCCCTTGTGTGCCAGCAGTTGCTTACTTCAGCCATACAACACTCTTTTAAGTACATACACATGTGACTCATTGTTAAGTCTCAAATCCTTGAGGCTGCCCAATGTACCTCTTCCTCAATGATCCCATTGAATACGATTTCACATCCATCGATAGATGTTCAACCATGCGCACGAGAGAGCAGGATGGTGTATGGAATAATACCATGTGACAAGTGCAAAGGTTTCTTCATAATCAATCCCCTTGATGTATGAGAAGCCACAGGGAAAAATCTTGCCTTATACTTCTCGACGCTCCCATCGACGCTTGCTTTCTACGTTGTAGATCCATTTCGAATCTACTGGCAGTTTTCCCAGGGCCTTGGAACAATCTCTGGCTTCATTTCGACAATGGAGTCATAATCCTCCACCATGGAATCTGCCCATGTGGGCTCTGTATTCTTCTTCAAAAAAATATGGCTCTTTCATGACACAATTTCTCATAAGAGCCATCGTATCCGATAAATCGATGGGGTGACTATCTCTTGTACCAGCACGTTGTGATGTAGGGACTCCTACATCACGTGCTACATCAAGCTTCAGTCTCTTAGCTTCTGTGGTACGATTTATTCCACAATGCAAATGTTTGATTGCGCAGGTGGACTCCTCCACTCATGAATCTCCTCCTACGCTGATCCTCATCTAGAGGCTCATCTTTTAGAACAAAGTTCCTCACACTGTACGAAGTGTAGCTCCCCTCTCCAGCGACGACTTCATGGCTTTCACCTCATTGAATTTTATATCCCACCACTGCATTCATTCAACTATTTAGCAAATACACATGATAATTATGGGGTGTTTCGCCCAGCAGCTTAAATATCCCAACCACAGGTCGGCTACAACTTCTTCCTGGCATCCTTTATCACATGAATGTAAATAGATGAGCAAAAATATTAAAATGAGAAATATCGGGGTTCTTGGGTAAAATATTCTTTAGGTGTACTCATGCCCAGTGCTACTGAGGACAACGGTTTTGCACATAAACCACGAGTGTTGCATGCTTACGCACAAGAGTGCATCGGTAGGCCCTAGTCATGTAGCATAGCTGTTGAAGCACCCACGGTATTACTGTTCTTCCTCTACTGCAACCCCATTCTGCTGTGGTTTGTGGTAACTGAGTTTACTCTTTATGATTCCTTCTTTTCTACGAAAGTATTTGAATTCGTTCAAGATATATTCACCACCATTATCGCTTCACGAGGCAACCCACTTTTCCCCAGGCATATTCCTGATAACGCAACTCCCAAAACGAGAATGTTTCACTCTTCTTGCATGAAGAAGATCTAACTTATCTATAAGGAATATTCATAAAAAAATATAACCATAATACCTGTTTGTTGTTGAACGGTGCAAGAAAGGTCCACACACATCTGTGTGAATTCTCTCCCGAGGATCAATGAAGCACGGTTCTCCTTCTCATGAAAATTGGTCTTCAAAAACTTATAGTACATCCCTTGTATTGATCATTTGCACAAGAGTGCCCTTGGGAATTCCGGTGAAATACTGTTGTAAAATCTTCAAAGCGCCATGGTGAAAGATGGCCCAATATCTTGTGCCATAGTGCTTCTCATCTAAGCTCACCACTTCTTTCTTTGCCCATCATTGCGGCCATGACCATCTACCTCCAACTTGTGAAGATTCTTAACCGAATCCTATCCTCTTGGTTTGGCTTGGTTGTTTATGTCACGGAAGGCTTTTCCATCGTGAAAACAACGTTAACCTTTGTCTTTTAACATTGCGGCCAAGAGACCAAGTTCTTCTTCGGACACAGAACATACATAACATCTTTCAATAGGAAATGGATTACACAGCTCCTCTAAAAGGTAGTGGTCCCAGTGCAGGCACTGCCCCATGTTACCATGTGCCCATCTCTATATGCATTTGGAATCCTTCTTCTCAAAGTCACTAAACAACTCCTTGTCTCCCGTCATATGGAAAGACGCCACTATCAAAGATACCAAACCAATCCCATGTTGCTTGAAACCAAGCATGCGATCAAAAGTAAATTTCAAATTGGAGGATTGGGCCTCTAAGCCTTCTTGTTCTTCTTTTAAAATGGGAAGTTAGTGGCGAGATTCCATGTTCGTGACAATGAAAACACTTCACTTTGGAAAAATCCAAGCTTCTTGCCATTTAGCCTCGGATTTTTGGATGGGATTTATTCCCCTTTCCTTTCTTTCTTTGCAACCAAATCACAATTCTATTCATCATCCTTCTTTGATGAAGATCATCACCAGTACTTCGCCTTGTCTCCTCACATGAGGTCAGGCCAAAGTCGCTCCCAACCCAACAATTTCTCGTCCGGTGACAAAGTCTTCGTGGTATCTCGACTCTTCGAGAAGCTTAAGGAGAGACGATATCACCAAGTCATCATCATCAACGATGATCACACACTTCCCAGTTCATCCCTACGGTGGAAAAATTTAGGCAGATATTTTGGAATACGCCGCCCTTCTTCATTTTTTATTTTTTTGAGCTTGTCTTTCGGTAGCCAACTTCCTTTGGTCACTTTGCTTCTTTGGAAAAATTTTGTCAAAGCCTTTACACATTGCAAATGGGGTGGCTTTTCCATGAAGGCTTGACACAATATGGTCCTTTATACCTTCCAACGAGAATCATACTTGTCTGCTTACTTCTTTGCCATGCGTCAAGTAATGCATCATCGCTAGGGCCGAACCGGGAACATCGATATCGATGGACTCCTTTAGTCCATTATCTTCAAGAATTGCCTCCATCCTATCCTTCCAGGAGCTGTAGTCGGAGGCTTCCTCAAGGGCATACTCAGTCGCAACCCATTGAAATACATTTCAATGAATACTCAGCTTGTCGAACCAAGAAATGTTTGTAGCAAATTCGAATTATCCACCAACAAAAACTCAACAATTTATCACAATTGCAATCTCCGATGATCCATTGCTCGCGATACCATGTGAAAATTTATTAATACTAATGTATTACCGGATCCTCTGATCTAACAATATTTATCTTCTTTATAAATACATAACCTTCCACTATTAAAGTTACGGAAATTTAAAACTCAATTGCAAACACATGTGAATAAATTCATACGCACATAACACGATTGTTATCGGGAAAGTTTAAGTTAAAAACCCCGACTATCATGTTATACATATTAATGGAATCATGGCAATCTGTACAAAGCTTAGTAAATCAAGCTCGATTACAATCAACAATCATTTTGCTTTGTCATGCATAAATTTGCATCTCGATACATAATTTCTCACCACCGATAGCACTGCCTCCCGCTGTAACGATCTATAGCAGGAACTGTGAATGAATTTGAATTGGCCTTGCCTTGATTGCACAATCCTCATTGGAAACTCAATGTGTGTCGATGCATTGAATGCATCATTATGGTCAAAACGGATAGTCCATCTCACCTGCCCTTTCACCCTATCTCTCCAACGGGTCTCATGGGCCATGCTGTTTGTGTTGCTTTGTTGTTTCTATAATGGGTTGTTAGTGAGTTAGTGATTGTGAATTAATTAACTAATTAATTCACTTAAATCTCATAGTGTATATTTCAATTAGACTAGATGTTAACTAGCTCAACCTAAGTTTAACTCCATTAATTGAGTTAAACTAAATAACAACTCTATAACTACTCTTCCAACTACATCATAACTTTGCCACTTAGGTTACAATACGAGTCCTCATGTGTGAACCATGATAAACCACTGAGAATTACGTAATTCCTTGACCCACTAATTTCAAATACATTCACTTTGAAAATAAAGTGCTCCAAGATAATAAGTTGATGTTTATTGTCGAATTATTAATGAAACTAATAATAATCGACATGCATCTATTTTTAGATTGACAATCTATAAATAGAATTCACCCAATATTCTAAAAATAGAATTTCATCTATTTTTCCAACTTGATCAACCATCTACAAATAGCATCCTACAACTTATAATATGCTCACCATGTCTAGAAATAGACATACACCTAAAAATAACTACCCAGGCCCCACTTAGTGAAGGTGCTTACTTTTCACTAAGCTCATTATCTTGTTGAATCTCAACAAAAAAGCCAGAGAAAAAATTAACACGGAAGGAAAAACATCACCTTTATTAACATAGCTCAAGAATCACAGCAGGTCTCTTATTATTGATGCTGACTCAAAAATTTACGGTGCTCCAATATAATGATATTTGCAACGCGAATCTGTAATATCCAACCCCCAACCCACGATACTACTAAGGAATGAAATATTTATCTAAATATTTAAGTCGGTTCCCTATCCTACTTTGGAAAAAAATTCATTTATTACAAAAAGCGGGAAATTAGACAAGTGTGGCCATACGAGGGGCACGAACAAAGAAAATCTCGACAAAACACGCATATAAAATTAATTTTGGTAACTCTTCAAAGTGAAAAACTCATGCGGCTCTTCGTAAATAAAAAGTAGGCTTGGTGCATGTAATGATCTTCGAAGAGAGCCGAATGATATTGGCTTTGTTCGCCCGGCCCTACCTTTCAAAAGATCGGTGTTGGGTAATTAAGTACGATCAAAGGAGCTAGCCACTTTACATTGATTAGTGATTGTACGATGAGTTTCACTTTTCTATTTTGCGAATTTGTAACATAAAAATTTTGTGAAAATTCCTTGCCGAAGCTCGACCCTTGGTGTATTTTTGCTACCGAAATTCTACTTTCGGTCGTGTTTAAACATTTTTAATAAAAAAACACAAAAAAATCGATATCTTTGGATCTAAAAAACTTTCGTTTTAATCACAGACTTTATCGCATCAGGAAATATTGCATATCGCACATTTTAGAGTTTATGATATGTCGATAGAATCGCGTGCAATGCGAAGAGTGACGTGGTAGGAGGATGATGATGTTGGAGTAATGGAATAGGAATGATAGTGAAGGAATGTCGTATTAGCGGTGAGCGGTATTATGGTGGGGTAAAAGCGCATTACCAAAATCACAATCGGAACAAGATATGCTTCGGGAATATGATTTAAACTTTAACTTTTTGTGAAGTGCGATGGAGCGAAAAGAAAGTTATAATATGCGTGATGCGATATTGTACATCAAGGATTGCAATATTTAACTTTTGACGAAAATGAAATGAGTTATAACTTGCGAAATGCGATGAGGTATGGTAAGTGAAGTTGTGATCTTGTGAAGTGGTATTCGTTGCGAAGTGCGATGGATGGTGGGGCAAATACATCCATAAAGCACGATCGAGACTTAAAATTTAAGTGGAAAAATGTGTAGAGTGTGATGCGCGGGAACTTAAGCGTCGAGGAGTGTGAAAAGGCGAAAGGTAAGGAATAAGGTGGAAATAAAGGTTTTGCCGCAGCGGGTCCCGCCATCGCATCGGCAAAAAACAAGATTCAACATAAGTCTTAAGAGGTAAGGTTAAAACATACGGTGCCAGTGTGAGCATCGGGGGAAGGCTTGTTGTGCACCATGGGTGAATGGGTCCCACTACATCGCATCGATGGAAAAACAATATTTGGCATAAGTCTTAAGAGGTAAGGTTAAAAACACCTTAATGTGAGCAACGGTAAGGATTATTTGCGCGCCCGGGTGAGAATGGGTCCCACTTCATCACAAATTTCATTTTTGAAAGGTTTGTAGGATAAGGAAATTGAAAAAAATTGCGATTTGGCTGATGCGAAAAGCGATTTGGGTGTATGGTAATGTGAATTAAAGGGAAATGACTTGAGAAAAAATGAAAATGGAAAAGGGATAAGTAATGGGGTGATTTTTTATAAATAATGCATCAAGAATGTTGGAAAGAAATGTAAGGAAATGTGGAAATATATGATCGGGGAATGAAATGTAAATAAAAAAAAGGGAAATGGAATGGGCGAATATAATGCTATGGTTTTAAAACTTTAGGATATTAATTTGTGATCGAGTTTAAGCCATATAAATAACTTTTTCTATAGGCACATTTAGACTAGCGGTAATCAAATCCTTTAAAATAGAATGAAACTTTCTTTTTTTTCTTTCATGCTTTGTTTCTCTTTATCTTTTGCCTTAATGATAGTTAAGTCTTTACTTCTTTTTATTCATGTGTAACATTTTCCCCTTATCTTTAGTGAAAGGAACATAGATTCTTTTGAAGCTCTTGACGGTCGAAGTTCCCGCACTACGAAGATAAATTATAGCCATGGAATATTATTTTTATTATGAAAGATCTAAATAATTAATGCCTAGTGATACTATAAGAGAAATAAAGAGTCTAACACATTGTTTTGCGTATTGAAAAGTGTAAACATGGCGAAAGGGCTCGAGTAGCAAAAATACACCAGGGTCGAGTTGGGAAAGGCATTTTTACAAACTTATTATGTTATAAAGGAAGAAACGGAAAAGGCGCAAAACTCTTGGCACGGTCAACAATCGTGTAAAGTGGCTAGCCCACCACTGAACTTAATCACCCCCAACACTTATATTTTGAAAAAGTAGGGCCAAATACCATAGCCATCATTCTTTGCCTCTTTGGGATCATCACATGCCACCTTCAAGCCTACTTTTGATCTTACGAAGAGACCATCAAAGTTTTTGAATCCATGAAGAGTTACCAAAAAAATTAATTCTGGTGATGTTTTGTCGGAAGATTTTATTTGTTCAAGCCTTGCATGGCCACACTTGTCTAATTTCACTTTGTTTGTAATTATTGAAGTTTTACAGTAAATTAGAAATGACTCAACTTTTGGTTAAATACGCTTGAATTTTCATTATCAAGGGTTGGACCTTGTTATGCTACTGCGTTGCAAAGATCATTGTGTTGGAGCATTTTTATTTGTTTGAGCTGGGCATCAATAATAAAAATACCATTCACGGATCCTTGAGCTATGTTAATGGTGATATTTTGCTCTATTTTCATGATGTGCACATCCAATTTGCTCCCAGTTCAAAACATAAAATTTAGATTAAGATTTCTTGAGAGAGCACCTTAATTTTGTCTCTTGTTTGTTATCTTAATTTTTTTCTTCGAAGTATAGTCAAATAATTATTAACTTATCTTTATCTATTCTTCGAACTCTTCTTTCTTTCATCTCATATTCATACGCAGTAAGATCCGATCTACATGGTTAGCTTGCCTATGAATGCCCTTGAAAAGTTGATGCAAAATTCAACCTTTTATGACTCCATATCCCAATGGATTAAGTTTCATGACTCATCATCCCAACCACCCAATCAATAATAAAGGCTCATAATTTCTATAAATAGCCTAATATAAACACTTATAATTATAAAGTTAAAGCATAAAATAGAGAGAGCCCTCACACGGGTCTAGGAAACTAGGTCCTAGACTCCAAAGTGGTTTGATTTTGTCCTCTGTCATTTGTTCTTGCCAATATTAAAAATTACGGAGGGATAACGAGTCTTCGAGGGCTGATTTGAATACGATTTTACCCGAACCCATCTAAGAAGGAAGAGAACTTCTTTTGTAGAGCCATACGGACTTGGTCTATAAAGGAAAAATGGTCTTTCTTGGTGGCTTTTAAGTTCTCAATAAACAACAAAAATTTGGCACTTCCATTCTTATTTGGGACTAGGATAAAGAGGGATACCCACTAACTATCGGATATAGGATATATGAGCCACCATCCCAATAATTTGTGACTCTTCTTTGGATATGTCCTTTAGAGTCGGGTTTTATCCTTCTTTGGGGTTGTCTCACCAGGCTTGCATCCTTCTTTGATGTAAATTTGATGTATGCATACTGATATACCTGTGTCCTTGTAATCCCACACAAATGCTTCGAATTTTGTTTCAAAAGCTGGTAGGTCGATTCTCTTCTTCATTCGAGAGGTTTGGGTTGATTTTCGAGAATCTGGATGGGCCAAAAATAAATAGCCTTGGTGGTTTCGGAGGGTTGTCTCAGCGGGTACCCTTCCATCCAAGGTTGGCTTTCATACTCTTTGACTAAGGTTTCGAGAGGAATGTTGGTGGAGGACTAGTTTTTTTTTTTTGAGTAGCATGGTCGATGATTTCATCTTCATCAATTTGCCCCCTCTGAAATAGAATCTATGGTACACATGGGGGGCGGTGTTATATAGATCATCTTCTTCATCCTCCAACCAGCAGGATATCATGATCAATGGAAGGCTGGGCTTTAGAGGATATAACACTAGTTGTTTAGGCAAAGGCCCCTTTTGATAGTCATGTTCCGTGTTGGTATGTTAATATAAGCATCTACATTGGCTAACCAAGGTCTCCCTAAGATAAGAGGATAACCATTAAACTTGGTTTTGGTTGCGAGACCAAGAAATATGTGGGGATACTCCCAGAGGTCAATGGTAACCATAACATCCTCCTTAATTCCTTTAGGAGTTACGTGGTGAGTACGCAAGTTGTAGGCCCATTGTGGTTTTCCTCCAAAGTCCATTGGGGATTAAGTTTTCAACATAGTTTCCTTGGTCATGAGGTGATGGCAACCCTAGATCAATCGGTGTTGGGGACACAGAAACCATATATATGCACATCAACTTATTTGGACTACTAGGGTCCCGAGGGTACTTTGAAATATCACCCTTCCTGAGCTGGAAGTTGAGAGTTGTCCTACCACATTGATGGTGGGGGTATCTCTCTTCATTCTCTGAGTTTTCTTGGAAACGCACATTTAGCCTTCAGCCTATTGTAGATGTGGACATCCTTGTGTCTGTGGAGAAGTGGGTATCTATACACACAAGTGCACAATTCTCCCAAGGTTGGTCTTCTGCAGGGATGTGTTGACTAGGGTGGATCAAGTGCTCGGGGAAAAGGAGGTTGTTGGATACGAGTGTTACCTTATTTCCTTTTCCTCCTCAACCTCTACGGTGGAGATGGAGGATAGTTGTGCGAGAGTACTCTTCCTAACTTTTGGAATTAACCTCCACTGTATCTCATAGCATAAGTTGGATAGGATGTTCCTCGCACAGGAGCCTAATGTGCTATCTATTTTTTGGGTTCGAATTGGGTTACACGGTATTTAAGAGTAGCCTAGGTGGAAGCGGCACTTGATGGTGAGGTTGAGTTGGGGTGGAGAGCATTAGAGTAGGTGGTTTGTTATTGAGCAGGCCTCCACCCTTGGGATGGTTAATTTCAGGATTTTATTGAACATACTACTAAAATGAATTTGATTCCCTGGTGAGGATGATATGGATGGTTGTAAGGCCAAGTGGGAGGTGTGAAGCCATGATGGAGGGTGGGGTGTACGAAGAGTTGCATGGGTGCACTCAGTTTTTGTGATAGTAAGAGTAAGGTGCACCTTGCATACCTTGTTGATATGGTCGGGGCCTTGAGGCCTTCTGCGGTTGATGAAATAGAGTTGCTTTAGCATTGCTTCCACCTTGATATACGGCCTTAAGTCCGAGGTAAGGAGAGAAGAATTTTGTAATGGCATGATTCTCCTCACGGTGTTGAAAACCTCGATGACAATCGTTGAAATTCATTTCTTGAGTGCTTTTAGGTACATACAGAAAAAAATATGGCTTGAGGATCTCTCTGCTTCCTCTTGATTCCTTCCATGACACCGCATTGTGACTATTTGCAAAGTAAGGGTGTGCACTGTGTCACTCTTGAATTCCTTTAGCATGTTTCCAATCTCATGTTTTATTGAAGTGGAAGAGGAAGAATTTATTGGATGTGTTTTAGCGACTCTTCCCATCTTCCTAAATTCCCAGAATGGTTTAGGAAGACGATTTTGATTGTTTCATAAGGCGGTTGGTAGATATCTCCTCCACGATAGCATATTCAAGGTTTATCCTTCTCTTCTTTGATCACCCGAAGAAGTACAAGTTTAAGTGATGCAAGATCAAGAGTACGAAGTTGGCTCTCTTATATTTTGTTTGAAACCTCTCTTCATAGTCCTCTAGCGATTCATCTGGCCCTAGAGTCATCCTAAATATCTCATCCTTAGTTTCCTTGGACCTGTGATAGTATTTGTACTTATCGTTGAAGGTCTCTTGCATACGTAACAAGGTGGTGATGTTGTCCGGGAAAGACACGCAGACATTTGGTGCATCCTTGAGGTCGGATGAGAATAGCTTCCAACTTCGTCATCGAGGAAAGTGTGGTCATAAGTCATAAAAACAACGGAAAATTAAAACATAGATATGTCGAGGATCCTCGGTGGGGTCATGGAAGTGTGGAAGAGATGAGGGGTTAATTTTTTTCATCTTGATTCCCCCATTTTCTGTCTTGTAGGAAAGGCTCTCTGAATCCCAGCCATGGTTAAGATAGGTAAAGTGGGTCCTTGATTCAGACCAAGGTCTTCTTCTTATTCCCAAATGGTTCCGAGTATTCAAAAGCCTCTCCTATGAAGTTAAATCTCCTTTGCCACCAAAGAAGAGTGAAGGGTGGCTAGGAGGTGATGTGGGGGTTTTAGGTAAAGATTTGTATTTGAGTATTCCTACTCCTACGAGGCATGAAAATTAGATATTTTTTCAATATTTACGAAATAACATGAAAATAAAGGAAAAAGAAAAAAGTCCTAAAAAACAAAATCAAATCATCGACTGGGCACCTCCCAAGCAATGGTGCCAAAAAGTGGTGAGCCACAGTGGCCACCAGTGCGCAACACCCGGGGGGCTGCCCTACTTCTTTATCAACTTAGGAGTTCGTATAAACTTGGGTGACAATGTTATATGCAAGAAAACACATTCTACTCATGTAATCCTCTTCCTCTCTACGAAAGGGTGCTAACTTCTATGATTTCTTGGTAAAGGCGCACAATTCAATGAAACTAAACTAAATTGCGGAAAGGAAATAGCAGAAGGGAAACTAGAATATAGAATTATTGAAAAGAAATGATGAGAAGGAAAATAAACTAAATTTCTGAAAGGAAACGATAGAAAAACTGGTGGCTGTGCTTTGAAAAGAAATAGCGGAAAAACTAATTTAAATTATTTGAAAATAAATGGCGGAAAGGAAAAACTAATTTAAATTGCTGAAAAGGAAACTAATTTAAACCACACTTAAATTTCCCAATCGGCTAAACACGCCCTACTTATCTTGTGCTCTATCTACCATGCTTCTATCCATGCGGCTAAGATATCCATGACTTAATTCTAATTGAAAAAGTATTGATTGCGGTCCAGAAGGAAGGCTAAGGGTGCTATTGGAGGGCTTAACCACATGGGAAAAGGATTATGGGTGGAGTGAAAAGAGGGCTTAGAATTTATTAAAAATTATGATATCGCAAAACTCCCCTTTGGAGTGGAGGCTTTTAAAAGTGCGATAGCGAATTGTGATGGAAGAATAGAAGTGCGATATGTGATATCCTGATTAGCAATATCATGGGAGGGGTAGCGGTGTTGTTTGGGAGCGGGAGGCGAAATGCCAAAATGATATGGGATAAAAAACTGCGAAATGAAAAATGCGATGGGATAAAGACTACAAAATGTGAATGCAATGGGATGATGTGGTAGTAGAGCACAGCAGCGATACCTTAACGATATCACGATTGGCGTTGGGAGAACGTGTTATGGGGAACCAAATGAAAAATGTGATTTGTGTTTTTCAATTTGGTAGAGCACGAAGAATTATTGCGTCGGGATTTGGAGAGGTAGTGTTAACGGGAATAAAATAAAAAATGTGATTTACGATGTGGCGGAGTACGAGAGGGTGTGCAATCGTCGTTTGGAGCGGCAAGTGTTAATGGAAAAAAATAAAAAAATGCGATTTGTGATTTGCGATGTGGCGGAGTACGAGGAGGGTGTCGGGGGTGGACTTTGGAGCGATGGTGTTAACGGGAAAAAAATAAAAAATGTGATTTGTGATTTACGATGCGGCGAGTACAAAGAATTATCGCAATCGATGTTTAGAGCGGTAAGTGTTAATAGGAGAACAAAAATAAAAAATATGATTTGTGATTTGTAATGTGGCGGAGTAAGAGAGAATTATCGTAATCGGCGTTTGAGTAGTAAGTGTTAACGAGGAACCAAATAAAAATATGATTTTCAATTGAGAAAAGTACGGTGGTGGGAGTTTCGATGAGGGAAACGACGAAGGTCAAACATAGCATTTTTAGAGGTGTCTTGTGAATAAAAGGGTGTGGGAGTGCCGATAAAAGAAATAAGAGAGGAAATGGAGGCACAACAACAACGATGGAGGCGTAAAAACGGAGAGATAGAGAATGAAGCGGGGAGGGTGAAAATGGACTTTACTGGTACTGGAATTCTTACTCCTACAAGCAAGCTGCGGCAGTCCTTGCATGAAGAACAAACAAATGCATGAAAATACGGTACAAAGGAGAAGGCCCGTGGTATTGCAACTCTACCCTAATCTAAAATAGTGAAAAGGAATCAATTTTTGGGTCTAAGGGAAGGAAGTTCACCCTCCCTCGAAACTCTTTATTGACGGAGATGATAAAGGTATTGATCCACAAATTTTTTATAGTTTTCTACTCTATTCTATTACTTATAAACAAATGAAACCTAGAGAAACATCACAGAAAGCAAAACTAAACAATGAAACTATCGAGCCGAGTCTATTGACGACAACGAAAAGAACAAATACAACGAGAGGTTGAGGCACATGGATTGGGACCTAACCCACATACTGGCTACGAAACTTAAATACGATCTACTTTGTTCATGAAATCATAGTCTTAAGTACATTTCTCAAGTTTAATCGTTGAGTACAATAATCAAAATATCAATAGCTTGCGGAAAAGTTCCCAATAGAATCCAATCTCTTTTCTAGCTCTTATTTTGCTCTATTTATTCTACGAGGTAACTACCAATAACTCCTTGAAAATGGTGATTGAGTCCACTTGACTCCCAAGTAAACATAGATTTAGTGCACTTTGGTCTTTGAGTTTCTTCAGCACTTCTCTTGGAATTCGAATTGTTGGAAAGTCCTTGGGGATTCTTTGGCTACCTTCGATAGTTAAGGAGGGTGGACAATCCTCCCTACTCATTCTCCTTATTTGTCTCCTTCAATTATTTATGATAAAATCTTCGAAAATAATGCCAATTACTCATGATTGCCTCAACCTAATAGTAGGCACTCGGACTATGTTAGCCTTAATCCTACACCTATACTAGCATCATAAAAACCAAATAAAATAAAAATGCAAGAAAAAGAGATTTAAGAGAAAAAATGTGACCATTAACCCCTCCAAATATACTAATGATGGAGCTCATCACCAACTTCACAATCTTGTCTCCTTCCTCCCATTTTGAGCTATGAATTTGTTGTAATGTGTTGAAACCATCGATTTCTCTTGACAACATGCATTATGGGGAATTTGTTGTAACCTATTTTCCACTCCATTATAGTGAGATAAATCTAATTTCAACTTACCTTAGTTGTTGGCTAGAAGTGTATCCTTTTCACCTTTTTTTTACTTATGTGATATTTATTCCATGATAAAGGGTGGAATTGCTGCATAGTGAAGTAGTTTATCATAAATATTTTCAAGAATTTAATAATTATGAGATAATAATTATTTCATAATTAAAGCAAATTGAGAAAAATCTCATACTTGTGAAAAAGGTTTCTAGAGTTTGTCATTCCCAATTAATGTTCAAATCTGAGAAGCAGCTCATGAATCATGCATGAAAAAAGCAATTTCAACCAAAAAATGCCAATAAAAAGTGAAATGGACTCTTGGATCCCATATATTATTCAATATAAATTCTAAATCAATATTAGAGAGGGTAAAACAAAGCAAAATAGGTGGGTTAACGGATCTCACATAGGATTTGTAAAAAGTGCTAAAAAACCCAAGGCACTGAAATGTAAGACAGCTGCTCGGTATAGTCTAAGAGAGGGTTTACACATAAAATAATTGGAGAAAAATATATCTACTCATGTGTGATAAATAATTCTGAAGAATAGAGATCAATCTCCTTATACAAAATACAAAGAAAGCCGGCAAGGGTTTCTTGTCAAACACTACTGCATACAAATGGGATATTTAGTAATTTAATAGATGCTGCTTGTAATCACAGAAGCACATGAGTGTAAAAAGGATGAAATATGTCTGATTTGATGTATATCCCTCGAGGCTTCCCCCATGAAAGGATGAACCTCTCAATCACAAGGAAACTCAACAGTGGAGCCACCATGCAATGAATACGCACTCCAAAATAATGCATTCCCTAATGAAAACATTATTTGAGATGTATGGGAAATGTGTGTTATGATACCATAGATATTAAATAAGCTTTGGATCTCTCCAAACAGATATATCAAGTAAGAAAACCTTCCTCCAATGAGAAACTATGGCCCTGGAGCGGGATTCCAATCCCTTCCTCTTGCACCCAACAAAAGTTTGCACAATCTATGGCAAAGATGTGCTAATGGTCTCAGATGAATCTTGGCCTGAAAACCTGATGTGGAATGATGAATGAAAACTCTCCCAATGAGGCTCCCTCGAAGAAGAGGTGGGTTCCACACAGGGAACACCAGTCTTTAAACAACACTGCCGACTTTGCTAAGCAACAAGGGCAACAAGTCTTGGGAGACAAGAATAATAATCTAAGACATGAAGAATAATGCGAAATCCTATTCCTTATATAAGACATGGAGGTTTTCTTTCCCAAAGCACTACGATTTAGGTTACTTCCTAACCCAGCTACATCTCCCTCCAAAATTGTGTTATTCATCCCTTGGTTTACTCCTCATAAAACTACGGCACATTGACTTAGTCAAAGAAGCTTAATTTTATCTCTGTTCACCTTGTGGAGATGTTTTATTAGGTTATAAATAATGTCCTCCACAATTGGAGTGTTTTTATTCTTTCCTTGGGAGACATAAGGCTTTCCTACCCATTTATTCATAAGCTAAAGTTGCTGCTAACTCTATTGTTTCATTTAACTTTGAGGCTAAAATTTTCGGGAACATTACAAGGATATCGGCTTGACCCACTTATGTATGAGTTGGATAGGGGTCCATTTGTATAAGTTCAAAATTTTCAATCCCTAGGTGTCTAGGTATTCTTTTGGAGATAGAATGAACCTATATAATATCTCCCAGGAGAAATGGGGTTAGAAGATGATAAACACTATAGTGCAAGATATTTGTTGTATCGGGAGGAGAGACCATGCTAAAAGCTTGAGGAAGGTCTCTGTGAAGGTATCATTTGTATCAATTTTATTTCATTTTTATTAAGTGAATTTTCACTCCTATCATATCTAAATGTGTAATTTATTGTTCATGTTTATGTTCATTTTTAAGTTGTGGGTCCTGCGCGGAAAGGCAATTTTATTCATGCTTTTTGGTGGTGAATGTGTGCAAGTTGGATCTGTTACGGAAGATCTCCTAGTAAGGGTTAGAATATTTGCATGGACCCAACATCATACCAATCGCGAGGATTTCAGTGCTCAAGTCAAACCGTGATAGAGAATTTAAGCATGGATGATCGATTCAATTGATTGGTTTATGTGTTCATTAATTTGTTCACTTCTTTCCCATATACGCTGTGTTCTTTGCTTGGGTCTTGTTAGGGCCAAGGCTGTGAAGCAATAGTTCCTAGTGGTTGTGCATAAATTTATACAACATGTTGGCGAGAAGTCGGTCTGCGACAGACCCGAGTTCAAGAGTTGTGACAGCAGGGAGTCGGGTGTAGTGGGATCACGTCGGCATTTCACCCTACTGCGGAGAGCGATTGAGTCTCACCCCGGTGTCCACCACCGCAACCACATGCGAAGGGGATGAGATCATGTGAGAGCAGTCGCCGCTCATGATGGAAAAAGCCAATGATTATGTAAATGATCATATACGCAAGAGCACTTAAAAAGCGATGAGACATAAGCAAATAAAATTTTAAGCAGGGGATAAACTCATCACCCATGTAAACCTCTTATTAAGGCAACCTTTCATTATATTAATCTCTTGGCCAAGCTCTGGTTACATAGCATTTTTTTAGCGACGATACAACTACGTACATATGTACAAATGTTACGGAACGAAGTAGAGAAGATTGGGAATTACGGAAGATGTCATGCATGATTTCCCGCGGTCGCTGTGCTTCTTCCCACATCGCCGAGCCTCCTGACCTGCAAGCATCCTCTTTCCCCGCTTTCGACGGTGTTGTTGTTTGTTCACCGCTATCGCGACTATCGGTTCCTCTATCTCTTTTCTTGTTGCTTCTAGCTTCTCTCTCACAATGTCTTGTGTTCGCTTCTTCATCTGTGCTTGTGCGTGTTCTTTCTTCGGCTATATACGTAGCACCGCGCCCGCCAGTAGCTCGGCGGCTCACAGTAGTTGCCGACGCGGTACGCCCGATTTTCCCATGTGTCTTCATGTACGCAACTCAAAAGGTCAAGAATTAAAAATGTTCTAACGAATTTCAAATAACAAGGGCCCCAACGAGGCCCACGACCACGATTCGTTGACTTGTCCCCAGGTCGGTAAAAAATAACCGGTCTCCACCTCCGACACCCGTGTCCGGGGGGTACCTTTGTTCGCTTTGTGTGCCTTCGTCCGTGCCCTTTCTGTTGTGCTTCTCCAAGCGGATGTTCAGGCAAAGAACCCAACTCGGGACCCTGCGGACGTATATCTTTGAGCCGGTGAAGTCGGGAAAAGCACGACTTCTTGCCATCCTTACGTGTAATCGGCTTCCTCGGTGATCTGTGGCGGCGACCTCCTCTGTAATGCCGTCGGGACAGCCACGAACATCGTGGTAATTTGGGTCTCGGCAGCAAGCTGTTGTTGTATTGTTGCTTAACGGCTTGAATGGGCGGACGGATTTCTGAATTGTCTGCTTCGGCCAAGATTTATTTGAAGTTGGCCTCGATGCTGTTGCGTTTGAACCTCAAGCTCGTACGCCTAGGCATATAGTTGATCTAACCACGCGGGATACGCGGTCTCACGAATTTCCACAAGTCTATTCAAAGGCACGGGCGGAGATGGGTTGCGTTTTGACCATGAGGGAAAGTGAACACTCCTGTGAGACTTCGCAAGGAGGTCGTGGCCTCGCGGCAGGTAAGGTGAAGGGTCGCACCGCATGTGAGAGCTGCCTGGTGCCTTGGTTTGCCACTTGTTTCGGTGTACAATGCGGGTGGGGGAGAAGCCGCGGGTGTGCGGCTTTAACAACAAGTTCACGATTCTCCTGCGTGTAGACCGCGAAGAGCGAGACCGGTGTGGTGGCACGGATATGGTCACATTGCTCTCAGCTATGTCGTCGGTGGGGCATGGTGACCCTTACGATCGGGCCATAGGTGCGAGAATTCTTGAGTGGCGATGGTGACCTGCTCCTGCGGTGGGTCCTTCTCCTTGATGGGATGGTCGCGGCTGTTCGATGGCGCGCGGTCTGGTGGTGCTACTCATCACACCAACTGCTTTGCCTTCCGAATGAAGTTGTTCAACACCAGCAAGACCATCCATTTTGAATGAATAGGTACAGGCGGGGTTGTACCCCATGTTTCTCGTTGGCGGTGCGGGCGCCGCGCCTCGGCATACGCTCTTGCAAGTTGCCAGCCCGCGCGGTCTGTTGGAAATTCTCGGGGGAGGGACACGGTGTACGACACAGCACGTTGAGGTGACCATGTCGGAATACGGCGCGTTCTTCTTGGTGGTGCGGCACCTTGGGGGAGGGTCCAACATGCTCGGGCGGGCCTCGGCGAGTCGACCCAACGTTGGCCGGTAGGGTAAGTAGTGAAGAAGAACACGGTGTGTGCGAGGTCGATTGGTGGTACTACGATCGCGATGCGGAGGTGACTTTAGCCCGTGGTCTCCTCAAGAAACTCCGGATAAGGGGTCGGATACGGTCGCCGAGATGAGTTTGATGGAACGGATGAAGTGGCGGTGGTGCAGACGGTGGAGCGAGCGGTGGACGGTGTGGAGGAGGGATGGGGAGGCGAATATTCATGAATTACGATGGGTCGATCGGGGGTTCTCACGGGTGTGTCCACAACGGAAGGTGGGTGGGTGGTGGATGTACGTCATCGATCGGGTCCACCTTTGGATTAGTGACGGTGGTGCGGGCCACGCTTGGATGGAGGGGGTCTAATTGATCGAGGTCCGAGCCGTTTTCCCATTGGGGTGATGATGGGGGTGGTAGAAAGTGAATAAGTTGGTAGGGATGGGGAGAAGTGAGAGGGCGGTATGGGACGAGAGAAAACGGCGAGGGCGGGAATTCATAAAATAAAGGAAACAAGGGGCACGCTTGAAATAACCAGGTCGCCACGTTGAGACTTCGTGCTGAGTAATGAAGTGTTGGACGATGGGGACCGATCATTCGGGGGGTTCCTATGAGGTCCGGCTACATCACGAAAGGTCTGCGCACGGCACAGCGGGGGCCTGCTGGCCGCCTATCTCGGTGGGCGGGTGCGTCGGTAACATGCGCTCAAAGTTGTGTACGGGGATCCGTCGCGGATGTTAACCACGTGACCCCGGCCACGCGAGAGACCTCGTGGTGAAAAGGTAGCATCGTCCGGTGGAGATTTGAGCGGCGCCATGTGGAAGGTGGCTTGGGCACGCAAGTGAGCGAGTAAGTGTGTGCACGTGGCTTACCCCCGAAGACATACTGCTCTGTGGTCGTCCGCGGGTTCATGGGCACACACGGCACCGGTTGCGCCACCACATCTGCCATTGGCCGTCTTGGCTTGAAAACGCTTCCGCATTCACTGGTGGTGCGGGGTCGAAAGGACACTGCCACGGGGTCGAATTTCATCATGAGGGGTGGCTCGCGGTAGTTCTCGCAGGTACGATGGGACGGGGAGGAATGTGCCATTTCCACATGGCAAAAGCTACGATCGGGTAACCATAGATGAAACTAGTGGTGCATATAATTCTCTTCGCATACGCGAACGGGTTCTTTGAGCACGAAAGAACACCAATTCGACACAGTGCCTTGGACACGATGCTACGCAATGGAGATAGTGTCAAGGTGCACTCTCCTTTGGTATAATGCCGCATCGTACTTGCTAGAAATGAGATAACCGACGAACCGAATCTTCGGCTTGTTGATGAGATCAATTTTTATTTCCCCCCCCGACGAGTGCCATATTTGGCATAGAGGTACGTATCACCAAACTTTCGTGCGCCGCAGAAGATGTCGTAGGCAGGCGGAGACGTGCCGCCGATACCGGGACGACACAGCAGAGACGATGAATGTATTCGGCGTGAATGAGATCTCCTGCGTTTAGCCACAAGGACCCATTAAGGTCGACTTAAGAGGAACGGGTGCATTGCGGAACGATCAGGGTGGGTCCCAAAAGACGAGAAGAGTTCTTAAATTCATCGGGGATGATTGTAGGCTTTTGTGCTAAAGTGGCATTCGGTTGGTTGAGCTACTTTACGGTGTGTAGTGATGCTCCATATATGTCGACAATGGAGGTAGGGAGTTCGGCCAAGGTCGGACGAGTTGTGGCGTCTATCAGCGCAGCATCGTATTTTCAGCTTGACAACTACGTCATTGTGGTCAAATTGTCGACGGCGGATTTCGGCAACGGAGAGGAGAGCCTTTGCATTTGGCACGGCGGCTGGTGGCTTTGGAGAATTCCTCACAGAGCTTCTATCTTGGTGCGATGCGTTTTGAGACTTCAACCATTACGGTGTCGCTGCAATTTCCAAATTGAGCTGATCGGCATTCACATAAATGCTTTGTTGGTCTCCATGAAAGTTAATGTCATCACACAGCACGAGCGAGTTGATGAGACCCCATAATGAAAAAGTGGTCCTGCGGCCTTCTTGCTGCGATAATCGTGGGTGATCGCATGCACGTGTGTGTCTGACGGGTTGCTAATGGCGGCATGGGGAAATGGGCGGACGCGACGAGTGAGAGCTGTGGATGATGGAAAATGATTGTAGATACGGTTACGCTACTTGTAGTAATTTATGATGCAAATACGGCGATCCCCCTACGGACGAAAAAATTTAGCGGAGGCAAACACAGTGCAATCTTTCGCGCGTGGATGGATCCTACAAGAGATGACACGTTGGACGGGCGCCACCCGGGCCACGGTCGGTTGCGGTGTGGCCCACTGCCAGCGTCGGTTGTTGACGGACTGCCTACGAGCAGAAAAAGACTCCCTACGCTCTTGTCCGGTTGCGGGAGAGTTATTCGACTAGCTACGCTATGGGTGCTCTCGGGTGCGGAAATTGTTGGTGGTAGTGTTACTCTGGTAGGGTTTTAGAATTGTCCTTGTTCACCCACCCGAGAGGCACATGCCTTCCCGTTTGTGCCAGCAAACGACTCTGGTCGCGGATCTCGACAAAGTAGGGTCCCAGCAGTTGTCTGAGCTTGCTGAAATTTACGGGCAAGCTGTCATATAAGAGAACTTTGCCGCCAAATTGGAAGGCTTTGTTCTTGAGGTGGCGAAATGAGTACTTACATCTTCTTGCTGGCCTTGAACCTTTTGGTGGAATTCGCTAGGAATCGAGCCTCATCCGACTCCTGCTGACTCACGGAGACGCATTAAAGTGACTCCTGCGAGAACGGAAGAGACGTGGCGATTAAAGGCAGGTACGGTGAACTGCGGTGGGATTTCAAGCACCACAACCATACACCAGCGGAATGATTATTACGATTGGTCAAGCGTTTCATAGTGGTCTAGTAGGCCTGATAAGTGGAAGCCGCTCATCCCAATCGTACGACATTTGGTACAAATCTTAGTCGACCTTTTTCAAGAATTTTGTTAAATGCTTCCACGGTACCACGTTGGCTGGGGTGGTATGGGGTACTTTTGTGATGTTGAATCATAAGTATTGTCCCGATGTTGACTTGACAACGCGATGACAAGTACGTTCCCCAGTCGCTGATTGGCCATTGAACGTAAGCGGGCACGATGATGTTCAAAAATGAACGGGCGTTTGTCTGTGAAACCCCGATCATACATGCCAGCACGCACCTCGACCCGCAAAGGTGAGGAGTAATCGGTGGCGGTAGCCAGTGTCTTGGGCCTTGGGTGTGCGGCAGCGGGCGATGGGACCTACAAAATCGACATCCCACTTTTCGACGAGCGCAACACATGCACCGCGGTTGCTTAGCGGAAGCTCGTCACGGTCGGAAGGAACGCCGGGAAGTCGGGCGGCAAACATCGCATCGCTTCACGTGAGCCTTACGGTCGACGTATGCGCCCGGCCACACGGTGACTTGGAGCACCTTTCTTGCGGTGGGTTTCGCACCCACATGCCCTCCCGCAACACGGGTCGAAAGCATTCCCCGTGCCGCTTCCGTTCGTAGTCGAGGGCCTTGTCTGCCCAACACCTCCTTCGATGCCCAATTTATTATGGTACTTGCATGATCAATTGGTAGTCGGATGCCGGACAACTTCGGTGGCGTTTGAGCGGTGTAATCACGAGCATTGTCCGTGGTCGGATAAGTGGCAATGTTAACTTGGTAATACGGTCTTTAACCGACTCGGAAAGGTCGACATCCCAAGTAGGCCCAATCGTCCAACAAGCCTTCGTTCTCTCTCGTCTCCAACACGGATAAATGATCGGGACCGACATTCAACTTTCTTTGAGCTTGTGATCACCTCAAGCATTGGTCCTGGAAAAGTAGAAGCCGACGACGAATCTTGTCCTTCGCTTCGAGCTTATTCACCGGATACTTCAATGAAGAGTGAGTGGTAAAGAATATGGTGCAACGAGAAGATAGTGGCCGGAGCACGGAGGGTACACCATTGCCGAAAGCCTCCCGCTCGATGGGCGGGTGTAATTCTTCTCGCGTTCGATAACCCTGCCGGTGGTAGTGAGCCGGGGTGAGTCGGCGCTCGTTTCCAAAGTTGCGCCAAGACGACCCCAAGTGCAATACGGACGCATCGATATGCACATGGGCCCTTATCCCGGTCGGGATGAACAAGTATGGCGCCATCGTAACTTCTCCTTTAAGGTGTCAAGGGCAGCCTACACTCCTCCATCCCTTTGGAATACTTGACTTCTGCCAGCGATTTCTCAAGGCCATAATCTTTGCGTAGTTGCGGATAAACACTTTGTAATATCACGTGTGCCGGCCCCGGTGCATGCAACTACTTGTGATTTCGGGGCTTCCATGTGAACCATGACGCGACCTTGGGGGGATGCGAGCCTGAGACCCCTTGCTTGCACACCATGTGGCCTAGGGTGTCTTAGAATGGGCCCCCATAAAAATACATTTCTTCAAGTTCAAGGAAATACTGCAGAGGTGGCGACACTTAGGTCAGAGCACGTACACAAAAGGGTGGCGTGTTTCTTCAATAGAATATCAAACGGTCCAATCGTCCACATGTGAACCTCCGAGAACTTGTGAATGTACTCCGGAAGCCGGTAATTATAATCGGGAAAACACGGTGGATACGTTCTTCAAACCAAACGACATAACGTGGTATGTGAATGATCACTACGGTGGTGAATGTCGTCTTTTCTTTGTCTTCTTCGACAATGCGCTTTGATGGTAGCCGAAAACCCATCGGTGAAGGAATAGGCTCCGTTTCATAACATGATCTAGAACTTCATGTTGTGAAAGGTGGGGAAACAAATCGTGGATGCGAGGCATTGTTCGGACTCGTTGGTCTCTGTAAACATGTATCTCACTTTGTCCTTCTTGTTCGAATGACGATAGGACTCTTGCTACGCTTCTTCTCTTACGGAAAGATAAGACTGCTGGCTTCGACATCTTGTCGATCTCCATCTTCGACCTTTTCTTTGATGCGAGTTCCAGGACCCTAGGGTTGGTGCTTCATTGGCACCGGCCCCCGGTTTCAGCATGATGCACCGACAACGAAGGTCCCCACCCGGTCCTCTTCGGTCTGCCGCAGGCGGGGACGGGGAACAAGTCTTGGTATTCAAAGGAAGAGGCTGAAAATTTCTTTTTTCGTTCTCGTCTAGGTAATCTCCCACCGTTGCCCGGCTTGGTTTCTCATACTGTTCCAATGTTACGACTTCTTCGTCTTTAGTAGGCTGTCGTGGACTCCTTCGATCGTCGGCTCTTCAACGATGTTCCCTCGCCTTCCTTCTCGTCAAAAATAGAGATGCACCGAGGTCCTCCGGACTATCATCATCCGGATGGCCGTCGATTCGTTGGCAAATAACTCGCAGCCGAACCTCGGTGCCGTGTTGCAACGGGCCCCTGTCGGGCTCGGGATGAGCGGAAAAACAAGACCTCCTTGATTGCACGCGGGGCCGAGACTCCATGCGCCGTCTCCCCTTCGAACAAAAAGCACCGAACGAACTTGTCGGCGACTTCACCTTTGAGCGGGTTCCCGTTCCCGCTCTTCTTCCGAGTGCAGGGCACAGGGGATTGTCCAGTGGATAAACTTGTGTGGACCCATGACTCCTCACGGTGCACAGTGCGCTGCGCCACTACTCCTCACACGAGCCCTCAAATGGTGTCGCGGGTCGGAGGGGATTCGTGATACTTAAGCATACGCGAGGTCCTTCGTCCTCTTTAAGCGATGCCGCGAGCTTGGCCATGCTGTCCATCGCACCGGAGATATTTGCGGTGATTTTTCAAGGTGATGTGGATTGCAAGGCCACATCCAAAAGTGGCATCCGGCTTTCGGGTGGTCGGGTCTTCCACCTTGGTAATAAAAGTATTAACGACTTGCATGTTTGACGGGGTGGGATATCCACGGATCTCGGTCCCCACCCATAGGACTTGGGCAATGGAATCACATCTCCGCGTGGTGGTCTCCCATACCTCCCCTTGCTTGCTAGTGTTCCCACGCAAGTTCGGATCGAGCTGCGAGCTGCACACTCACTTGAGCGCGGAGCCGGTCGCGGTCGGGTTAATATAGTCGTCCGCTACTGCGGGGTCATCGATAAAGGTGGTCCATCATCGAGCATCTCCGGGTGTCCTTGTTTGGTATATCGCGAGCCTAATACGGGTCAACGGGCTCGGTGGCCGTGCCTCCCATCCTCAAGGTCATCGACTCCTTTTAAGGTCGATGATGGCGTAATTCTCAAAAAGCCCCGGTCAATGCGGGTAAGGCGGAATGAGATCCTTGTCGCCCATGATATCAATAACCTCCAAAATGGGTGCTTGTGTCTTCACCACGCAATGTCGACATAAACACCCTGTTCGGCCAGGTTGGCCGAAATGCGGTCTTTGGTTCGCCATCTTCGAGTTGGTTAGCGAGTGAGCCAGCGGCTAGCCTTCAAGGGCCTCCCACGTCTTTCGTGGTAGGATGTTGACGTCGGACCCCAAGTCCGGCATGGTATCGCGATTTGGAATCCCGCAACTGCGTGTTAGCGAGTGCCTTTGTTCTTTCGCGTGTTCGCTTCGATGCGGCACGTATTCGAGGGCAGCGTTTGCCGGATCTCTAAGTCACAGCACGCCCCTCGCGGTGCTCCTTCAAAGCATGCTTCGAAAGGCTGTGGCAACGGTGCGGCATTATCAACAATCTGAGGAATAGCTGGAGCCAATCCTCGATCACGGAGTGCTGTGGCCCTGCCGCACCAGATTCCGGTGACACGGGCTCCTCCCGGACCTCTCGCGTCCCTTGGCTGGTGACCGCCTCAACTACCTCCTAGAAATACTTCTTCTAGGCTTCGGGCACGATTAACATCTTCGGGATACCCCGGTGCAAACCACTGCGTGCGCTCCTTCCGTGGGCATCTCCGTTTTCTTCCCGCCCCTCATCACGATTGCGGCCGATGCCGCATGTACGGGGTCGCGGTCCCTGTGACTGCGATTTATCGGATTCGCTCCCCTGCGCCTACTTGCGTTCTTCCCACTTCTTGATTAGCTCACGAGACGGGTCCTCACAGCAACGGTGTTCACCGGGGCCCAGGAGCACGGTCGTCGTGGAAGGTGACATTCTCGAGCACGTGACCCCTCCACGGTCACCCGGTGTGACATTTCATGGGACGGTGTCCCGCGTTTTGTGCGGCCTACCGCGTGCGTCGCCTCTTCCCCTTGAGGCCTCGTTCTGTGGGTGAGACGATCCCGTCGATCCGCAAGAGCGCTCGAGCGCCACCATGCTCGGTGTTGTGAGTCGTGACTTCTAAACTTGCGGTACACATTTTGGAGCCAGTGGAATACTTAGCACGTCTCCAGGCACATCAGGAGATGCCCCAACGTTCGGAAATCTCCACGGTGCTACATGTGAGTGGAGGAACCGGTTGAGGTGGGAACCTGCGTAAGAAAAGGCTATTGCGGTTTGGTAGACCTTGCCGGATTCATCGCGCACCACCACCGGGTGGTGGACCCTGGATTGCCTCGATCGAGGGTCCTTCCCTGCGCCACACAGCGGGACACTCGGTTGCGTGGCCTACGTGAGGCAATGAGTGCACCAAACATTCGGGCGCGGCGGTCTCCTTGGTGGAGCTCCTTGAGCTTCTCGGTCGAAGTTGGCGATGCGGTGTGCAGCCTGTCAAAGAAAGGATCTTGGGGACGGCCCCCTTTGTTGTTCACAGGGGTAGCCATACATGGCTTCAATCTTCATGCTTTGCTCCAAGGCGTCTGAGATTATCAATCTTCTCTTGAGTGAAGGGGTTCGTGTCGAGGAAGCGAGCCTTGATGAACCGGTCCTTTGGTGGTTTGGATCGATCGGGTAGCGAGTTTCACGATCGCATCCTTGAATAGCCGCATCAACTCCCATGCGGTCTCCCCTTCCTTCGCCCAATTTCCCACGAGCTCGGATGAGCCTGTGCTTGTGCCGTAAGGGAAGCTTCGAATTTGCGGACAAAATCGCTAAGTCGCAATTACGGGGTTAGGATGAGCCTCGGACCCTTGATAAACCATCGCGGAAACCCTCTCTCTCAGTGTGGTTTGGAACTCTATTAACTTCCTTGCATACGGCGTCTGTGAGCCCTCCGGATGGCTTCGCACGAGATACCGGTGTTGCTCTACATCATCATTGCCCCGACGAGAGAACTGCGGATCACCGGGTGAAGATCCCGGCCATGTGTGCGGGTGACGGGGATAATCCTCCCGGTCTTGGTTGCGTAACGGTTCCACTAGGGGAATACAACACTACTAATGTTGCTATTAGGACGTTCTTGTGGCTGATCGAACTGCGCGTAGTGACTCAATGCTTGTAAATGAATGAAAATATTCGCAAGAGTTGATACGATGCCAAAGGGAAGGTAGGGATCATGCATACGGAGAATGTGGGAAGTAGGGCTGCACGGAGGGTGAGTGTCGTACGCACTCTTGAAACATACGTTTGCACATCACGCGTACCATTCGTCATCGGAACTCTCTTCCAGTGCATCTTTCCATCGTCTTTGTTAGTCACCATCTCTCTTCCCTCGCGTCGCTGAGCTCCCGCCACCGGCAACGCCTACCTACATCCGGTCTTCTTCCACGGTGTCCAAATCCATAATTCTATCCTGCGGGGTGGCTCCTTAAGTTTTTCCTCTCGATCTCCCGCTGTCTCTTCAAATCTCGCATCACCCTTCTTCCGCCACCATCGGCGATGTGTGCCGCCAAATGCGCCGTCGCTCCTCAACTTGCGTCGACCTCAACTTGTCCGTTCACTTCACTTTCGTACCAACGCGCGCCCGGTCCCCTCAACCCTTCCCCCACCGGCACGGGTGGTTTACACTTCCATACTCATTTTGTGGAATTCAATCAACACTTCATCCACCATCAAAGCTTTAATCCATAGCGGAATCTCCTTGGTAGCTTCCTCTTTCCAGCCTAAGTGGAAGACAACCTTACGACGCCGAGAAGGATTGACGACGCAAGACGAAACTCCACGGGTGTATCCTTCCGCGTGGTCCTTACCCAAAAACCCAGCGGAGTTGGTTCGGTGTTCACCGATGCCGCCATACCCAGGATCTTCGTGCGCCACCTACGGTTTGTCTTCCTGCCAAACCCTCTCGGGGCACGGTACGCTCGTAATCTCCGCCGACCAATTGTAAGGTCGGTGAGGAACCCCCGAAAGGAAATTTCGTCGTATCCTTTGAGCGAGGTCGAGAGAAAGGGACGAGCTCCAACGATTTCGCACTCCTTTTGTGAGTAGGCTACGCCGCACGAGCAATGAAATGGTGGAGATGATTATCCCACCATCCGTATCTCTCCTTAAAAATCCTCGATACATGATCTAGTTCCCCTCGGAGCATGGGATCCCTAGGACAAGACCCGAGGTTCGGGAGTTGTGGCCAACAAGGAGTCCAGGTGTGGTCTAGGATCACGGCGGCATTTTCACTATGGAAGCGAGTGGGTCTCCACCGGCGTGTCGCAGCCACATGCAGAAAGGGATGAGATCAATGGCAAGAAACGGTCGCAACTCATGATGGACAATACATTGATTGTATGAGCCCAGTCATATACGCAAAGTGTGTAAGAAGCATGATGGGACATAAGCGATTAAAAGTTTAAGCTTGAGGATAAACACATCACATGCATATAAACCTCTTATTGAGGCAATGACCTTTCATTATGTTAATCTCTTGGCCAAGCTCGCGGTCGCAACATTTTCAGCGATAGCTTACAGCTACGTACGGATGTACAAATGTCTTACGGAATAGAAATAGAAAGATTAGGAATTACGGAGATGTCATGCATGATTTCCCACACGGTCGCTTTGTGCTTCTTCGAATTTGTCGCGGGCCTCACAACCTACTGCGACATCCTCTTTCCTTTCGGTAGGGTGGTGTTATTTATTCACCCATTATCGCGACTACTCAGTTCCTCTGTGTCTTTTCTTGAACGCTTCCAGCTTCTCTCCACGTATACGCGTATTTCGACTTCTTCATACGCGCGTGCGTGTTCTTTCTTCAATTATCTCTCAGCAGCACGCCCACCTTGATAGCCTCGCGACTCACAGTAGTTGCGGCGCGGTCGCAAATTGCCATGTGTCTTCATGCCACAACTCAAAAGGTCTAAAATTCAAAATGTTCTAACCAAGATTTCAAAAACAAAGGGCCCAACACAACGCATCGACGAGTACCCATTATGTGCATACTTTTTGAGAATACCCACATTGATAAAAATTGAAGATACATTAAAAAAGTGTGTTCAAAAACACGTTTTAATATATATTCAATTTTTATCAATGTGGTCTTCTCAAAAGTATGCATTACGGGTGAATGTTTTATGTGGAATTTAATCCCACATTCGAGTGTCTATACTTGAAATTTGATTAAACTTATAAGGAGATAAGCCAAAAATACAATTAAAAAAAGTAGTTTTCTTATTTTCCCTCCAAAATTCGTAACTATTATTTTATTATTTTGTCTATTGTTTTATTATTTTTCCTTAGGAGGCCAATTTTAGGTTGAAATTTCCTCTAATTTGTGTGTGTGTATGTAAAACATGTGGCATCCATAAAATGTCAATCCATTTACTATGGATTAGAATACAACCGTAGTTCCTTAATAGAAACTACAAAACCACCATCCAACAAAAAACTTCTAAAGGAGATAACCATGTGCTGACAACCACCAAAAATGGATGTAAAAATTTGGCCAATTTTTTCTTTTTTTTCATCCTTCCCTCAAAACCTCCCTAACCCGCTATGTTCAGACCAACATACAATAGCTAGTGATATTCATGCAAAGAATATAACACATACCTAGAAGCTTAATCATGGATTTTAACCCCTAGCACTATCACAAAATCCAATGCTATGTTGAAGAGTTTAGTTCTTAAATGAATGAAGGGAAATTCCCGATCGGACATATTATTGAGGAGTTTATTCCTTGTATATATCTTTGCAATCTCAATATTTACCATGGTCCAAAGATTAATGTAGTAATAGTCGGCTAGGCTTGTCCAAATTGAAGCATATTAAAGTGATTCCAAAATTAGGATGCACTTGAATAATAGGAAGATGTTTGAATGGAAAAGACATACTTTTATGTGGAGTATCAAGTGAAATTGAAGTTGTTTCCATAAATAGTTGATAAAATGATGATAATAATGAACAAAAACATCTCTGTAGAGATAAGGACCTATTTTGGCTCTATAGTTTCCAAAGTAACTAATATAACATTAGAGAAATTTTGAGGTCTAAAATGGTCCTCCTAAGGACTATTATAAAATAATAGTGGAAATAGTAAAATAAGTTTATATTATACCGTACATCCTCCATTTTGGTCATTTTTGTTTATCATAAACCCACTTATTTACCATCATATTCCACCTTATCCCACTCACAATTGCCTCATTTTACCCTTATTTTTCATAATTAGGTACTTAGATTAAAATTTTCAATTTTTAGAAATTTTAGTAAAAATTTGGTTTTAAGAGTATTTTTGGACTGCACTAGAAATTACTGTAATGGCTTCATTGATGTCATACTTTTAGGACACCTGGGCTCAAGCTGAATACATTTATAGAAATCTTGGGAACTAATATTGGATGTACACCTATTGGTTTGGTCAAACCAAGCTAAAACAAGCCCAGTCAACGCTGGTCAAACATGACCTGTTTTTCAGGAATCCGTAGAAAATAGGGCAGAAATAGTATATTTTGGGATTTTTCCACATTTGGTGTAACTAATTGGACGATTTTGACCTAGATGGATGGGATTAGGATAATATAAGGTTGTTAGAGACATTGTAGCATATTTTTTTTATTATTTCTCTATTTATACAAAGTTTGTGAACCATTGAAGCATGTAGAATTTGTATGAATTAACATTATTATTTATGAGACTTTGGAGACCTAATTGAAGATATGTTCTATTCCATTTTCTTCTATTATATGATGATTGATTGACTGAATTTTTAAGTAGCTGAAAACACCTTCAGTGTGCGAGGCAAGGGTGAAGGGCCCCCACACCGAGCTAAGTGCACTTCCTAGTTTATTTGTAGTTACAATTTCTGTATTAGTTTGCTTATGCTTAACTTGTTTATTTAACTTATGCTGATGATTTGTGAGTTTTGATGAATCTAATTATCATTCTTATTATGCATATGAAGGGACAAACAATTTTTTAAGTTAAACATTATTTCTATCTGATTGAGATCTTAAGCTAGAATTCATCTTTACATGTTTTAAATTCTTTTCTAAATTCTTGTTTCTAACAATAGCATTATTGATAAATGAATCTATGATAAAGGACAACCAGGACCTCTTCAGTGAATAGCCTCTTCAATTATTGTTTCATATATCTTAATCTATTGCTTAATTAGTAGTTTTTGATTTCTAATTCATGAAGTAATCTTGTTAGAGAAAGACAAACAAATCTCTTAAGTTAGGAGATTCTTCTGCTTCTGATTGCATACTTGAATTTAGGAATTGTTTAAGTTAGATTTATATTTGTAATATGCATTTCCTTAATCATTGATAAATCATCTTCTAAATTGATCATCATTGTAACCCATATACTTTGGGGATGCTTCTAAGTTTGACTAGCCTAGATCGATAATAAATATTTGCGTTAGTTTACACGGTAAATTGACTCAAAATTTTGGCGACATTTCCAGGGAAGCATATTTCAAAGTGGTCAATTAGGAAGATTAAAAAAATAAAAAATAAACACAACAAAAAATACAAAAACTTATTTTTTATTTTAGTTATGTTTCTTTATGCCTAGAGATAGAGATTAGAAGGGTGGATTAAAAAAAAACAAACAAACAAACAAACAAACTATTTTCCCAACAAGATCTCCAAAAGATGATGTTAAAGAAGTCATTTAGCGAAGGAGGGTATGCCACTACAAGGATCTTCATAAATCCTTGTCAACAATTTAGAGTGATCACTAGGGATGAATCTTCATTTCAGAAGTTAGAAGAGGAACAAAGCATCCATGAAGAGGATCCACGAGAAGAAATATTAGAATCTTCTTCTAGTTATATTTGTAAGGAGATGAATGAGTCATGGAACACATGCGTTGAAGATCAATCATTAGAACCTGGAATTGAAGAAATTATAGCATGTATATCACAAGATCCCTTGTGCATTCAATATTTTGAACAAGTGCTACACAAAGAACTTTGTGATATGACAACCAAAGAGAGCCAAGCAAACATAGATCATCTTAAAACTTGGTTTCAACTAATAATTAGGTCACAACACGACTCCATTATTCAACATCCTTTAGCATCAAATCTTTATGATCAACTAATTTTTCATGTCCAAACATTCATTAAAGTATATTTTTCAAACTTGGATGTAATTTTACTTATGATCTTGTTACGCAAATGGATGCATTGGAAATTCTCTTATACTTGAGTGAATGAATTATTTTTATACAATAGAGTAGGATAGAATAGAATAAAATAAATAAATGGGTGGAATGAGTTTACAATAACACTTTTTCTCATAAATAATTCTTCACATCATTGTTCAATACTCATTTGAAAGGATTTCATGACAAAATGTACTAAGGACAATCCTATTTTGGGGAACCATATAGGATCATTTTTTAAAAAATGTTTTTAAACAAGATATCTCTTGAAACCTAGTTTTTAAATCCATTTTGAAAATTTTAGTTTGGTTCACAAATAAAAAATGATCAAAATAAACACTAGATTTCAAGAAAATTTGTAAGGACATTATTAGTACAACATTGATTTGAGGGTTCTAATGGAAGATTTTTTACTTGATATTCATTGGGAAGATATCCCTTGGAATCTAGTTTCTAAATCAATTTGAATAAGCTCAATCCGACATCATATGAAAACTCTATGCTCAAAATACTAACTGCTTGTCGAAAAATCTTCATGGTGACAATTCTAGGTTTTGACTGTTAATTGGCATATTTCACATATCAAATCATCTTCTTTTAAAAAAATATTTCTAATGGAGATATATATCGAAGTCTAGTTCAAGACACAATTGAATCATCCCATTTAGAGGCTAGATGAAAAATTTATTCCACATTTAGTGACTGCATGTCTTAAAATCAACATAGTCAAACTCTGCCTCCTAGGTCTGTTCATCAACAATTTTGTGATATAAAACCTACTGATTTTAAAAACTTGTTTCTACTGGAAAGAAAAAAATTAATCTACTTTAATATCCAAGTGGAATCACATTGATCCCATCTTTAATAAAAAATTTACACTCCAAAAATTAATTGTTGGTTAAGTAAAAAATTCAAAAGAAGCTCTATCAAAAATGGTACTTCTCATCATTTTTGGCATATCATTTTAAACCATTTTGAAGACCTGTTTATACTGGAGATAGCCATATTAATTCACATTAACTTGGCTTTTAAATCAATCTAATTGAACATAAAACGAATATTTTGTGACCAAAATACCGCTAGGAGGTCTAGGATGGCCATTATTCCTCAAGGGGGTAAACAAATGCAATTTCTTTTTATATCATCTTTGAACTTGTTTTTAAGAATTGCTTGAAATTACTATACATATTTCTTGGAAGAAGAGAGAATATACACCTCTCTTCCTCCATCATCTAAGATTTGATTACAGGAAAATGTTATGTTTTTGCAGGTCATAGGAAGATTTGAGGAGTCGACTCCATGGATGAAGGATTTTCAAAGTCAATATTTAAAAACATGAAATAAAATATTCAAGTCAAATCAAAGTGGAATTCACAAGATGTTGAGTTCATCTATTGAAACTCAAAATTCATGAAGCTCTCTTTCAGTGGCTGACCAACAACCATACAACAAGATCAAGATCAAGGAAAAAGACATGAAGCTAATAAGAAGAAGAAGAAGTCAAGTTTTACCATGACAAGCCACATCCATTGTCAAAGAAGCCTTTCATAAGCCATATTGTTCATCAATGCCATTCATCTACCATATTGTATGTTAAGTTCTGCAATCATGCATGTTGAAGTCCAGAGCTATTTTTTATCTATCTATCCATCTACTCTTAGATGATGACTTCAAACTATCTTACATTCATAAGCATTCCATACTTCCCAACACCATTACACTCCACCTCCATCCATAAAAATAAATAAAAATAAAACAAAATAATAATAAATAATAAATAAATAAATAAAGGAGTTTGGTTGTGAAAATCCAGGAAACTGGCACAATATAAAATCGAATTCATATCGGAAAACCAACTTGTTTAGCCAATATGAATTCTCTATTTTATTTTACTTCAGTTTGATTTTGCATAACTAATCCTCCAAGAAATGCAAGACTTGAGGACAAGTCTTAACATCAGCAAGGGGGAAGCTTGTAATAAAACTATGTAAATAGTTTGAGCAGTTGAATTGAAGAAGGAACCAGAATTACAAGTACAAAGGGACCTGATACATCATTGGAAATATTATGCAGAAGGGACCTGTATCATGTCAGAAGGGACCTGAAACATCAAATACAAACTGCAGAAGGGACCTGAATCAATATTAGATGCAAAGACATGCAACAACGTCCAGAAGATCAAATAAGCAGACACAAGTGTCTACATTCCATCAGAAAATATCTTTGCAGAACCATCATCATGAGTCAAGCATAGACGAATCAACAAAGGACATCATCAGCTAGCATTGACATCAAGCTATTATGGAAGTACAAGTATTGATATCAAGCAGCAGTTTATAGAAGGGACCTGGAATATCATCATCAACAAATATCAGTAAGGGACCTTAACAAGAACAATATAAAAGGGACCTTAAAAGCTACTACAAACATCTATCTATAGTCCAGCATTGATAAGAATTCATTTTGAGAAGTCAAGTGATGACAAAAGAGTAATGAACTATCAAATCAAAGGGACGTACTGTAAGTTACAAGTATTTTTAGAGCCTTTGATTTTGAAATTTTTTCTAGAATTGATAATTTATTTTAAATACTTGAATATGCAAATTCCTATATTCATTCATCACCCTATACATTTATTCATTCATCCACCATATATTCACTTATTAACCCACATTCATTATCATTTAAAACCCTATTTTTTTTTACAATTTTTTTACAAATTTGTTGACCACATCTCCTTCCTTCAAGCAAAAATTGGCATATGCATTTACAAAATAAAAAAACAAGGAGTTAGTATCATTGTAAAAAAATTGATTTAAAAATGACCTAATTTTATTTTATTTTATTTTTTATTTTTTATTATTTATTTATTTATTTTTTAATGATCGTTTTAAAAACAAATACAAGAGAATAAATGATGAAAATGCACATAATGGATATGATATATGAGCTATGCAACAAATGTCGAATACAATAGGCCACGGTTCATATGCGTTGAGGTTTTAATGAAACGAATGTGGTGGCATTATTTAACATCAGGTCAAATAAAAAATGGTCAAAACTTTCAAACACCAGAGCATATTTTCGGATGTGAAAAAAAAATTGCCAAGCTAACCTGAAGCATAAATGATAGCGCAAAGCACATTCTCGGCTATAGAAAATCGTTTTGACATGGAGAAAAACAATTATTCCTTAACGCAGAGCTGCTGTGAGGTAAAAATGAATATTGTGAACCAAAGCTAGAAGTTGTAGCTACGCAGAACAAAGGCAAGAGGCCTGAAGCACTCTCCCAACCACTGAAGTTGTGAAAGTAGAGGTCTGGCACTTCAAATTGAGAAGAATAGAGCCGAAATCGAGAATATCAAGTTGTGTATGGAAAGAGTAGTGTTGAAGTAGCTGGATTGAGGATAATTTTGTGCCAAGCCAGAGAAATCCCGCAGACTATGCAGTGAACTTCTAGAAGAGGTAAGCATCAAATTTAAAACCAAATCCCATATTGCATAAAATCCTTTGCCACCTATTAATCCCGAAAATTTATTAACAGTTAGAGGATTATGAGATTTAGGATTTTATTTAAAGAAATTGCGTAGTTCAAAGTCCAGGTGTGAAGTTGAACTTCAGTGATATTAATTAAACTCAACAACAAATCCAAAACGAATGATAACTGTTGGAGAACACACAGAAATCGATTTCTTCCAAGATTTTCTTTCTGGAGAGGCAGTGAACGGAAATATTAAGAGCATAGATGAATTTTGATTGCCCAAGACCCATGGGTTGATTTTTATTTTCCAGATTTTGTTTTTAGGAAGATTATGTAGCTGAGCATAATTATGATCACCCTTGATTAACTTGAGCATTCTCCAACATTTAGATTTCTCCGAAATTTTGATTTCTCTAGATAAGATCACCTTCAACATTTTGATTTCTCCAACGTAAAGTAAATCTCCAGCATTCGATTTCTGAGAAGGTCATAAGCAACATGAATATTTTCCATAAATCGATTTCAGTACTAGAGCTAAAACACAATGAAAAAAAGTTGGTATTTCAGTTTTTAATGAAGATAAAAAAAAGTTGGTATTTCAGTTTTTAATGAAGATCAAGCTAACTAGCAATGGAAAGAGGTAAGGATTCCAGCATAGTTTCAAAAATTTGAAAATTTTAAGAAGCCACTATTTTTCGTTGTCTTTTCTCAGAAAACGAAAATGAAATTTGAAAAACAAAAACATGGGTTTTCTTTAGAACGAGTCCAATTAGTCTGACAACGGATAATTTCCTCAAATTTATTTCTATTTGGGATATTTTTTGGGTTCTTTCGACCCCTATTTTGCAGATTGCGTGGGTAAAACAATGGCTAATTTGAAGTGAACGCCTAGTCATAAAAAGGATTGGCACAAGTTATTTTGTAGTGGATTTATGGCAAGATGAAAACCCTCTACACAAGTGAAAGAAGATTTGATGTGTTGAATTGGTGTTTTTTGTGTGACTATGCGACATTGGAAGATTGACACAAGAAGATGTAAAGGGTACATAAAGAATATAAATTTTTGTTGAAAGTTAGAACTTCAGAGCTACAAGATTCAAAAGCATGAAGGTATCCTACATATAAAGAAAATCATTATGACCATAACCATATTGAGAATTTCATGTTCTATGTGACTTTGGGCATTGTAAGAATTTACACAGTTTTATTGATTACTAAGGAGTTCATATATAAATTATGCCTATAGTTTTCATCACATGGTCATAATTAATGTTGATTGTTGGAGTTCCATAGTACAAGGTCAAGAATTTCAAAGCTCGTCGTTACTTTCATTTGTAAACGATGAAAATTTGAGTATGAGAAACAAAAGGTGAAAACAAAGATTTATAAAAAAGGAGAAAAAGGACATGAGGGCATTAACATCCTTTTGCAGGCAGCTCAACAAGGAGCTTCAACATCGGAGGCCAGAGTCACAGGTACATTAGCAGGGCAGTCATCAAACAGAGGTAGAAAGTCAAAGAAATAGAGGCAATCATGTTGACATGCTTGAGACTAAGCAAGGGGGAGATGTTGGCCCTCAATTTTGGTCATTTTTGTTTATCATAAACCCACTTATTTACCATAATATTTCACCTTATCCCACTCACATATGCCTCATTTTACCCTTATTTTTCATAATCATGTACTTATATTAATTTTTTCAATTTTTAGAATTTTTAGTAAAAAATGGGTTTTAAGAGTATTTTTTGACAACACCAGAAATTCCCGTAATGGCTTCATTGATGTCATACTTGTAGGACACTTGGGCTCAAGATGAATAAATTTCTAGAAAGCTTGGAAACTAAGATTGGATTTACACCTATTGGTTCGGTCAAACCGAGCTAAAATAGGTCCGGTCAACGCTGGTCAAACATGACATGTTTTTTAGGAATCCCTATAAAATAGGGTAAAAATAGTAGGTTTTGGGATTTTTCCAGATTTGGTGTAACTAATTGGATGAGTTCGACATAGATGGATGGGATTAGGATAAGATAAGGTTGTTAGAGACATTGTAGCATAGTTTATTTATTATTTCTCTATTTATACCAAGTTTGTGAACCATTGAAACATGTAGAAATTATGTAACTTAACTTTGATATTTCTAAGACTTTGGAGAGTTAATTGAAAGACATGTTCTATTTCATTTGCTGTTGTTATATGGTGAATTTTTGACTGAAGTTTTAGTAGCTGAAAGAACTTTCAATGTGTGAGGCAAGGGTGGAGGGCCCCCACACCGAGCTAAGTGCACTTCCTAGTTATTTTTAGTTGTAGTTTCTAAACTAGTTTGTTTTATGCTTAATTTGTTAATTAGATATATGCTGATGTTTTATGAGTGCTGATGAATCTAATTCTCATTCTTATTCTACATATGAAAGGAAAATCCAATGTTTAAGTTAAACATTCTTTTTATCTCTTTAAGATCTAGAGCTAGAATTCATCTTTTCATATTTTTTAATGCTTTTCTGAACTCTTGTTTTCTAACAATAGTATTATTGATGAATGAATCTGTAGTGAAGGACAACCAGGATCTCTTTAGTTAAGAGCCTCTTCAGTTATTGTTTCATGTATCTTGATCTATTTCTCAATTAGTGGTTTTGGTTTCTAATTCATGAAGTAATTTTGTAAGAGAAGGACAAACAAGTCTCTTAAGTTAGGAGATTCTTCTGTTGTTGATTACATAATTGAATTTAGAAATTATTTAGTTTAGATTTATATTTGAAATATGTGTTTCCTTAATCATTAATAAATAATCTTCTAACTTGATCGTAGATGAAACCCATATATATTGGGGATGCTTCTAAG